>CM067376.1:99162853-99762853 GCA_034510155.1 Eucriotettix oculatus
CCCTGCTACCGGAGGGTTTTCAGAACAATTTTTATGAATTAGCCCTGACCGCTGGTCTATGTCAAACACACTCCAAAATCACATTTGACCTTGTTTAGAGGTTTTCCACACCGGCACAATGTCTCTGATTTGCGCCGACTTGCTGTAATAATGACCGTGACCATATCTTACTCACCAAAAATTCACCGAAAGCCTGAAGGGTAAATTCACTTATTACAGTACTTGGAGACGCCATTATTCACACGGGGGATGGGTGAAAAGGTGAAGGGGGGAGCTATTTCTGATTTCGGCAAGCATAAATAACCATCCCTTGGCAGATCAATACGGTTTCTCCAGGAAACCACCAGTTCACCTGTACTATAAGAATCATTACACCAGACAATTAAAATTAAATTTTAAATAATACGGTATGTAAATTTTAAAAACATCAAAATGTATACAAATTTAATATATTATTTGTATAATACGTATTTTTATTATATTAAAAAAGATTCATAATAATTTATATTTATTTCAAGGTGTGCCACACCTTTGAGTCATATTTTAATAAATATACCTTCATTTAACAAAGAAAAATACTAATATGTTTGAATGTATTATATTTCCAAGGATGTCTGAGTACGTGAACTAAATCTCGTTAAGTAAGGAAGTGACGCATTTGTTGCTTCAAATCAGAATACATCACGCAAAAACTGCAGACAGCTGAAATTCTTGTATTTTGGAGGAGCAATAAAAATATACATGTGAAATTTGCATTTCACGCTAACTAATGTCATAGTGATGGCTTGAGCATGTAGTTTGAGGGGGTGTGGCCCGTCGAGCATGAATTATCGATGGACTCACAGCTTCTTTCCTCCATTTACTACAAACCATTACTCCTGACGACAGTCCGCACATTTTAACACTCCAGGGATTATTTATCTTCATGGAATTTAAAAATAGCGAGCGGCGTTTTCCAGATATTTTTAAATGTTTGAGGAGAGACTATTTCGGAGGGAGCACCTGGGCGTCGTGAGGCTCAGGGCACCTGCGCAGGGTCATCCATCAGTCCGTCCCATTCAGCGACGCTCTAATGACACCGGACGCTCGGCGTCTCGACTCTGCTGTCAATTATCTCATCTCGTTAACAGCCATTCAGGATTAGACGCGTCAAACTTAGGACCGGGTGACGTTTCGACCTCTTTTCTGACACGTGAACATGTCCCCCAACTAAAATAATACTGGCAACATGGATAATGTCAAACATCTACTTCTACTACGACGCAACTACGACTAATATTCTATCTCGAAAGAAAATATTTTCTTAGCTCGACATTATTGACATAATTTACCTTCAGCTAATTTTTGTGTTGTCGTCAAATCTTACATATATTTTAATCGTAGATCTCATTTCCAAGTTAATTGCAGTTTCCTCACAAATATATTTATCTTACCAAAATTTGATTGTTAGACTAAAAAGGGTAAAGCTATACAATAGCTCTATTATCCGTACTTTAATTACTTCATAATTTATTTTAATGAAAATGTAACGGATATTGGAGAATTTTGTTTTATAATATTTAAATCGTTCGGAAATTCGTTGTAGTTCTCCATGTACATGGAAGTATCACATATAACTTGAATCCTTAGACCCGTAAAAACTTGTATCATTAATAAGAATGTTGTAGTGGCGTTTCATTTCAATTTTAGGTAATAGGTAATAAATCATATTATTTTAATTACAATTAAGTCTGAGTTTTACAATTTTTAAGAAGGCCAGCGAAATTATACTAGACGATTATCGATCGTGCCAAACCGTTCGAAGTTACCGTGAAATATAGAATATGAGACTTTTGTATTAATCGAAAAACTAAATGTATAGAAATAATCTTTATAATATAGCGATTTAAACAATTTAGTGTATAAATACAATTAAAATCAACAATTTAATAAAAGAAAGCAGGACATTGAGGAATTAAACATATAATATTTACTTTATTTCAAAATAATTTTTAGCTTTCATAAAATACCACAGCTATTATAGATAAATCAAATATGGTCACCTTATCCACAGCTGAATAGGGTTCTACGATGTACATTAATAGGATGTATTTAGAAAACAGTATTAAAAGTCTCCATGTTCTAGAAATAACTATAATATATAACAAATTCAATGCATTTAGAAATACTTTTTAAAAATGTCTGGTTACTTAGAATTTTATTACATAGAATATTTTGAATTATTAATATTCAGTTGATACTGGCCATGCAGGCAGACCAGGTTTAATTTTTATACATTTTTACTTCTATTTGTTTATCAAAATTAATAACGAAGTAATTCAAAATATAACATATTGAAAAAATTACACGAAGAAGTTCCAAACTTGAAGACTAGACATTGGATGAATTAAATATAAACTTATGCTCTCTAGTTTGTCTTTAATTTATTCGATTTAATTTTCAATTACGATAATAACGAGTGTGGTTTACAATTAACTGGAGTTGATTTAAGATTTTAAGGTAGCCTATATGAATAATTGAAATAGTTTTGTTATATTCTAATAATTCACAAAGTATTAAAAAATTGGCATATTTTCTCATAAATAATGCTATCTTAAAAAATGATCACAAAAACCTTTAAATATTTTAATATTTCTCATAAAAGCTTTATGTCCAAGACGCACAGAGATATATTTTATAAATTTAGACTTACACTATTTTCGATTTGTATGTATATATACAGCGTAAGACTAAATTTCTAATTTATATATATATATATATATATATATATATATATGTGTGTGTGTGTGTGTGTGTGTGTGAAATAATTATATAGCCTGATAAATGTATAAATAATTACTGATAAAATTTTATTATAATAATTATTACTTTACCCACACCCAGAAGATACCGAAACACGGGTTCATTATTATTTTATTTGTTATCAACCACAAAGTTAAGAGAAATATAAACGAAAAAAATATATGGATATAAAGACCTGGTTCTTTCTCACTAAGTTCGTATTAATTAGTCATTCCACGTTTTGAAGATATTCTTCGTATAAATATAAAAATTTTCTGGTGGAATATACTTAGTTTAATTGTGTGGAATAGTAAACTGCAACTTAACCGGAATTTAATATTTTATATATTCTATATTCAATGGTTGACGAGTCTATTGTAATACAATTTCATTGGTAAATGATAAATCCATGGAAGTCAATCTGTGACGGGGTAACTATTCGTCATACAGTCTCCTGTCAGGTCAATCGCATCCACGCCCTTTACACGCCTCATCCGTGATGTGATATATCGACTTCGAATTAATCCAGAATGGGCGTCTCTTCATAGATCCCTATCTGTCCTACCTACAGTGCACGGACAGTAAGACAGACATCTGTACTGGCTTCTATTATAAGCACTAAAACAGCTGCGGTTATTACGTTCTCAAAATAAATTTCTCTTTTATCGTATGCTCTGAATAGTTCATTTTCTCTTTTGTGCTATTCATATATTTTTTAAATATTAATTTAATTTACAATCCACTTCAACATTGAGTATTAGGTATATAGTAGGATTCAATTAATGTTCACATTACAGAGAAATATGTATTTATGTTTCCTTTATTACTTTGTCAGTCTTCACTATTGAATTTATCTCTGGGTCATGTTCTTTCCAGTCTTCCGGTAGTTGTGACGTTTTAATGTAATTCTTCTATTAATTTCTTTGGTGATCCGTTTCTTACTCTTATAATGGGTATATGTTAATAAAGTTGATCTTGAGGTAGTTGTGCAGAGTGTGGTTTCTGACGACACAAGGAGCGTTTGTTATTATTCTTAACCCGTGTGATTAGAATTTTTGTAGAATTAATAAGGATGACGTTTTTGCAGTACCCTATAGTTGCACTGTGTATACCCACACTTGAGTACTTTTTGTAAATTAGTAAGTAGTAGTCTTTTGTAGGAATAGTTTGAATCTTCGTCCCAGCTTCAAGTTCATCTGTTTGAGCTTTGAGCGAGTTGTTTCCTTTCTGTTGAGACCTTAATATAGGTCTAAGTACTTTACCTCTGTAGCAGTGGGGATGCATACGTTGCTCATTTTGATGAGAGGGCAAGTTGTTTGGCGCAAGGTAAATGTCACCTCGACTGATTTAACCTGACTTATATTCATACGACGTCGTCTGAAACAATCATTAATCACATTGAGGTGTTCTTCGTTAGTCGCAAATGCAGCTATGTCGTCAGCGAACGCAACGGTTTTTTGTGTAATTAAATTCTGGGACATCCGCTGTGCATAGCACGAAAAGCAGCGGTGCTAAAACACAGCCCTGGGGGAGCATCCGTTTTTATGAGGAAGAATTTGGACTGCGATTTTCATATAAACTTGTAACTGAAAAATTTTGTATAACCTAATATAATTAGGCAAAGTGTATTATTATTATTTTAAGTAACATAAACATTTTTCACTATTTTAAGACGTGGCAACATTAAAAATATAATTAATTACATTTATTAAAATTTTATTTAAAAATTTCCTGATTTATGAAATTATCTAGTCTAAATTGAAGTTGCGTGAACATATTAATTTGTTTGTGAAATTTCGTAACTACTCAAATTATTAAGCACTTCTTTCGTTTCACCTGCATTATTATTTGTTATTTCGTGTTTTAGTTTACCGGAAACATTGAATTAATCATACTTTGATTCTTATCATAATTGGTTCGGATTGGGGTATTAGTGTAATGTAAACTGAATAGATACTAGCTCATGAACACTGCCACTACTTATGTCCATTGTTGTGGAGACATTCCTATTATTGTACATTGTTAAAATATTTCACACAGAACTTTCAGTTAAAACACTGTCACTTGCAGATCTAGCTCTTTTCCCTTCAATAATTATTTTCGATGTATATTACTGATAACCAAAATTTATATTAATACTACCTTTTCTGCACGCTTTAATCTGGTGTCAGAAGTAGGTGGATATCTCAACATAAGACAAGTTAACTTTCAATTGTTCATCCTTTTTGATGATTATTAAAAAAGTGAAGACACGTATTGTATTTGTGTAAACTTTTCATATAGTTGCTGCATAAAAAGCTCTGGGGTCCCTACCCGTGCCTGCTACAGCAGACATTAAGATACGACGTTTCGACGACCAACAATTCGGTCATCTTTTCATATAATTATCTTCCAAAAGGACATGATTTTGGGGCAAGCAAAAGTAATTTTTCTGAATAAGCAATTTTAATTGCATTACAAAATAATTTCCATGACGGCTTGAGTGGTTTATGTACAACGTGAATAGCCACACGTGTTTAGTCAGACTTGAGGACGTAAGTGATTGGACAAATGGCGACTGCATTACTGATTGGATTACTGTGACAAATTTCTAAAAATATAACGAGCGAAACAATAGGAAAGCTGTGCACTTGAAGACGGGGTAGGGGCAAAAAAAGTTTCCTGAGGTGGAGAGCCAAACGTGGGAAATGAAGTTTGGAAAGTGGTGTGGTGACTCATGTCCCTCACATTGAATCGGTAAAGCAAAATCAATTTACTTTTATATTCTACAGATTCGCGTACAGGAGGGCGAAAACGAGGTTGATCGTTAAGGTCACGTCGGGGTGAAGCTTTGCCGATTAGGCACATTTTTGCCTGGGATATTTCGATGGTGCAGGGTCGGCCTGATAGTGGGGTCAAAGAGATAGCTACTCTGGGCATAGGCAGAACAAGCAAAAATTATAAAAATTTGTATCTGCAAGTACTCGAGAAGGAGTTTTTCGGAACTAGTATTGGCCAGACTCATCAGATATGGGGATCCTGCAAATTGGTGTGAGAAGCAGAACTAAGAACGAGACCAGCCCCGTGCAGATTTCCTCTACTGCACCAGAGACAACATATGAACCCCAGCATGTAACATCAACGGTAATCGGCATTTTATCCGGCGTAGATTTTTAAAACACCATCCCCGTGTTTCAAGCGCGATTGTTTTATCTAATTTTAATTTATACCCGCGTTCCCGAGAGCAGCCATTTCAGAAGCTGCAAAGGGTTTCTTTATGTTTTACCGAGCTAGGCCTAATTTTTACAATTCTTTTTTGTAATTGATTTTTGTGTATAAAATATTTAATTTGAGTTATATATTTTTTGTAAACAAATTTATTATAATATTATATAAACGTATTCCATTTTCAATCCTTATAATTACATTTATTATATTATATTATATTATTTTTATTTAACAATTCCTTATTATAATAATGGTGTGACAAATAACACTACAGTGGGGATAGCAAAATATAATAAAAAATGCACAGAACGAAAGGTGAATTGATATGTACTTAGTCATTGTAGATTAATTCTGAAATTGATTAAATATGGTCATTGTGGAGTGTTATATTAATTGATACATGTAGAAGGTAGAAGTACAGTAGACTTAAGGAGTAGGATAGCACAAGGAAGGAAGGCTTTCGCAAAAGGAGAAATTTACTTGCTGGTAATATAGGCGTCAATATTAGGAAATCTTTTCTAGAAATGTTCGTATGGAATATGGTGTTACATGGGTGCGAAACGTGGACGGTAGGAGTTGCAGAAAGGAAAAAAATAGAAGGCTTTGAAATGTGAAGCTATAGGAGAATGCTGAAAATGAGATGGGTGGATAGAATCACTAACGAGGAAGTTCTAAGCAGAAAGGTGAAGAGCGAACAATATGGAGAACCAAGAAAAGGGATATAATAATAGGCCACGTTTTAAGACATGAGGGACTTGTCAAATTAGCATTAGAGGGAAGTGTGAGAGGTAAGAACACAAGAGGGAGGACAAGGATGGAATACTCTAAACAGATTAGTGAGGTTATGGAATGTGGTAGTTATGCGAAAATGAAATGGCTTGCGCAAGTTAAATTAGGATTGAGGGTTGCATCTGACAAGTCTTAGGACTGAATACCACAACGAAAACAACAGGCAGAATTTACAATTCAGTCGCCGTTTTATCTACTGCTTTTCGTTTAATTCACCTGTATATCATCCGTCATAAATACAATAAAAGTGTATGTATTCAATGGAGGCAAAATACAAAAGATACCTTCATAACGCTAGTATTGATCTCAGTGGCAAATAGCGAGTTCTATGGTAATTCTGAAGAAAATAATTGAACGATTAGTCATAAAAATTGAAGCAAGTAAATAACCTGGGTAATACAGAAGATGTACATTCCGTCTCCATCAGCACAGGTTTTCCCAAAACTGTAAAACAGTCAAAAATGTATTGCAATAAAAATATTTCAACCAAGCAATTAACTTTGGGGAGAAGTAATTGATCTTATTGTTGTAATAATGCGCAATATAGTCTAACACAACGATAACACTGCACCATAACGTTCATGTTATGATTGGAGGCTTTCAAATGCGTTGAGTTTTCCGTTGATGGTCGTCCCGCAACAAATGACACCGGTTGCTGTTTCGCCATCTGGAGCAGTGACTGATTGCACGTGTGTGCCACGTGGCACGCCTAACACTCATTCACAGGATGTATATGAAGTTATAACACAGGCCAGAGTTTATTATGTAACAGGTGCTTCATAATAAGAAGAGGCCTTCCGAGGTTTCTGATTTTTTCTTCTCAAGGGAATCTGCTAATTATTTATATTAATACTACGTACAATAAAATCAGTAACTGCTTAACATTTAAACTTTTGTCAGTCTCTAATACAATTCACACTTAAACTTGACAAATTTCAGGGTCTTTTCCGTCTGCTATGTTGTACAATATAACTGCTATACAGACCACTAGTAATAATGTAACTATTAAATCACTTAACGTCTGATATTAAAATTTTAAAAATGAAATAATCTTCGACCGGTTTTTTCAGACAGTTTTTTATTTTTAATTAAACAACCATTCGGCGTATATTCCCACCTCTTTCAGGTTTTTCACTTCACAATCAATTTATCCAATGTTTTAAAAATTTAACATATAAAATGTTATAAAAACCAATTTTTTATATAAAGCGGGTCCGAAGCAGCTCTAAGAGACTTATTTAGTTACAGTTTACAAAAGAAAATTTTAAAAGTTGGATGTAACAATAATTTGATTGTAAAGAGAAAAATCTGAAGAATGTGCGAATTGCGCCGAAACGTTGTTTGATTAAAAATAAAAATAAACTGTCTGAAAAACCGGTTGAAAAGAATTTCATTTAATTAATAATAATATAACGTTTCGTCTCCCACTTTCTGGACCTGTACAGTTCATAATACAAAAAAATTGTCACAACGTCCAGGGACGACATGAATGAAAACAGTACCAAAGAAACAGAACGCAAAACTTATATTGTTGTAGCTGAATTTTTTTAAACTTCATGAACTATATTTCAAAGTTTCAAGAATGTAGACTTAAATGACGATTCCCTAGAAGTTCGATTGGAGGAAATTTAATTTTTAATCAAATATCTATTACAGCAATATAAACCTTGAAACCTGTATCTTTGGCATTCTTTCCCTTAGTTTGACCCCGGACGTCGCGGGAGCAACACGAAATTTATTTACATGCGCCTATGTATAAAAATAATTTAATTTTTTGTTGTATAAACTGAAGAGATCCCGAAAGTTAGGGGCCAAACATTCTAATTCAAATTAAATTCTTTATTTTCTATCTTATGGCCTTCTTTATTGTTTTATTTATAATATCAATTCAGATTAATTTTAATATTTTATTTATAATTAGATAACGTATAAGTGTTCAGCGAGTGATATTAAGTAACGCAGCACAAGTTATTAATCTACTTTCCTGATCTCCTCGGTTCAATTTACAAATAATTTATATAATTAAGTATACATAGTCGATTATAAATAAATAAACTGTATATGTTCACACAATTAAAAAGATTACAATATTTCATGATGCTGCTGCAATGTCCGGAGGCCGAAATGAGTGAATACAATCGTAAAGTTCACATTATTCTAACCGAATATTTTTAAACTACAACATTTTCATTTCAAACATTCCAGATACGCACATAAATCACAATAATAGTGAGTCATACAATGAATTCAAATTTTGCGTATCTGTCTTTACATTTAAACATTTTATCATATCTAATTGTTATGTAAGTAATGTTTATTTATTGTATAATTATAAATTTGCCTCATCAAAATTATTTATACAAACTTTATAATTTAAAAAATAATTGAATTAGTAAAAGATCTAAATATTATCTTACACCGTAATTGTTAAAACAACAGGTTTTTATTATTATTGGCTGTCGGTGAATTACTTTTACTAGTCAAAGAATTCAATCTGCTTCAAAAGTATTTGTTAATAAAACTAGGAGGGTAAGAATTTAAAAATAGTATCTTTTTATTTTTACCAAATTTTCCTTTTGCAATTTGGGTGAGATAATTTGATAACCTTGTCTACCAAATTGAAAAACGAAACGTTTTCAAATTAAATTATTCTATTTCTGACTTTTGGCCATTCTTTGTAGTTTATTAATAATATTAAGTCAGATTAATTCAATAATCTACTATTAATGAAAAGAAACATAGTATTTCTGAAAATTTAATTTTGATTTTGGAAGAGAATTATAAACAATATTAGTACTTATTCATAATATATACTAATGTAAACACATCAAAAATGACTTGAAAAGTTTTATAGTTGGCCCACAAAAAATATTTAGAATGTACAGTAAATTTATGAATGATATGGTTTCGTAAATTTATAAGTCTCTGATCAATTGTAATAATTAAGTGAAACGTTTCCGGGAGGATCTAATTCCTAAGGTCTGTAAGAATATGAAACCGATAATATATGGTAATTAGTTCACAATGAGTACTTACTGGCATAAAACACGATACACAATCTCATGAAAACAATCATATTACTGACATTTCTAAGAAAATATTATTTATAGAGAAATACATTATGTTAAACTCTTAATTTGTCCATGTTACATATTATTGAAGGTCAGCGTTAATAGCCTAAGTTGATTTCACAGATAACAGGCTTAAATCACCTTCAATGTAGATATATCAATGATATTTAATTCCACAGTAGTATTTAAATATGGAGCCATTCTACTGGAAGATTAGAAAAAAAGTTTCAGGATACAAACACAACTCATTAGTACCTCTAGGAAAGTATTGTCGAGCAACGTGAAAACCGTTCAATAAACTTGGAATACTATTTCTGAAAGAATTGAGGAGTAATTTCGGTTTTAAATAACTTTCACTATTGCTACCCTCGCTTAGACTATATATTTTATAAATCGTAAGTTTTGTTGGAAGTATGGAAAATAAAATGGAGAGTGGCCAGAACATTTATCAAAGATAGCGCGCTTTAATAAGACACAAACATCGTAATATCAATCCAGTATTCATTATTCCGAGACAAAATTATTTAACAGCATGCCAACGGATTATAGTTTAATATATTTATGTATTGCATTTTACGTAGCGAAGGAAGAGGACAGGCAGCGTGTGGGGTAATAAATAACAGGGACGTCAAGGATTGAATACGCTAAGCAGCTTAGTGAGGATATGGGATATTGTAGCTATGGAGAAATGTAAAGGCTTGCGCAGGATAATGTAATTCCACTATTTCCTATACTACACTCCAGCAACTTGGTTTTCTTTCTATTAATCCTCATGTTGTACTCTTCTTCCAGTATCATATTCATGCCTTTTATTATGTTTTCAAAGTCTTATTCTGAGTCCCCTAATACTACAGTATCATCGAAAAAACTTATTTTTTCTCCCGGCAGTTTTATTTCCTTTCCATATTCATTTTTAACTTTCTTCGTGCCAGCGACTGGATCACCCTCATGCAGCCTCTACATAAATGTAATTCGTCCCGAAGCTGTTAATTAATATTTTCCAGAGTCTCTTATACTTGGTTTAGAATTACTTATATTACAGATATAAATTTCCCTAATTAATGTAAGAAAATATTTACATTTTAATGTAATTGTGACTCTTAATATTTATATTTCAGTACAATTAAAATAATAATTTCTGACTGAAATTCTCCTTTTGAGATAATGTTTGACCATAAAAATAATATAACTCGCAAACTTGCAAATCAGAGCAAATCAAATATTGGTCAATTGTTGCAAACTTTGAATTAATAGGAATAAATGGCTAACAAGTTGATAGTTAATTTTAGGTAGCTATGTGAACGAATTTCACGGGTGAGTCACATCAGTTACTTAATAATGTGCGAATTTTGGCACTTGGCACACACAAGCGACGATCCCGAAGGTTGTTGTTGCAGCCCCGCCTGATCTGGGCCGAGATGGACAAGATTGATTGGCGAGTAATCCCCGCAACGTCGTCATCGCTAATGGCACATCAGCTAGCTGCAAGGTAGGCAGGTCTGGCAGCTGTTCGCAAACTTGTTCGGCGATGCAATTGCCCGGAGCGTGTAATTTTTAATCTGGCGGACCGCGGAGATCCGCCCACTTCCATTGAGTGGTTCTGCCTAGTGAATGGCGGAGGCGCTGCCAAATGCTATAGGCACGTGTAAAAATACTACAAATGCGAGGCAATCTGGCAGGCTCCGTGTGCATTCCTCATAACGCTTTATTACTTGTTTACAAAATACGCTTCTCGCTCGGGATATCTATAGCGGGATTGAGTCTATTTTTGGAACGTCTGTGTCATCGAACGCTGTCTCCACCTGAGTTGCTAGTATTATTCTACAGTCATATGTGTACAAATGTATCCAATTTTCCTTGTGACTTTTATCAACCGTAAATCATCAAAAAACATAGCTTTTATTCAAAATAGGCCTACATTATATATAATTTAATAAACGTCCTAAATATGTATTCAAGCTTTTGCAATACTCATTTAAATAAAACGCTCCCGTAGCGACTACGCAATCTAACTATAAGAAATTTAATAATAACGTAATTCATAAAAATTGATCTGGGGATTAATACTTAAGCGAAATAAATAAATATTACTGTTTACCTCCAACCATCACTCATTTACCTAATTTTTCGGCATTGATTTTAAATGAGGATTCATATAGTAGACATATACAGCAGAATAGCACAGGCAAGGAAGGCTTTCGCGAAAAAGGGAATTTACTTACGGATAATATAAGTGTGAATTTAGGAAATCGTTGCTAAAATGTTCGTATTCAGCGTGGCGTTATATGGGTGCGAAACGTGGACGATAGGAGTTGGGGAAAGGAAAAGAATAGAAGCATTTGAAATGTGGTGCTATAGGCGAATGCTGAAAATCAGATGGGTGGATAGAATCACAAACGCGGAAGTTCTAAACGGAATAGGGGAAAAGCGAATAATATGGGGAACGTTGATTAAGAGAAGGGATAGATTAATAGGCCACGTTTTAAGACTCGAGGGTATTGAATAATTAACATTAGAGGGAAATGTGCGGGGTAAGAACAGAAGATGGAGGAAAGGATGGAATACACTAAGTAGATTAGGGAGGATGTGGTTTGTCCTATTTATAAGTAAATGGAAAGGCTTGCGCAAGATAGGTTAGCATTGAGGGTTGCGTCAGACCAGTCTTAGGACTAAAAACCACAACAACGAAATCTTGCGTTTTGATTCCAAGAAAAGTCTACAGTTCAAAAAATAACGTTACAATTAAATAGAATCATTTTACCATTTTTATATATTTTTAATCATGGTGCCATTTATTGAAAATTATGCAAAGTGATATATATTTAATATTAATTTATATATAGTATGTAACAATATTTTAACAACTAACTGATACGAATCATGCAGAGAGGATAATTTTTCGTGGGTAAAAGTGTTCGCTCATAAGTGTCGGAATACTAACAATTGTATACAATTATTATTTTTTTGGAAATGACATGTTCACATAACTAGTCTCAGAACGTCTCAGAAC
Organism: Eucriotettix oculatus; assembly: GCA_034510155.1. NCBI lineage: Eukaryota > Metazoa > Arthropoda > Insecta > Orthoptera > Tetrigidae > Eucriotettix > Eucriotettix oculatus. The sequence continues at coordinate 99,175,712 of CM067376.1, forward strand.
CAATATCAAACAGCCAAATCTAGAAGCCCGTACTACTACAACAGAATGAGGAGTGGCGGTACAGATGAAACAACGTACGGGTTGGTTGCGGTTGGTGGCGCGGGCGCCTTTTACGTGCTCATATCTCATAAACGGCGTGTTCGGAAGTATATGTTCCTTCACAAAAAGTAATCCTCTCTGCACAGCCTATCATCCGTATCGGTATGTCGGTGAGATCTTGTTACACCCTGTATACGTACTAGGCAACTCCACTCATTCTTTGAATTATATTTATTTCACATTCAATATTTAACGATAATCGTGTTATGAGAAAAATTAATATGAATTTAAATTTTATAAACTAAATTTGGATAATTTAATCACATTAAAATGAGTTGAACCTCAACTACTATCATGTTCCTTGCTAAAATTTTGAAAATATTTGTAAATAAAATATCATACTTTTGAAATTATCTGTAGTAAATCCTCGTTAACACATTTTTAAAGATTTTATTTTATCCTACTTGATTGTGTTTCATATTCATGCTGGCAGATGACTTCTAACTAAATTTCACTATATTACACATATCTGCACAGCCGTGTGGAGCGAAACTAATGAATCCTCCGTAGTCAACCAACCGCAGCTGGGACGACGCATGAATAATGGAAGAATCCTCAACAGGAGCCCAGCGGGTTCAGCAGATCAAATTGTAGCAGTCACCTGTTGACGTAGTGTGGTGGCCACTTATAATATTTATCAGTGAGTGATCAGCAAGTAATTCAATTAAATACATAATGAAAATATTTCATAAATACAGCACGTATGTTTCTGCGCACTAAGATACAAATATTTGGGAAAGCAAAGCACAGTTAATACATTTTCGCACAATATTTCTTTCCCGGAAAGTTTTATACTCCCTTGTAATACATTATCAGTTGTTATTTAATCTCTAACCCAAGAATATCTGTACAATTATGTAATTTTTAATCATTAGTAACAAAGGCAATAGGAAGAAGTTTCACCGGAAAAATACTCGTGTCAAACTGCTAGGCATCGACAATCCAATAAAGGCTTAAAACTGGAGGCGTAAGCATAAGATAACTGGAAGCATTGCAGGAATTTTTTTCCCACTGAATATTTCTCTGAAATCTAAGTCAAGTGTGTTACTCATATTATCTATGGGAAACTCCAGGTAAAGCACTATATTACTTTCTTCTTTCCAATGTGAGAGGAAACACCTTAGGGTAAAGTGGTATTCTTAGATTATCAAAAACTATCAACCATTTTTTAATCATGTAACAATTTTATTATATCTAGTGGGTAATCTAATATCTAATATATATAATTAAGGCCGAGTTGCTAAATTATTTATGTATTTTTTAATAACAGACCCTATTATGTACCAATGGTTTCGTGTCGTACTTAATTCTTTGCCAGTGGATTTTGGCCAAGCAGGATTAGCGAAAACAATTAAGAGACCCGGCCGAGAAAATAATTTGTGTAGGATAGCAAATAAGTAAATGTTTTGAAGGGATGCTACATTTTATGACAGCCATTTTTATTATAGATAAACAAAAAGGAACCATTTTCGTCAGCAGTGTCAAACTTGATGTCTACAAGCTACTGACGTTCACAAATCAGTACTAATTTTTTATTTGTTTGATATCAAATATCAATTTAAAAAAATTATATTTCAGTCCTCTTAGTTTTATTCGCGTAGTACCAATCCACCTCACTTTAGATTACGAATTTTTATGGGGTTCAACTAAAAAGTAAACATACGATGAATCTTTCATCTTCCCATGTAATACATATTTTACTATGGTTGCTGGGTGTCATTTTATCACACCTGATGGCCCTCAGGTTAACTGGTGTAAATCATATGTTATTGTTTTCAGAACGTTATTTTCAAAGACTGAGAACCGTTCTGCTTGTGGAGAATTAGTAAATTCTTCATTGTCCTCTTTAAAAAGATTGAAATATTTTGTTATATTTCCCCAAATGGCATTCTTAAATAAATTTTTGAACCGCCCACGCTACCTTTGTTCCTCCGTTTCATTTAAAGAGAATAAATATTTGTCACCACTCCATCTTCTTTAACTTCAAACTGGCTCTAATTTCCTTCAAACCAGAAAATCGGGAGTATTTACGTGCACAACAACCTATTAACGAATGGAAACAGAAATATGGTATAATATGTCCTATAAACTCGATGTAACAGCATACAAATATTCTATGGACTTGTGCATTAACCTATTAAAACTGAGTACATGGAAAGTAAATCCAATTATTAGATCTCCCTCAAACTGTAGAGTGTCACCCTAAAAGAATAAAGCAGATTGAAAGATCTTAAATTAGTTATTTCTTCGTTCAATTTTGCAGTAGTTTTCCTGTTTTTTGGTTTTCAGTAACTCTCTATTTAGCTAGTTACAAAATACAACGAGAATTATTATGAGTATCTGTATTATATTTTATTATTAAGAAGAGTAGTATTTCAGTGCTTGCAGCCCTGAAAGTGTGAATAGTTGTATAAGACGAGAGTATCGGAACGGATATTGCTATTGCGTCACACACGCTTGAATTTGTCATCGTTGTTGTGACGTCCCGAGCCCTCGTGGTTTAATATAACTTCCACTTCCGTTCTCCATTTCAGACTTCTTTATTATCCCAGCAGTCGATTCATGGCCGTGTGTTGCGACAGAAACCATCAAACTGAAGAGAGTTTAGACTGTCTAAAGTTTGTAGAGTGACTGCCGCAGCACCTGTCACAGGAGGGGAAGATTGGACGCTTGCACCTCTGCGTAATATTCTCCCCACAAGCCACGTGCACGTACTTCATGTTTGCGAACAGTTGACTTGAGAGTATATAGTGACAATTGAAATTACACTATAATAATTTCTATTACGTATATCAAAAGTAACCAGACCACATGTGACATAGTATTATTAGCCTGTAAAAAGTTTATTAAAATGTGTAAATTTAAGTTTATGCATTATGAAAATAATGGAGTCAATGATGAATTGAGTACCTCTGATCGGGAATAACCTTTTCATTCGGTCCGATATTTGAATAATACCGAATTGTCTTGAAAATTTAACTAGGTAACAACGGACGACGTCATTCTCATGTAATGCAAACCTCAGCCTGGACCGAGACTCCGAATATTTGGGTATTGTAACAAAACAATTCAAAATGGTAAATCCTGTAGGGGTTTCCATGTTCAACAGTGTGTGTCGTTTCAAGTTTGCACCAACGTGAATCCTAAGAGAGGAAATTGGCGTGCTTTTTACGTACTTTAAATGTTATATCCATACCAATATTTAGCTGAAGGCAGTTATATAAAAAAGATAATAGTGTCAATTTTTCTATAATAAAATAAAATATTTTTTGTGGGTAACAGAGCAAGGGTGATCCTGAAACAGGCAACTCCCCTTTAATAGCATAGGAAAAGAATTGAAGAGAGGGTATGTGGAAGGTACAACAAGTAGACAAAGGTTGACTAGGGCCCCCGGGCTATAGTTTAAGGATCCTACCCGGAGTTTTACCTAAAGAGATGCAGGGCAAACCCTAGAAAAACTGTATAAGGTAAGGCGGTCTATTAAGCACTATTAGCACGCCAATGTGATCATTGGACAACTCTTACCGTATGCGCAAGGTCTTAGACACCAGTACATACACCTCGTATTATAGGTGAAGGTTCCTCGGCATGTGAGAATTTGAAAAAAACCGGAAAGAGTACGGGGCATTCCCAACGTTGTCAGGTGAGCCCCAGTGGCGATCCAGAAGAAAATGCTTGCAAGGGTAAACTCCCATCAGTATCCCTTTTGTTTGATTCTATACAAATCACGAGATCCAGCATTTATTTTTATTATTGGTACTTTAATGTAGTAAAACTGCTCGAGAAATGATGTGAAGTCTGCAACGCATTTTGTGTAAGTCTTCGGACAATGCGAACGGACCTTCCTTGGACAATTTAGACCAACCTTCTTTCACAATAGCATAAAGGTCTTTTACGGTCAATAGGAGCCATCCATCCCTAATCAAAGAAATATTTGCTCCTGTTAAGCCGGAAGCAATGCGTAGTTAATTATAAATTGCTGTAGGGCACGGAACTCATGCAAAAGACATGTGCGATGGCAGCAAAAGATTTTCCTATTAGCTGCTATTTTGCAAATATATGGGTGCTATTTGAAATTGCAACCAATTGGCTATTGGAAAAGGGAGGAGAAAATTTCTGGGCCTAACGAAATGACGTGGAGAGAAATTTTGAGGCTTCAGCAGATGAAATTCTTTTGTAGGAGTTTCCACTATTTTGGCCAAAGACATTTGCCAAACAACCGGATCATCCTCGATGCAGGTGCATCCAAATCGTCAACTCGAAGCAGACCGAAGCAAAACGCCACCAGAGAATGCAGCTGCAATCCTATACGGTATTGTTGATATTGAAATTATTGAGTTCACATTGTCAGACAAATTTGCCACGGAAAACGTTACTTCTTACCCCACAGATAACCTGTGACTTTCATGTAAATCATAAATTTATTATTGCTCTACCGTTTCATCCGTATATAAATTTATAAATTCATTTTCTTTTCTGCTGGGTTTTAAGAATTTAATTTGTTAAATCTATTTCTTATAAATGGCCATTTGATTTATTGATCATTACAATTGTTTTATTACATTAAAGTTAGTACATTAACTTCGAATTTGTAACTTGAATACAACGAATCAATAACTTCGACGCTCCATAAAACGTAAATATTAGTTAATATTGTCTTTTATTTTAATTTACGCTTGTTTTAAGGATGATTAAAAATGATGAGAATTTGTTTTATCATCATCAGATACGACTTTCTTTATTACGAAATGATAATTGTCTATTTCAAGCCTGCTAATTGCTAATACATTAAGTTCAATTAGTCTAATTGTCTTCTCATTCACGCCAATAATTAAACCTGTAAATAATAATTGTGATACATAAGTTTTACTTTGTGTATTCCTAACAAAATTATTTTTTGCTTAAATGTACTCTGTAGGCTTTATTAAACATATGTTATTTCTGTCATAATTGTTTTCGAAAGACTAATACTCTTACTCTTATATGTTTTATTTAAAGTATCTTTTAAACATACCAATACATTTTTTACAATTTAATAACGAAGTCAAATGCGTATAGACCGGGAATATTACGAAAAATTATTTCCACGATTTTGCGTTTTGAGCTATTCAATGGTTTTATGGTACGAAATATAACAGGATTTTTTATATGCAGGAATACTTTGTGACCTGAAGCTCTGCTATTTTTTTAGCATTGACGTAAAAGACATAATTCTTTTAAACATACATTTTGTTTAAAGAAACTTCAGTGTATCTAATCTCATAACGTTTGATAATTTACAAAAAAAATTGGAACTGATTTCAGAACTGCAACTGTTATTTAGTCACAGGTTTCTTAGCTTTCGGGGTCGCTTTTCGAGGTCGGGGTTTTCCGGGAGGTATGAGCTGAGGTATTTGTGCTTGCTGTGGCTTGAATTCGGACGTGGACTCCGCAGTCGAAGCAAGAGGAGGCGGGTTTTCTTCAAGCTGTTCGTCGATGTCGACCCCTGTCAGGTCGTAGGACATGGAGGCTAGTTGGAACTCTTCTTCCAAGCCGACAGACGTATCCGTATTCTCCAGATCGTTTTCGAAGTGTTCCGTTTCTATGATTCTGAACTCGCTCTGTCCGCGTCCACGAGTCACAGACACTTGGCGAATAATCCCAGGGCGCAGGCCGACGTCAAGAACACGCACCGTGTGATTCGTGTGCCACCACCTATACGACGGAAATATATTCAATAGTAACTTAATATTCAAGTTTATAATATCGAGTGCCAATTGATTTTGCCTTCCATGCTGGAGACCTAGTAGTAGGAATAGAGAGTAGTTATAAGACCATACTGTAAATTATTTTATGTGTATATAACTAAAGATGTTAAAATCTATTATAATTGACCTTCTTAATTTAAACTTAATGCTTCCTCTCAAAATTCAACAGAAATATAAGATATGCTGACGGATAACATACTTCGTAAAATTTCTGTTAACATAGTATATTTAGATTTCTATATACAGTAATGAAACTATTCTGCATATTCAGTACTGAATTTCCAGGCTAAGAAATGTGGCTGAGATGTCCCGAGGCAGTAAGAGCCTGTCTAGCCCATAAGATTAGGACAGACCCTATTCACGCCTCATTACTTACCTTGTGACCTTCTGTAGTTCAAAATCCAATTTATAATATTTGACCTTGTACTGAAAAATATTTATTAAATGATTGCCATAGATTATTTCAAGAAAGGTGACAGCAATCAATCAGCTATGTTTGATGCAGTGATATTGAATGCGATATTATTCATATCCATATTGTAAAAATAAACAAAATTTAAATTTACATATTGTGAAGGGTTGTCGTAGTTGTCAGTCAAGACTGCGACATGGAAGGAGCCACGAAAGATGTTTAATAAAACACAACAAGTCAAGTGCCAATTCATACGGGTTTGGTCAAATTTGGTAAAATACCACATGATGATAATATGAGAAAAGAACAGCATATTATGAATAAATTAGTAAATTCAGTAAAAGACGCCTATTACTTTAGTAGAAGTTATGGCTTTCTAAAACTAGCACTACGTGACCTGAGAGTTAGATACAAAATTATTCTAAAAAAAATATATTGACTGATAAAAAAGTGCAATTATATTCGTAAAATGCGGATTTCTCTTTAACATAAACTTGGATCACAGAGAAAGAAAGAAAACAAAGGGTTGGACAGATGATTCAATAAAGTGAACTCTGTTCCAGTGGCTTGATTAAAGTGCCTCCATTAGTATTTAACTCCAAATTGAAATAATATTACCACGAAGAAATGAACAGAGCAGTGTTTGAAAAGTGATTTTTTTCATCGAGGGGCTACAATAGTGATGGACACAAATTTTTCCTGTCGTGTTTTGCTATTTTTTGTTGTTTTGTATTATTTTCATACCATCTTTAGCATATTTTTTTGTCTTGTCCCCTATCCTCAGAAGAAGACTAATGGATTCTATAAATCAAATTAAGTCCACTAGGTATCTCACGGCCTATCCTAGACAATTTCAAGCTGACAACTCTTTCTCTCTGTTTAACTATTTAAACTGTTCGTTTCGTCTAAGACTTTATTATATCTATAGCCCAGAACTCCACATATAAAACTCTCAAGTAAACTTTCAGTAAGGTAATTTATTGTACCTTCTTCGACGTTAGGTACATGTAAGGTTCACGAAACGATATTAAAATATTTCAGTTCCAAAATATCATATGCAAATTTGCCAGTAGGCTATGTTCCCTCCCAAAAAAAGAAGAAAAACACTTCTTTCATATGCCTTATAAGTTTTTCATATAAATATTGTGAAGCGCGATAGTTGATATTTCATGAATTCGTAATATAATGTTAGTGGGGATTAGGAACTGGACGTGGCGCCAGTATGTCCAGACCTTATGCCGATTCTAATCTCCAGGGATGGCATTTCAGCACGAAGGGATATGACCTGGAATTTTCGTAGCCACGCTCGCGTGGAAATCGAGAGCCAGGAAAATAAAGAAATATTTAAATACTAATTGGTTGCCTCAACCAATGGGATTTCGACGGAAATCGATTTAAAGGGTCAATTTTTCGATTCTTCTTCTCACGGCTTTGGAAATGGTCATTCTGTTCTCTGAGTATGAAGGAGACGGAACGGAACCGTCATTTCGTCCTGGACGTTGAAGTAGATAAACCTGTCGACGCTGAGGAAAGCGTCCTACAAAGAAGCTGGCCAAGAAGCGACGCTGCGTTACAACAACTATCTTTGACGTTCACGGTTTAATCCCGAGATTATTAAGAGATCTGATTGCTTCGCCAAATAGCCTAAATTTGTAAATATTTTTCTTATTTAAGCTTTTTAAATTAATTCCCCATTTATCTCATTAATTACATTCCAAACATACCCCTCCCTACAATTTGTATATCAAACCTTACCTTCTTATACTAAACTATGTAGGTGTCAGGAAAGAAAAAGTATAAAATTTGTGAGTTTATAATACCTATTATAAAATAAATCACAAAATGCCTCTAGTATTTAGTTCTTATGATTGCTCTTCAATTTGACACCATTTTGTTAAGAATATTCACAATTATTTAGAAATATTAAATACATGTTTACGGTAAAGACATGAATACTTCGTTTCTTGGATTTTTTTTCTGACATACTATCTACAGTTAAAAACGCTACATGTTCAAATGTTAAAAATGCCAATAAAGGTTGATTTGACAATTCATAATTTTAAAACAACTCCTCTAAATATATTGAGTTATTAATAAAATTCAAAACTATTCACAAACAGAATTTCTATATTAATATTTAACATAGTCCTTCTCGTAAAAGTATTCGGTTTTCTGAGTTCATGTGCTAATATAACAAATAAATGAAACGAATAAAATTCGAAATACATTTTTGACGTTTCTCCAAGACATAGGATGAGAATAGTTTGCTCATTTAGGTGATACAGTTATTTAAAAATTCGATTCCTAAAAAATTTTACTTCTCACGCATTTTTATTATATTTTTCTCCTCTCCCGTCATTCGTAAGGGCGTGAGGAAAATAATTAATAGCCCGACCTATCTGATACATGTTTACTAGGATTTGCCTACATCTCTTTCAGGTGAATACAAGGTCGGACAACTATTGCCCGGAGTTCCTTGGCTGTCTTCCTCTCCCTTCAGCATACCCCTTTAAAATTCCTTTCCAATAAATGGAGAGTTGTCACTACGTGAATTACCCTCATCTAGCCTATCACTCTAGAAAAATTAGAATCGTCGGCCGGATTCCTCGACTTCGGAGAAGGGACTGCTGCGCCCCTCATAAAACTCTTCACCAGTCGTCGAAAATAATCGACATCTCGAACTCCCTGATTCCGGTATTCTAAGGTCAGCCCATCCTATCCTATTAAAGCTGGGTTGTGACCATCTACTTTCATGTAGCATGTCACCCTAAAATATTTCTGTGGAAGGATTTATTTTAATGTTAAGTAAATTGAATTTATCAATTTTTACTCGTAAAGCATTTGATCACTTATTACACCAAGGTCGAACTATATGAAGAATAACGTCCAATTTAGGCTGATGAACATCACACTCTAGTTTACAAAATTCATAACTATGTACATGCGTCAAACTGTCTAACGGTTAATCCTATTAATACATAATTATCTTTGGAAAGAATAGATAATAAAAATATTTCTATGTTTGATGTGCAACAAGATTTTGCATATCGGTGTATTCCTGCAATACTATTTATTTTGCACCTTTTTATTACACTCAATTTGTTTATTTTACCATTAATATTGGTAACAAAGTTTTGAGAAAAACTCAATTAATAACGTTCATTAATAAAATACAATAAATGGCCAATTTATCAATAGAAGAAATAGAAGAATTTTAATTCAAAATATGTCGTCTTGTCTCTAACTGTAGTTGGTAATAACTGAAGAAGTCTCGAAATTTGGGTCTTATTTTGAATTAAAATTCTGTTATTTCCGACTTTTTCCATTTATTGTATTGTATTTATAATACTAAGTCAGACTAATCTTATTTTAAACGTCCATAGTTTTTAATACGCATTTTCTTAAATTATCCGATTTTCATCTTTATTTGCTTATATTTTAAGGTCTAATCTTCATAAATTATGTATGACATTACTTTGATGAAAAACTTTAGAAATAAACAGCACGAAACTTTATCGTATAATGGTACCAACTCTTAAAACTTCGTATAAGTATAAAACTTATTAAATAATCGAAGGTGTTCAACCGCCAGAAGGCTTTTAAAACTTTCTTAAACCCAATTAATATGTACATGAATTTCTCTTGATTCATTTTCGCAACCAGTAAATGATTTCTAAAACTCTACAGACATGAGATATAAGAAGAGACGGCTGACCTGTACCAGTCGCCGGCATGCTGCTGCGCCACGGCCACGAGCCACGTGTAGTAGGACACGAGGACCAGAGTGGAACTGAAGAGGGACAACATCAACATGAAGGGCGCACGGTGCGACGTGAAGGGCTTTGGCTCCACCAACGATCTCATGGACAGGGTCACCAAGTACACAGCGATCATGGCCATGGGCGTCAACACGCAGAAAGACAGTATGTCCAGTGCCAGCTACATAAAAAAAAAGTATTGCATATACGTAGTGATCAATAGTAGGGGTTATTTAATATTAACAAACTGAACCGGTAAAAGTACCGTTTAATAGACAAAAGTTGTCTACCATTTACAGTCAACTAACTGTGCCAAACGATTTCTCAATCGTTGTTTGCTACTCTTAAATCACACTCTCATTCATAATTGTTTATTCCGCAAATTAATATAGATATTTCGCCAATATTTTTAATTAACTATAGCACACTCTTGTAGACGACTGCTGGTAGTTATTCTCCAACTACAGGATTCAGAAACGCGTCGAAAGCTGATTATACGGCTTAGATAGAGGGATGTGGAGGGCATAAATTTCGGAGATCTCGGCTCCGCATCCCGTTCTACAGCTGGCCAAAGGTTCGTGATCCTGTCTCGGCGAAGGCGGCTACTCTCTAACTGGACCTTCATGTTTGTACCCCAGAGACGCGTTCAAATCTTACAGCTCTCCAGACTTTTCTGTTCTTAATACCGCTTGCATTCTCCGAACTTTATATCCTACTCAACCTCGGGAGAGATTATATATTATGTATATAAACAAGGTCCGTTATAGACGTGGCTGCATATCGATCCCTGTTATTCCTCGGTACCGTTTCCATTAGAAAATTGCCCTGTTCAATGCAATATCGAGGACCTCTTTTCAAACACGCCCACTTCTGACCTCAACACGATCCGTCGAAATGCTTGATATTCTAGTAGTTGCGTACTATGATATACTACTTAGAAATTAGGCAGGTGCCCGTTAATACACGGGCAGTAATTTATATTAGCCCTGAAAACTAATTAATTCGACAATAATCTCAAAGTCAACACATGATTTAATTGACATAAATTCTTGATGGGAACACACAACCATTACACTGAAAAAGCATTACACCTTTAATGAGACTAAAAACTCCTATGATGCATTGAGTTTTAGATTATACCGGTACCTAATAAGGAGTCCAAAATACACTTAAGGAAGTAAAAATGTTTTTGTTTCCCTTAAAGGAGTTAAACAAATCTGGTCCATTAAAGGGGTGAAAATTATTCCTGCTTGGTGATGTTTAATTTGTGATATAAAGTGTATTTTTGCTTAAGTTTGTTAGAGGGATATTTGAAATTATTAGGTAAAAGCCAAATAAGGTGTGTGTAATATTTTTTATGTATTGTAATTACAACACAAATAAACTGAATTGTTACACTTCAATTCTGTCAAGCTATCATCGTCTTACACAGAGAACATTATGAATCTACTTCTCTATCCACTTCTATCCATCTTAGATGATGACAAAAATAAATTCAGTGATTTTGTACGTATTACAGTATTTTATACATAATAGTAACGTTATGAAAGATTAAATCAGTCTTGTAAAGATAAATAACTCTGCAAGTGTAGTTAACATTTCGCAAATAATTTTCTGCAAAAATTGGTTTTTGTAAATCCTGAAATCTGAAAGTTTTGCTTAATAAACAAATTTTGCTGATAGTTTTGACATGTGAATTTAATAACTAATTAAATAATATAATTGCAGTTATTATAAATAACCTAATTAAAAGGATCAATTATTTCACATTTTTAATCATCACAGTTAAGGTTGATGCAACGTTGGGCTACAACTGTAAAGTTCATATTGAATTATATTCAACTGTCCACTGAGCGATTGTCCTTTCCAAAGAAAATAATTACAGAATACGCAAGATGTATCAACGCATTCGCTCATTGAATGTATTACCCGCAATTTTCAAAAAAGAAATGTCTAGCAGATTTCAGAAACTTTTCGTAACGCTGGCGTATCGTACAAAACTGCAAATTGAAGCGTCGACACGTCAAAATAAAATTTAATTTTCGTGGAGAAAACTTGTTCTTTAAAAGAATAACCCCGTGAATAGCAGCCCAGAGAGACCGTTGTCATAGTTTTCTTCCTCTAAACACTACCTTCTTTCACCCTTAAATTTCACCGGAAGAAATCAACAGGCAGTTAACTTTGTAGGTTATGCAATTCTTTTCTTCAAGTTGAAACGCGAAATGTTGACAATTTGAGTCAAAATATTTTCGTAGGAAATGTGATGATTGAAGTGTGCTCTACCTGCTTAACGTCAAGCCCCGTGGCGAGCCAACGCAGCAGGGATCCGAACAAGCTGTGCTTGGGCACGCGCAGCACATTGAAGTGAAAGCCGCACAGTTCGCAGAAGTCGCTGCCGCACTCCGACAGCCAGCGCTCGAGGCACGCCCTGTGCACAAGCGCCAGAGTCCCTCTGCAGAAGCATGGCGCCATCAGAACCCCGCGGGCGCCGTGGCAGATCCGACACATCTCGCTCCCTTCGTCAGCCTCATCCTAACACAGGAGGGAAAGTCCTACAAGTAATTTAAGTGTTGGATTCGTACATTGGAACATTACAAAAAAACTCGTCACAAAAGGAATTACATATACGGCAACATAAGGGAAATCAGCTAAAGTTGTAATATGTATTGATTTTTGACTGTAATATGTTTAAGGTTCATACTCCAAAAAATCATGCAGACATTCACTTGAACATATTACATTGGTCCACAGTAAACCTACAATACTCAGCCTGAAAGTATGTTAATATGAACTGCGATAAAATTTCAGCAATTATTGCATAATCCACTGGAAAGTAGAGAATTGTACTGCGCATTTGGTTTGTTTTTTTCTCTGTGATTTACAGCGACATCAATCGCAATTATTCCCGTCACAGAACAACAGAGTTTGATATACAAATAATTGAAACTTAATGTTCATATACCTAATTAACTCGTCTTCTTAAATATTCTGACTTCGATCCATTTTCCTTCTTTCAAGAATACAACGAAACTTTTGCATGTATGAAATTGACGGGAGATTAATTTTGAAAGTAGTCATTTGAATTATCTAATAACATCACCTTTACAAGTTGTGGAGAAGCAGTTTCCATTAAGAAATACTTGATGCAATGTGAAGATTCTATAATAATGGTGAAATCTACTATTTGGGAAGATTTGATTAAAAGCAGGAGACCACTTAATAAGGAAAGTTTTCAATCAGCCTTTCACGGTCTCCTGAATGGCTCCAATTTTAGGATTGAATTGGGTAACCTGTGTACCATTCGTCATGAAGACGAAAACATGCCTCTATGATCCTCTTCTAATGCCATTCTGTATCTCATAGAGACATTTAACTGTATAACTGATAAAGAAGACCTCTACAAAATAACCTGAACTCCAGTTTGTTATTCGGTTTACTCAGTTTTAGTTGATGTTGCATCAAAGCCATAATTTTGATAAGCGGGAGTCCTCAAAAAGTTTATTTCATAAACATAAGTCACTAAAATCCAACAAGGGGCTTTGGACCCTTGGACCATATTCATTTGTAATTATTAATTCATTATGGTATATATATTATAGACAATTAAGAATTATAATTAATTAAAAAATTAATGTATTGACGTTAAGAAAATTTGTATTATTTTTAAAGTGAATCATTTCGGAAACTACTCTAGATTTGTAATTGCTGTCTTTATCTTGAATTTGGAAATTATCCCAGTCAAAATTAGTTCCTTCTAAAATGTGCCTGTAAACGACATATCGGTTATCACATATCACAAGTCAATGTCATGTCTCTTCCTTTGGCATTATATCCCAAGGTGCGATTTGGTGTCTGTCTTCTTCTATCTTGTACTATTTCTCTCTAATTACGTTATTCTATATTTGGTCATTCAACCTAGCTTTGATCTTCTTCCATGTGGATGCCAATTTTGTTTACCATGCAATTTTCCAGCATTCTCTGTATGTGGCCATACCTTTGTGCATTAATTGTACAAGTATCTCTGAACTTTTAACTAATGTATTTAATTCATCATTTGATTTAATCCTCTACTGATATGGTGTAGTAGTTGTTCTGGGCCGAATATCTTTCTTAGTATTTTCCTTTCAAAACTTCTTAATCTGTTAAAGCCCATGTTTCTGCGGAATACGTCAATACAGGCTTGATTAATGCACTATATCTACATTCCCTACTTATGGGTAATGAACGCCTTTGCTTAAGGATGAACAAACATTGCATTTTGATTGGTAAACTACAATTCTAGAATTTATAATTGAACACCATTATATGAGATACTAATATATCATATTTTGGACATTATTTTTGACAGCCTTTTGAGAATGTTTGTCGAAATGTGTGTTCATTAAACAGCTATAAAGTTGACTTTAGGATGTAAATTGTGTACTTTGAATGGATGAAATTCGTATTGTTTATAAATAATTTTAAAGTACAAATATTGCTATTAACACTATTGTTTTTGTATTTTCGATGGATATGACTTGTACAAATGAAAAGCTACACACATTATTTAGTGATATGTCAATATGAGACTGAAGTAGTTATGTTGTTTTATTTGTGTTACAAATTTAACAAGTCTTATGAAATAATTTAGATTTGGCTGACTGTCTATAAAGTGTTATTAAAGAGACTTTACATTTTGTAGACAGTATTTTTCTCACATTCCCTTCAAGCAATGTTACCCATTGTGTATCAATAAAACTTAAATTGCATTCCATAAATGGATCAAAATATCAGTGTGAAACTTGAATAGTACCAAAGCCATAACAGTGACTTGGTCATGATAGTTTTTGACTCGCTTACCTCGTCGAGGTCTGTGCTTGTATTTCCGGTGCTTTTTCGAAAGGAACTGGAATCAAGAGTCTCTATGGTGTACATTGCCCAGGCCTGATCTATGTGCCTCCTCCGCTCAGGCTGCAGCCTGAATTGGAGGCAAAATAAGTTATTCCAGCATTAAACGGTTACTGTAAATTTGGAACCCAAAATAATGTGGTTACCGAGGCAATGTGAACATTGCACCATTGTTAAGGTAGGGCACTCCCTCCTTCTGTCTCTGATTAACGACGCCCGGTGAACGATGCGAGCCGAAATAATACAAATTATTACAAGTCCGCCAATGAATCAAAGTTAGTTGAAAGATATATGTTATGATTTCAGAATTATTACGAAAAGAAGTTGAATTCTATGGAACCCAGGCTTTAATTTATAATAAAACATGTAACGGCAAGCTTCCAGGAACTCAAATATTTTAAGCTATTTGTATGACACCGCCAATATAAATGTAAAACTGATTTTTAACTCTTAAAAACCTCAGTAATGAGTCCTTTACATGTATGTATTTAACTCACCAATTAATGATATTCAGCACAAAATAATTTGGCGTCATGACCTGTCTAAATGTGAATCTGCATTATGTTCACACCTAAGATTCTTCGTGCTCTGCACTCCTGTTGGTTGATTTTAGCCGAACTCAAAGGGAATCAGCAGAATGTTTGAGAAAACCTTTAATCATACAAAAGGTTCGTGAGACTAGGTCCGATGAAGTGGTCGGAATCAAGAGTTTGTTTCCAATTGAGTAATACCAAAACAACAGTTCTCTATTGTGGGAAGTGGCCATTGACGAGCAAGTATCTAAAAACATCTAACCAATCGGGTGTTACCCATAATTTCTGAGCAGAGGGCGACTTGTAGTTTAGTCCAGGTAGAGCAAAATGCTTTTAGTAACACAGCATGCATCCAGTAACAGTATGTAGAAACCAACAGCATAAGCGCCACAACATCATAAAGCAGCTTCTTTCACTGCACCATTCAATCCTCCTGTTTGCGGCCGACTGCGGTCGACCATGCTCCTGCAGTTCATCGAACATGATGAATATTATGATCTGGGAGAGTTCTGGCAAATCCTATCTCACCAGTGAGAAACTCTGTTTTGTAATTTGGCCGAGGACTGTGTCCTCATTTCGGTAGCAGAATGATAAGGCTAGCAAGCAAAATTTAATCTTAACATATAACTTTTTCATAATTTCAAAATGTAATTAAACCCTTCATTATTTTACCTCTCATGTTATTTTTTAAATTTAATAATCTCGAAGTCAAGAACAGTTATCATATATTATACCGTGTGCTATGGTGCACGTTCCAATGCTCGGAGCCGTAGGTATTTAGGAACAAAATAGAGACGAACATTAAGAAATTATTAGTTAAATTGAAATTGTAGATATTAATTTAATTTATTTCTGATTTCTTGAAATTCGAAGTTTCAGCCATATGAACTAAACCTGAAGTTACAATATCTGACAGTTTGGAAATCAATAAATAGAAAAACAGTTAGAAAAAATTTAACATTAGCTTTATTACAGTATTTATAGCACGAAGTTTCGTTCCTGATTTGGAACCTCGTCTGGTGTAATGGAAACAGGAAATTACGAATGAAAATTTAGATGTGTATGTTGTACATGCCGAAATTCATGCCTCTTCGCTAGTAACTACTCTTAATAACATTCTTATTCAAAAATTCTGTTTATAGGCTGCTTTACTATTATTAAATCTGACGTTTCTAAATTTTTCCAAAACTGACGCTAATATTCCTAGTTACAAATATGGAACCTATTTTACAAAAAAACTATTGGAACATAGAAAATGATAAACAAATCATCTGATTCTACTATTTCGTTATGCAGTTCAACAAGCCAGTAATTAATTTATAAGTTTTTGAGACAGCTGTTTTTGTCACTCACAAAAAGGGTTAAGCTTTAATACGTTTCACTGTTGATATAAGAACATAAGAAATTTTCTGTGACAAATCCGATTGTTTGGATTTATTTCAAGACGAAACAACTCCATCGACTGTTAGGTTATAATTATAATTTTACTCCAATTTTCTATAGAGGAAACTCAAAATTACAAATTCAGATTTGTATTGTTAACTTATCTAAATAACAAATGTTTAAAGTTCATTATTTCTTTCACCAGAAGTTGTGTTCGAGATTTAGTACGTGGATTCCATACAAATAAAATAATGAATACAGGTTAAAAATTTCAAGAGAGTAGTGCTTCAAAGTTTTGAATCTGCAATGTAGTGTAGAATATTTGGTTGCAAACCACTGAGACTTATGCTATGGATGCAAGCCGAGTATCCATACGCTGTGATGTTTCTTCTCGTGGCCGTGGCATCTCCAAGTTGAGGGCGGGTTTTAAATGTTTACGGTGCACAGGTAGTGCGTTCTGTTTTTGTGCGTCTGCCTTTTTGTCGGCCTGTTATGAATAACAGTCCCTTTCTTTCCATGCATTAAGCACGTGCGTCTCCCCGATCCCTTCACCCATAGGTCCGATTTAGCCCAACCCTTGCCACCCCTGCTCACCGTCACTGCTCTTTGTAAATGGTGAATGTTGGTTTAGTTGCGGTTTAACATTAGTCTTCATATGCTAAGAGAGCACGTGACTGGGCCCCACATGCTCCCCTGTGTTACTGCTTATGTCAATATAGATGATTTACTTGGCAGCGACTCTCAAGGGCTGTAATCCTCTTACCTGCTACAAAGAACATTAATTGAATCCACCACCTTAAGCATATTACACAGTATCATAACTGTCAAATATATATTTGGGAAAGTCTTCAGTGGGAGGACACCCTAGCTTGGGTATAAATAAGATATTCTAATTAAACGAGTCTATATTTTTCAATATAATTAAAACAACAAGTTAATGTGCATGAGCCTAAGTAAAAATGTATTGGAACTTAATATTCAAGTTTAATGAAAAATTAACGTCATACTCCTGCTGAAGTCTCGCTCAACAGTATTTCATTTACATATATTCTTATCTGTTAAATTACTGTAAAATACTTCACTGCCACCATTCTTCAAGAACCAGCATTAGTATTCATCTGCAAAACATAGAGAATAAAAGCTTTGAACGTACTATTCCATTCGTTAGAAGAATGACCTTTTAATACGTACAGCGTCATTAGAAGGTAAAACGCAAATCGTGGTCACATGTATGAAAAGTGTTATAATGAGAACAGATTATACAGGGTGATTCTAATCCTCTGCGACAAACTCTGAGGGGTGATAGATCTAACAATAAGGAACCCTTTTTGTTATACAACCTATATCTTCTGACGTGTCGTTTAGAAGTTACCGTCGAAAACTTTTACGTAAGAAGCGAAAGGAAATTCAGGATGCTCTGTTATAACTACGTGTTTATTTTAAAAAAATTACAGATGGTGGTCAAATTGTGTGCACTGTACCTGATTACACTGCTAACAAGGTTGGAGTCTTGCAAACATGTCAGGTCTGTTCTTGGTACATGGGGAGAGTTCTGCTTCCGTCTCCGCGAGCTTTCCCATAACACGTTACTATGTTGGCTGACCCAGGCGAAAAGTAAAGACATCCATTCTCAATACTCTCGTCTCCTACAAACATCAACATAAAATAGGGTACACACATTTACATCATATTGACGTACTCGCGAAGGAAAACATTTTCAGCTGAAACTTCGAAACGGCGCATCAGAAGATATACGTTGTTTAATAAAAAAGATTTATTATTGTTAGACCTATCACTTCTCAGAGGTTTAGAATCACCCTGTACTGTATTCTACTGTCCGAATAACATTTTTCCTAGAAAATTGCTTCTAGAAATTTTTTTGGGCCAGGTATTTATTTTTATTACTCTTTTTTATATTTGTGAAGGCAATATTTTATTTATATTTTGTGTAATCTGTATATAAATATATTAGTTAATGTTGAGAGCGCCGAGAGTTTTTAAAGCCGTTAGAAGAAGGTAAATAAAAGATCGTAAAAGTTAATGTGACTATGCCACGCTTAGTTTCACGAATGTCCATGTGATGATCTATTTTTAGCTGGACTTTCATTATTTGAAGGGACTGTGAAGGGGTACAGAGTTTGTCGAAGCTCGATGATGTTTGATGAACGTGACTGAAGTGTTCCAAGACCGTGCCGTACTGAAGTACTACGAGGTGTTTAGGTTTAATGATTGAGACATGAAGAAAATTGATTTTAGAATGGAATTAACTCGCTAATATTATTCATAAAATATTAACAACTAAACTGGAATCAGACAATAAAGCATTACTAAATAATTATTTAGTTTGAAAAACATGATATATTATCATCTTACAAATATAAATTGTGAGCCACTTAGCCTAGAGATATAGTTCAGGCTCAATAATACATACTATTTCACATACTCCCTTGGTGAGGTAAAGAGCTCTGGTGTAGTAGAACTCCTTAGGGATTCATCTGAATCTCCCTGAATCTGACAAACTGATTTTCTGTTAAGAATAAAATATTCAATCTGTCTACCTCAATACCTATTCCAAGACTTACCTAACTGATTTCTCCTCTACTCCGAGATTAAAGTTTTGGAATGTTTTTGTAGCACGAGTTTGTAAAGATTAATGATATTAGTTTAAGGAGCTTCTGATTAATAACAAAATTTGATCTGGAAGGAGTTTCCGTTGGGATCGAATCTTTCCCATCAGAATTTTGGCAATCCTTGAACCTCAAATCAGCGTCAATTGCGGTGCTGTTATCCGCTGCACTATTGTAACTAAAACCTACTATTGCATGAAGACATTACATGCTGGAGTCATGATCCTTTCTGTTGCACCTATTTTTAGCGTCCACAATTTATATGAATAAAGCTTCTATTAATTTTGGCATTAGTCGTTTGGTAAGAGTTTCGATCGAAAATATTATTTACTTATATTAATTTTCGAACTAGACATTAGTTAATAGTTTGAAAATAAATCAAATATATTTCAAAAAGAATATATATATATATTTTTCAGACATTAACTGTAATTTAATAAATATAATAGACAATGAATCAAAAAATTTAAGTATCATTTCCATTAGAAACACATAACGTACGTTTCATCCTATCTTTGGAACTTCTTCGTGCAATTCATTAAAAATTCTTCAATATTTTTTGGATTCACAATTTTTAAAAGACAAAAAGCAAACAAATTTAAGATAAAAATAAAATAAATAGTGTCACAAAATATTATACATTCTTCAAATAATGAAGTTAAACTTAAGCAAAAATTTTAAACCTGTTACATTAAAATGAATTATTTCCAGATTACAAGTATTGCAGTAACAAATTTCAAATCAAGCATATTACATGTTCAACTTAATGCAAGTAAATAACAAAAGCAACGTGATAATGTAACTTATGTTACAACGCCGAGGTTTCTGTGCAGCTTTTTTGATTATTGCAACCAAGTCCTTTGTTCTTTATAAAAATATTCATGGAATAAAATATTTGAATTAACTGCTCTTTTTCCCTTCGGTTTTATTTGTTGGCTCTGAAAAAGTTTTTTTTGGGAGGGGGGGCTATTATTAGGTTGGTTCTGAAACAGGCTACTCCTCTTTATAGCATAGGAAGGGAATAGAAAAGGGATATAGTAAGTTATATAACACTATGAAAAGACACCTAGGAGAGTTTAGATAACTTGGACCTGTTGTACTGAAACTTTTCCCATTTTAAAGAAACTGCTTATCAATCTACTTGATAAGTCCAAACTGTAAGTAAATAGATATAGTACGAGAGAACTTTTCCGAGTTGGCTTATGACGTCCTTTTTGTCAGAAAATAAGGCGGCTACAATTCGTCAGTCGTTATTCTTCCTATGAATATCTCTGTCTCTACCACTGATCGTTGGCTTAATTCTATCCATATAATTCTGACATCTCCAAAACTCATTTAATGGTGTTTCTTCTTAATTGCACCAATTATATGCAATGCTTCATAAAGTTGTGCCAGATAGATAGAATGTCCAATTGAGACGTGAATTTTTTTAATTACGAGCTATTAATAAATGGTTCAATATGATATAAACGGTAAATAAACGTCATTGGGGTGATTCCTAAAATGGAACAAAGAACGTCAGGACATCCTTATATGTAGAACGACAGAATTTTGAGTATTTCTCCTTTGAACCTATAAGAAATGTCTAATGATTTTTTTTGGTTGCAGACCAAATAATATTAGAAGAGTGTTTTAAAGTTACGTAAATAAGATGTTTCCATTTTCAATTTTTAATATCAACAAGTCCCGAATATGTCTCAAAATAAGGTCCGGTTCTATTGTCTGAAAGGACGGCGGGCAGATGATGTGCACGTGACCGCATTCCCAGGAGCCCCAACGATGACAATTGTCACGAACGGTGACCTCGCTTATCCAATCTGCTGAATATCAATCCCCGGCATTAAGACAAGGCGTGTTCATTAGCCTAGCCGTGCAGTCTGCCCTGCTCAGGGACCTGCGCAGAATTAACACAAGACAAAACACGAAACATTAGGACCACCACACGTTGAACAATACAAGCACCAGACATGTTGCTCAGGGTAGTAATTCTCCAACACTTTGCGAATTCTGTGACAGCATCAAACATATATTTGAATGCAATCCAATACAAGTCCATAGAAATATAAATCTTGTCAACAATAACCTAAATGTTTTACTCAGTGTGCAAATAAATTATTTTACAACTAATTATTGTATCACACTTCCATGAATGTAGAACTATACAGTAAAACTTAATGTACATTAATTAAAGCCAAGACACATACTAAGATTAGATCAGACTTATCAGTTCTATTTCTCATCTTCTCAAGATATAGAAGTAGACAAATTGTTATTAATGACTTATACGAATAGAATTGTCTTTACATAAATACCTTGATTATTTATCATTATACATACATAGACATTAAAGAACTGCAAATGTACAATTTGAAACCACGAGAAATCGGCTCATTGATTTAGATTTTAGATTTATTGTTGTTTCCATCAGTCCCCGACCTGAGGAAATAGGGATTACAAATAACAAATAATTTTTAGAACAAAATAAGGTACATAATTAATTACAAATAATCTTAAAACAAATAAATAAAATGAAAAGTATATAGTCTTAAGTCATTAAAAACACTACACGCGCACAAGAGAGCACAAACCCACGCAATGGAGTTTTCACTGCTTGGAGCTGCGCGACCAGGAAACTGGCCTTCCGTAGTAGCTCCAGGCAATACATGAGAAAATATAATCGGTAATATGTACTTAAATGAGCTCATTTCAATTAAGAAATATTGCAGAAGTAAAAAATCTTAAATGTAAAATAAGGATAAAATTATTTGCAATTTATTAGCTTCCCTTAACAAGTATGACTAAATTTTGCAAATAAAATTGCGCCGCAAGAAAAACAAAATGTTGCTTTGTCCAGCAGCCTTAATCCCAGTCTCCTTGGCCATTACGTCAGTAGCATCTAAGCCCATGCCAGGATTCAAACCCGGACCTCTGGGCTGTGATACAGCGATGCTAGCCACTTCACCATAGGAGGTCGGCAAGGTTTAAATTAGTATTCCACAATTTGTATTTTATAGAGAAATGTTGTGCGTTAGACCAAAGCCGTAAATGAGCAAAGTTTTACGTTTCTTAACAAATTGATTTTAACTGTTTACGGTTTTGTTAGTAAGAGGACGACTGTAAAATAGCTTTATTCCTGAATGACCTACACATTTTTAAAAAGTTATCGACAGTGTTTGTCTGTCATGGAATTCCCCGTTGGGAAAAAATGACTCATATTACATGTTACGAATATTAGAGTTTCCAAAATATATGTACTTTCTCTTTAAGTTTTGCCAACACTAAGATCCATACACACAAAACACACAACTTAAAATGAAAATTAAGAAAAGACCAAATAAAAGTAACGAGTTATAGAAAAAAATTGTTTTGCAAAAAAACACATTCAATATTTTTGCAGGACAAATATTTTTGAATACTAGGGCAGAATCAAGAAACTACTATTCTGCGTGAAACATCCTTCAAATAAAAAAAATATTACAATAATATCTACTGTATAATTTGTACTAAAAACTATTTTAAAGCCATGTTTCTATAACTTAAACATTTCAGTTCTCCTGTAGTAATTAGTACAATTTGTGATGCCATACCAAAATCTGGAATGAAAGTATGCTAAGTAAACTGTTTTTCTTGTGTAAACATTTTGCATTCATGTTGTGAGAAAGTAACCAACTGAAATACGTTTCCCAGTCGGTCGATATATTTCTTGACTCCACTTAAATTTGTCATCTATCCGAAGACCAAATAAAAGCAAATCAGCCGGAAGTTTGTCTACTGGGCTGCTGCTACCAACGGCTGAGAAATGGACTAACTTAGTCTTTGCTAAGATTCAAAAATGATAATTTATTAATTTTAAAATCACATAATTAGACTGTTGAGAGTTGTATCTACTCTCTGAACAAGTTAAAAAAATTTCTGTTATGTGTTAACCGGATTGAGGAACGAGGTCAATCATAAAGACTCTGTTCACACCATTTAAAAATAAGAATCTCGAATTTTAATAATGTACATATATATTGGAATATCAGTTACGTACACTAAGAACAGGCATTGAGTATCATCGTATGTAATTATTTACGAATTGGGAAATGGATTTGGATTTCTTTAGATCAATTTTTTAAGAAATGTTCTTCTCCATAATATTCTAACTATGTTTAGAAATCGTATCGCGTGCTTTACACAGATCGGCAAATATTCCAGCAACACATCATTCAATGCATTCTGAAAATTTTGAATTAATTTGCACATTTCGCTGTTTACGGTTTTTCTTTCAAGAAAATTATGCCGTGAAGAAGTTAAAATAGGAACATTTGTTGGGTTGAACAGTTCTTTCGTCGCCATATTAGGGGATTCTTTAAGAAAAATTTTCATAAATTTTTGGACAGTCACGAATTCTCTAATGGCACTTTGGTTCCTTCCATATTGCAGCAAGTAAATTCATAAACGAATCACTTATTTCACTCGTCAAATACATCGTTTCATAATTAATAGGCCGTAAAATACTTTTTCAAGTATGCTCAGAGTTAAGTTCCCTGAGAGTCGCTGATTTTGTTCAAGGTCATTTAATTCAATGCTACCTCATATATATCTTACAGTTTAGAAAGAAATAGTTCTTAATAATAAATAAATACATTCTTTTTTAAATGATCTAGGAAAAAATTACAGCATGACTATCCTAATGCAAATGTTTTGAAAAGTATCAGATTCATCACCTATCTGATGAAATTCACTAAATAATAATAATTATTATTAATTGTTATTACGTAACTTCGCTGTCTCTAAAAGGTAATTAAAGAGTCAATTTGCCTCTTTACGTTTGTGTTTATTTCAGACCCTTCAGCTGGGATTACTAATACAACACGAAATTGACTTACAGCGTTGATACCATATTCATTAGGAAAATAATTGCCCACTCGCCAGACAGTGCACAAATCATTCGGAACGTATCACGTTGCTTTCTGTATTTATTACTCATGGGATCTGGCATAATACTAGTGTTATGCAAAGCCAATGCCGTAGACATAGAACATAAATTTTCCTAATAATTACAGTCTATAATAAATTACTTTACAGTTTAAATTCAGATTTATGGTCACGATTTTAACCCAAGTGTCATGCTTTATTTCGGTTAAATGTGTACTATGGGAAACTATTAAGTCCAAGCCTGTCACTGTCGATATAAATTATCATTATAGCTTTAGTATTTCGTTTTAATTGGAAACGTGAAACCCCACATCACATTAATCAAACTTTAATTTATGTGACCATGATGTGAGTGGATTACTTTTGGCGCCGTAAATGTAGTGAATAAATTGACGTACTACTGTAGATGTACATAAAACTTGTAGTATGTTGCTCTTGTTAAATGACAATAATTTCTTCAGTATGAACACGAACACAATCTTCACTTCTATCGTCCATTTCTGTTCTCCTCTGTCTTTCATACTGATTAATTCTTCTTAAAATAAGTTTGCGCGTTTCGTGACATACTATTACCTCACCAACCTTCTTGTTATCATCTAAGTTTTTATTTTATATAAAACTTCTTTAGAATCTATTGAATTCAATCGCTTAATGAAAATACAATTTTGGCAAATCAAATAAATGAGTTTTCTCATTGGAAAGCGATCATCGTTATCTCTTGAAAATAAACTTCTACTATATACAATCATTTTGAAGTCCATTTGGACTTTCGGCATTCAATTATGGGGTTGCGCAAAACCGTCCAACATAAAAATCGCTGGGAAACCATGAAGTGGAAGACGCTCCACATCTTGACGAACGCTCCACGAAGACCTAAATATTCCGCAAGTAACCAGCAAAATTAGAAGATTAGCAATTGCCTACCACCAAAATATCATGGGTCACGGAGACGATCCCGTACATCAGCTGGCCCAAGAACCAGTCACTCCAAGAAGATTGACTCGAAAATGGCCAGATGACCACATTCCAAATGACCACAGGCCAAACCAGGATGAAACCTTTAACTGGGGGGGGGGGGCATCGATTGACGGATTTCCCCAGACACTATAACGTATGTCGTCGCACGATTTACTTATTACTTATTTCTGTTATAAAAGAGTAGATTGTAAATATTAACCTATATAAAAAATTATGTATTAGTTATATGACTGTTTGGAATTAATAAATAGTAAAACAGACTAAGTCAGAACATATATAAAATTTATTATTCTTAGTTCATAACACTACACGACGTTTTGTTCTTTAATTTGGTGAATTTTAAAGAATCGGGAAATTTAAGCAGATGCAAATTTTAGCTTGCATATCGCACGAGTATGGCTTTTTTTCTAATCATTTTTTCTTTTCTAGAATTAATTCATTTCACCTTTGATCAATTTACACACAGTATCTACTCTTCATTGAAGTCCCAAAACTACGCCGTGAAGTATGGAATTTAAGTGAACTAAAGTTGAGCCGGAGCTCAACAGCTTGTGTCTGGCAGGAAGTCTAATCCGATAATCTTAGATTAGAAGTGTCAAACTCAAATAATACGCGGGCCATGTCATGCAACTAGTAAGATTCACGCGGGCCACATCAAATTTACCATTTTTCTTAAAATTATAAATTACAGTGAGGATTCATAATTATGTGCAGTACAATTAAAATACATTATGTAATTAAATGAATTTAAAGTCAATAATTTATAATACGGATATGTAAGTATCCATTGTTTTTATTTATCCTTTAATTTTATTTACATTTTATAAAGTAAAATTATTTTTTATCGGAAACTTGTCGGCGCTTTTCTTCTACTAGTTTCCAATATCTGGATTAATACAATCTTCATCATGTCTGTTAATCTTGATCTATTGGCCGTTTTATTTAATTCATGGATGAAAAAAGTTGCTCATATAAGTATGTACTCCCAAAAAAGCATAAAATTTGTGCAGAAATTTTTTTATGTCTAGGTATTTTTAACATAAATAAAAACATATTTATGGTATTCCTACTTCTCTATACTTGTCTTTTAAAATCGAATCTTTCTGAAAATCAATTAGCTCCAATTGTACTGAAGTGAGAGTAGTTTAAACTTCAAAGTACAAAGCAATTATAACGTTATCGAATTCATTTTTTGATTTCTTCAATTTTACCACTATATTGTGAAAATGAGCAACTTTTATTTTCTGCTTTAAACTGATCGCACGTAGGAGTATACATTAAAACGTCTTCTTGTAGATGATTTTTAAACAAAATAAATTTTTGTACCAAACTTTCCCCTGCATCGTACACATTTGTTATTAATTGATCTTTGCCTCGAAACGTAATATTAAGATTAATCAGATGATCTGTATTATCTGTTACAAATGCCAGATCTATTACGAACAAAGCATCTTTTATAATCCATATATTTTCACTTTATTCATCTTTTATCTCAATAAATTAAATAATTACTTACAAAAGTTAATATGAAGTCTACAGAGCTGTATGACATGACAACCAATGAACTGCTGTGTAATAAGGAAGGTCTTTGAATTCGGATTCTAAATCTTGAAGGAATGAAGTCAATTGTCGATGGTTGAGAGTTCTCGATCGAATAAAGTTAACTGCCTTTGTTACTGTGTTTAGTACTGCATGTATATTTAATATTGTTAAACAGAGAACTTGTTGGTGATGAAGGCAATGGAAAGTCTTTATTTATTTTTGGTTATTTGGATATATATCATGTAATATTTCTATCAGTGTTTACGCAAATCCTTTACTTTCACCCGTCATCGATTTAGCGCCGTCAGTTGTTTCAGAAACAAGCCTATCAACAGAAAGATTATAATTTCCTAAAATGTTCTGTACAGAGTCAAATATGATTTCACCCGATGTAGTTCTATAAAGAGGAATAATTTCCAACAATTCTTCAGTAATATTTATTTATAATATGTTATAATAACACAGTAAGTTGGTTAGAATGGTATAGGAACGCCTATTAAGATTTGTAACTCGCAGTTGGTTTTCACGCAACCTTTCGAGCGGAAATTCCATAGATTTATAAATATTTATATTAATATGTTACCGACAGACAGAAGCTTCGATTTTATTTATTGGTATAGGCAATGAGGGGCCAAAAAAATTTCTTCGCGAGCCGTATGCAGCCCGTGGGCCGCCAGTTTGACACCTCTGTCTTAGATGTTACAGCCACTACCTATTGGAGATCTGAATTCCATTCTAGATAGAGTCGAGATTTTTCCAGCATTATATTTTTATTTATTTACCAATTAAATTGATCAGTTTTAATTTTAGTTTTCAGGTTTTTTTCATATTGTGGATGAATATCTATGATGATCTGGAAATTATTTCCTGCTTTAGAAGGAAATAGTTCTAATTGTTTTCTGTATATTGAACAATCTCTGCTCAAGCGGATTGAAATTATGTATAGGAACATTCGCCATTTTGTCTCAATGTTTTGGATTACAAAAACTTTCTCACTGCTTTATAGAAAAGCTATTGAAAATTTCACTCGAACCGGTCTGACCATCTTGTGAAAAGCGAACAAAATCAACGTAGCATCCGAATTCCGATAGCATTTGTTCCGCACCCGAAACATAAAGCTAAATTACTATTATTTATATGTAGGTTAAAGTTGAAGAAATATGCATGTTAAGAGTGATATTGGGCGAATGTAATACGTACGCAACCACATTGGCTAAATATATGATTATTGTTGCGGCGGGGCCTTATTTTAGGATTAAACGATTTGCGCCCAAGCACAGCGGATGCGATTTGGTACCCTGCCACGGGTTGCTCCAAGCCCTCGCTGCTTGTTTTATTACCAGCAGCGTTTAAGGTGGCAGCAGAAGTGAATAAGGCGTCAGCACAAGGATGATAAATGTTTTGTGTAAAAGCAAAGGGGAACTAAACGGCGCAATGTTTGTTATGACTCGCGTGTGTTCATAACTTTGTGAACTTGTTCCTTAGCAGAGCCTATCTGGGGCTGTCCTTTCATCGTGGCGGACAACAGGCAGAGCGTTAACCCATCTGTATCTTGTTGAATCGTGCACTCGTTTACGATACGCTCGGGGCCGTGCAACGAAAAAATTATGTTGCATACACTCGAAACGGTGTAATGGAAACATTTAAAAATAGGCCATTAGCAATGGGCTGCCAGCGACATTGAGCACTTCAATTTTTCTACAACTTCATATCAGATACTTCGTCGGACACAACATTCATGTTTATTTGTCTAACATCCACTTTCTTAAACTCTAGTCAAATCAACGTCTTACCAAGCAGTCGAGTGTATATAAGTCTTCACAGTTTATTTATTATTTTAATTCTAATCTGTAGAATCTGTTACTTAGGGACAATAAGTAAATGTTTTGTTGCAGACTAACGGAGAATATCCCATTGAAACTTTCTCATACTTGCAATGGTTAGCTTATTTACAATGCTGTATATGTTAAACGTTAATATACTCTATAAGTATATCAATCTAACCTATAACTCAGATCTTTTTAATTATCTCTTTTGATGCTACGTCACGAATTTGGCCAGATTATTAGATTGCAGAGAAAGTTGTTTTTGGTATTTAACACAAACGTTTTAAACGTCATCCAGCACTATTCAGATCATTTTTATTTATTTGAAGAGGTATGCGCTATGGCACATTGGCAATACTTCTGAATACTTTATTCTGAAATCATTCCAAGATTGCAATTTTTGAGGTGCTGGCAGTTGTATTCCATTTTACTTGTGAAGTAGGATATTATTTTCAATACTATGTTCAATTTACTCATTGCTAATAAGCCACCCATCTGATTTTTAGCAATCTCCTATAGCACCACAATTCAAAGGCCTCTATTCCTTTCCTTTCTACAACTCCAACCATCCACGTTTTGCACCCATATAACGCCACACTCCATAGCAACATTTTTAAAAATGATTTCCTAGTATTCACAATTATATTACCCGTAAGTAGATTTCTCTTTATAGTCGCGAAGAACGGGATTAAGACTGTTGGAGGATCGATGCGCTGACTACGTGTCGCTCCAAATTCGGAATGTGTCATGCAAGATGACGGTCTGCAGTCGACTCGGTAGGCCCAGGCCCTCAATGGTCTGTAGAGCCTTTCTTGCCTATGCTATCCTTCTTCTTATGTCCAGTATACTTCTACCAGCTCTACTTATTACGCTTCCCAAGTAACATAATTCCTGAATTTCCATCAAAATATCCCTTCCCAATCTAAAAACCCCTCTTTTATTCCACTGTCTCCCATACTACATTTCATTACCTCTGTTAATCCTCGTATTGAAGTCTTTCTCCAGGACGACGTTCATGCTCCTAATACTACCATATCAACCCGCAAAGCGTAGGGTTTTTATTTCGGTTTTTTAATTTTTTTAATTCTTCTCTTTGCAGTATGATTATCTTTTAGATAAGGCCTGTAATCTGTAATAAAGTCGTGATCCGAAAGTAGCATAAAGCCATCAAGAGAAGGATACTTCTTCAAGATTACTTCATTAATAATTGTCATGTATATTATGTACATACGTTTTCAAACTTTTTTCTGGGAACTTGAAGTTGCATAGCTCCAAAAATTCTGCGTCTCACTACCAAACCGCTCTCGTCATCGTAGGGAGTAGGTCAATTATTGAGTCCAACCTACCTGACGAACATTTTCTAGAGTTTGCCCTGGGTCCGTAGTTAAAACTTCACTACCTTGATTTCCCTTCCGCATCGCTCCTTTTGTTTCCCCTCCTATGCCAGCATGGGGAATTGCCACTACGTGAATACCCTCATGTAGCTTGTCACCATAAAATATTCCAATTCATACCCTGTACCCACGAAGTAATTTTTGCTACTCTCCAAGAGTTCATTGGGCATTAACATTTAGAGATGTTAAACTTTAGAAGTGCCTTTAATCTTCAGTGTTAATTTGATAATATTTCCAACAGTGCTTCCAAAGTTTAATAATAAACTATTAGGTGGTAAATCGAAACCAATCTTGCTGTTCCCTCTTCGCAGGCTAAATATGTATCATTGTAGATATAGTTATTGATAAATTGTATCCCTTCCTATGCTATTAAAGGGGAGTTGCCTGTTTCAGGATCACCCTCATGTAGCCTGTTACCCAAAAAAAAAGTATGTAACACTCGGTGCGCACTGTGGGCACAGGTTTAGACAATGGAATTCATGTGTGTTAAATTTACCAAGCACTCTACTCCTACAAAAATAACAGCAAACATTAATTAAAAGTCACAAGCATTGTATATACATTTTTTCTTATGCTTCACAATAATGCACCTTTCCTCGGCCTTCGGATTGACGATAAATTAAAGTGGAATGACCATATAGATCTGCTTGCCGGAAAACTAAGTTCAGCTTGTTATTCTCTGAGAACACTAATACAATACGTTGACAAAAAGTACGTCAAAATGGTTTATTTCGCGTATTTTCATTCAATTATGAGCTATGGCATCTCTAATTGGGGAAACTGCTCCAGGAGTAATGAAATATTTAAGTTGCAAAAGCGTGCAATTAGAATACTTTCTAGCACGAATTCTAGATCGAGTTGCAAACCTTTCTTCAAAAGTTTGCAAATACTTACTTTACCAAGCGTATATATTTATGAAATATTAAAGTTTGTAAAACGAAACACTAATTTGTTTCAAACAAATGGCGAGTTTCATGAATACGCGACTAGAAATCGTTTAGCTCTAAGGTCGGACAAGCATCGCCTTGCTCTACACCAGAAAAGTATTCACAATACCAGGATAATTTTATACAACAGCCTTCCGCCAGAGGTTAAAAATAGTACCTACAAAAGCTTCATGAAGCAGAGTAAAACTATTCTTTTAAATGGCGCGTTTTACTCGGTACAGGATCTTATTAATCGTCCTTCTAGTATTTAAATCAAGGTTCCTGCTGCAAGTGTTGAATGAGCTGCCTTATAAAATAGCACATCACATATCTTAAAATTTCTATTCAGTTTTTTCTGCTCTTTAGTTTGTTTGTTTCATGTATTGCCTGGAGCTACGACGGAAGGACAGTTTCCTGGTCGCAGAGCTCCAAGTAGTTAAAACTCCATTCCGTGTTCCTCAGTGTGTGCTTGTTTGTGTTTCCCAGTGTGTGTCCGTGTTGTGTTTATATTGACTTTTGTCTATATACATTTTCTTTTATTAATTTATTTTAAGTTTATTTGTCTTTAATTATGTACTTTATTTTGTTCATTTTTAATTTTTAATGTATGACGTATCCTATTTCCTCAATCGAGGATTAATGGAAACAACAATAATCTAAAATCTAAATCTAATATTCGTATATTCATCAGTTGAATATAATGAGGAGCCAAGGAAAAGTTTAGTTTGCTTCTTTTATATTTCATTTCATTCCTTCTCTTTGATGTAATATGAAAATTCAATAAAAATATTGATAGCTTGAAACTGAAATTCTACTACGTAATAATACGTAGTGATATACTTTGTTAGCATAGCTTGTTTATTTATTCTTGTACTTCCTGCATGCCCGGCGTTGCCTGGATACGTTTTAGAATAAGTCCAGTACATTATTTAATTAGTTGAAAATTAACGTTTACATGCTTACCTATCTCGCTGGAATACTTATTTAATAATAACCGACAGCTTAAGCGAGTCAAGAAATTTCTTGAATCATCACCGTCTGATCAAATATAAAAAATAAAATAATTCACCGACTCTTCCATAGAAACAAATATTAAGTGTAATATCGTTAATTGTTTGGAATCCTCTCTTGTAATTATTTCACCAGTCTTTGCAATTGTAAATACAAAAAATTCCAAATACAAACATAACCTAAGATTCTCACTTGAAATGAATTCGTCATAACAAGTAAATTATCAAATTTACAAATCTTTCCTATTATCTGTATCAGTCGTCGATGTTTGCTGAAGTTTTTATTTCAAGATATAACTGTGCAAAATTCGAGTGTGAAAGCAGAATATGCCGTGGTTCCATGGAATATGTCATGTAGAAAAATAAAATGTAAATATACAAAATATATATTAAAAAATTCGTTTATTTTTATCGAGTTTCAGGATATAATTGAGCAATTGTGATAGTAGTAGAAATAGCCGCCAAATAGCGCACAATTAAATATGGCGGTTTTCCTGCACTCTATATCTGTGACATGGCATGATGGCACATTCCCCTATTTTATTAACTATAATAACTTCCTTCCACACGTGGCTTAGAGGTTTCTTCCCCGGTATTTTTCTTTGGGTGTTTAAGAATATATGTACCGAGTTTTTGGAATTTCTGCACCTTTAATTTTCTATGAAGAATATACAAATAAATAGACGGT
Source organism: Eucriotettix oculatus (assembly GCA_034510155.1). Lineage (NCBI taxonomy): Eukaryota > Metazoa > Arthropoda > Insecta > Orthoptera > Tetrigidae > Eucriotettix > Eucriotettix oculatus. The sequence goes on from CM067376.1 coordinate 99,208,442, forward strand.
GTCAACAATTAAAGTTCTACCGTCCGACAAAACAATTATTATCTAGGTTCCATTTCCCGAAATAATTTCTTGTACGATATTGGAAAAATGTACTTAGATGGGTGAACTGCACTGAGCTAGGGTAATTTTTTTTGTCTTCCATGGGTAGGAGTTATTGCTATCCCTCCAGGAATAGGATAAGAAAAACGAAGCTTAGCGACCTGCTTCCGCACGCGTCCCAGAGCCGCGGCGACGGATGTCTTCCTGCCACTGGAAAACATCACCAGAGATGTGACGCCTTCCGATATGACGTACGACCAATTACAGCGCCGGGTGTCTGCAATTAGCCCTTATTAGGCCAGCTCCAAATTATACTTCCTGCTAAGATCACATGTACAAGTGTCACATTTCGCGCAATACTGTCCTGAGGGTAGTTACAATTATGGAGCATTCACTGGCATTCTCTGATTTTTTATTGTGTACAATACCTGTTACGCTTGAGCGTTTTAGTTAGTTGATATATTGCCGTGGGGAATTCTTCAACAAAGAGGCATAGATAAGAAACAATTGGAGAAAGATATACGTACTATTCAATGCCCTTAAATGAAAATAAAATCTGTGCTAATAGATTACTTCCAAAGATTTTATATTTTTCAGGCTCTCATGACTTCTGAACCAATGTTGCAAGACTTACGTACTAAATCAATCAAATCACAAAAGTCGCAATTTATGTAACTAAATTAATTGTTTGATCTCATGACTTTTAAAATTAGGAACTAGATTGCAAGCATTATATGTTGCTAATTTTTCACTCGTTATCAGCAGCATTACTTGTTGGCCAAATTTTACACTGTAATATCTGTATCATAAAATAGTATAAAGAATTTAAACAATTAAATATTTTCTCTAATAAATGAAAGGTTACATGTTTGTCTGCATTCTCACGTCTGACGATTGTCACTGACTTGTCATTTAATCTAATGTACCTGTTGTGAGTGTTAAATACTCATTATTATTACAGCCATCTACCATTACGACACAACAGTATGTATTTTGGTACGATAATATTTCCCGTTTTTATTTATTTTGGAAAAGTAATTTAAAAAACGAACATCTAGACTGTTATGTTTAAAAGAGACGTTTTGAAACAAGTGCTTCATTTTCACAATTGAATCTACATATTACTTTAAAAAGAGGGTAACTGAATCTACCTCCATAATTGTTTCTCCGTAGTAAGAACACGATCCTATTTTACAATTCTTGCTTATTCATCGCGCATACAGCTGTGGGATTTAGCTTTGCATAGAAAATAAGAGATTTTATCGCCCTCAAATAAATTATTCTTTTTACATGTTAAAATTAACAAAATATTCATTGAATCCCAAGTTCAGTTTTTTATGATAGTACACCATATCGAAAATCATTTTACAAATGATAGAGTAAAAATCATCTTTTTTGAAACCATTCTGACAAATATTATTCTCAAAATTACACAATTAAAAATTTTGCTGACCATATGCTGGCTTAAGATTATAATATTTATATGTTTTTTACATTCTAAGTTATGGACAAAATCAAATATATTCAAAGAAAAATGTACTGTAATTTAATCATTCTTAAATGAAACAGATAAAACTTATAACTATTAGGATTATAACGATTTCTCCATTTGTGCCATAGTAAATTTTACTGCGTAATCTGGACTTATATTCTACGTCCTTGAATTACATTTTTCATATAATGAGCAAAATTTTCTGTAAAAATAAGAAGATCAAAAAATACTAAAATTATTTTAAATCTTCATCAAATAATAAAAAGGAAAACTTAATTGTGTAATTTAAATATTTAATATTCAGTAAAAAATTATCGGATGTATTTTATTTAATTTGAAACATTTCTGGTAAGATTATTTTATGATAATCAGATTCCTTGTGCAAGTTAGAAGTTTCTTTATAATTAAGCCCAAGGTTAGGTTTAAAAAATATTAGTAATTGGATTATGCTGATCAACGAAAAATTTTCAATTGGCTTCGTTTTCTTGAATACTGGATGTAGGAGACGTTTCTTTTTTACAGCATACTTTTGTGTAGGCAGCAAAAATAATAAATTGTAAGTACCAATAAAAAATATTAAAGTTCAACTCTCGAATGGGATACATTTTGTTAATGAGAAATATAGCAGAGCCCTGCTATCCCTTTTTGGTAATTAGCGAGAATCAACATCGGGCACCGAGGAACGACTACTTATAACCGAGTTCCAGTGACGTGTCCGGTTCTGGAACCAAAAACATCAATAAAATATATTAAAATAATTTTTATATTAATTTTATTACATAATTTAAAGTGAGTACTGTTTACAATAAATATTTTCTTAGCCAGTTATACAATACATTTCAAATAATCCTGGTGTATTTTTACTAAATCTGACAATGATTCTATAACTGTAGCTTTAAGCCATACTGAATATTTTAATAATGTTGATGACATTTTATCATATAAAATATTAAATTTGCAATAATAATATTAAATGCATTACTTTATTTATTGATAAGTTAAAAATTATTGTGAAAAACGTTAAAGAAGGAAACTACACTGACAACAGCATTTTCCCCTCCTTATTTTTAACTTCTTTTTGTTAAAGGATCAGGATTGAAAAAATTCGACCGAACCAGGAATCTGAGTCACTTGGCACGTGATCGCTGTTAGAGTTCACTCCCCGTAAAGTACGATCCTTCTCCATCCATTGCTGTCAGGCACACACATTAATTCGAAACAGTTATTTTTCTCAGTTCAAAATAGTTACCTCATTGTTTTAGATTTTAAATTACTGTCTATGAATTTTAAGTGATATATTTTGATACGAGTAAAAAGAAGTTTCGTAAGAAACACGGTCGTCGCCCCAGCGGAGACGTTGCAAAACAAGAGGCACATGGCTGAGTTACGTAGCTCGTAGAGTAAACGTACTCCATGTGCCGAGGAGTTTGTTTGGGTGTTGACCTCGAGACTGCTTGGCGAGAAGTGTCGCCTTCCTGTCCCTGTCTCCGTGCCTGGACTACTGTCTTCACACCTCTGCTGCTTCCAGGAAGAGTTCTGCGAACAAATCCATTTATAAACACTGGCTTTTCGCCAACCAGAACACAGCACGGTTTAGCTTCTAACCCCTTATCGATATGATTTAAGTGGAACAATCAAATTTGCGAAATTAAACAATAAAATAATATTTTCATTAATGATTACTAATTTTAATTCTTTCTAAGAAAGTTTTGGAATATTTGACACTGATGTTCGAGGGTCAAAAATCTCATTCAACATTATTTAACAAAGGTAAGAATAAACAGCTGAACACATGTAATGTAGTTACTGCTGCGGTTACAAGCCATTACGTAATTATCAGATACCGTGGCCATCTATGAAAGATATTATCATTTATATTTAAAGTTTAAATAACCTATATTTCATACAATCTAAATAATTAGTTTTGCCTTTGGAAAAGGGACATAGATCATAAAAAACAATTGATAATACTACTATTGCTCTCATACAATGAATTTTCCCAAACGGAGACAAGTTTAAAACTATAAAGTTTAATAAACTCTAACATAATCTGAGACACTAGGAAATCCTTTTTTAGATTTTAATAAATTTTCTTCCTATTTTGGCATATTTAATAATTATGATTAAAATGGTAAAGTTTTACTTTTCCAAAATAACGATTTCATATTGGGTGTATTGTTAACTTATGACGTTTATCCGTATCCAGTAACTCTGTTGCATATACACATTGCATATATATATATATATATATATATATATATATATATACATAAATATGAGTCAGGAAATGACATTGTCATGTTTAAAACAATTAATGGGGAAAGGACAGAGAGATAGAAAGAAGATGACTTACCTGAGGTTCATAGATGGTATATATATTATATATATATATATATATATATTTCAAAACAAATTTAATAGAAGCACTTAAAAATAAAATGCGTAATATTTTATTTTTTTTACACAAAATCAATTTGCGACCTGTATATATTTATAAAGGTTCGGGTTTACAAAAATTGTCGTTGGCGACCCTGTCGAGATACACTCAAAAGTAGAAAATGACTATACAGCTTTAAATAAATAAACTTTTATTAAAAATTGTATGAGTTCAGCATGAATTACTCAGAGGTAGCCGTGTCACCCAATTGACTTTTCAGAATCTATCATGATTTAAAATTTTCATAGGCAGAACATTAAAAAATTATATGGAGATTTGAAAGTGGAGGTAAACACTGCTGGCAATCAGGAGCACTAGAACTGGGTAAAAGAAATGAATATTTAAGATCAGTATGACCAGAACTACTATTTGTTTTCTTCTGCACAATTTGGGAAATTTCAAATCCCGTGCAGAGATAATAAATCAATACAAGTTGCGGCGTAGTTTGTCAGTGATTGTGTCTCCCCAGTTAGAATAAATAGAATTTTTCCATTCCTTCAGGTGCTCATTGATGAGTTCCTGGCATTCAAAACTTATTATGGATGCTAATTTAGCCAATGAATCAGCACGTCAATTGTCAAGGTACTTCTATGAACCGGTATTCAATGGATGTATACGTTGGTCCCTGCTTCCTTAATTTCCCTAGTTTCTAATATTGTTCACATTTTTATTCTTCCTAGGCTCTGCAGCCCATTCACTGACTAGGCCTACCGGATTGACTTCGGACTTGGTAAATTATAAAAAGGAAGGTGTTTACTTTAAATTATTAAAACATTATTACGTTTTTAAAATATATATTAGTTTTATTTATTTATCAAAACAATTTCTTATTGGGTCCTGCGCACTATTACAATTATACATTTTAAGGATCATTACTGTTTAAATATCAAGGACGTTCTCATGGTTAAATACTGGGGTAACAAATTGCAGCAGGTATTTTACGTTGTGATGGGCGCTTGCATCCTACACATATATTTATATATATATATAAAACAATTTCCCCATATTTTTTTAATTTCGTATATAGATGTACATTAGAAAGCGGGCTAGGCTACTTGCCAAGCCAATGACAAGCAAATAACGATCGCGTTTGCCTAAAATAAAATTAATGTCCAATTGACTATATCTATAGCTAGGAAAGAGAAAAAAATCTGTTCCACTTCAGTAATGGTAGGTCAGTCCTTGGGACAAATGCTTGAGTTAGCGACTCGCAAACATCCCGTTGCGACAATAAAGACCAGGCCATCCCCGGAAGAATAAGGGACGGATTTTCGATCTGCTCCTCAGGCCACCTTGGGAGAAATTTCACGCCAGGAAGAATAGACGGGGCATTAATTTATATAAGAGGATGCAAAGCAGATTTTTGGAGATTAGAGTGGACTTTAGAGTACATTACATTATTATGAGGAGTAGTGGACGCAGCAACATTTTCTTTCAACATTATTATGAGTAGTGGACGGAAGAGTAGAACAACAATTTCATCAGAAATGCCATTACAGGAAATTCAAGCATCAGTATTAGTGGAGAATATTCAGTTCCAACAGCTGATTGTAGCACCGAGACAACCTGACCGAGGAAGAGATGCCGTATCATCACCAGATCCTGGTCTACAAGTCGGTGATGTACACGATTTATGTTTCTCATCCCTGGTCTTGTACTTGTACTTTCTTCGATAATTTATAAAAGTGACTTTCCTTCTGCTTTCACAGTTCGATTACAAATGCTCCTCTTTTCAACTAGCAAGATACACTGACTATTAAACGCTCATTTCTTCTTCTCTTCTACTTTATAATATACTCTTACAAGGTCATCAATTTGTTTAATCTGAATTCTTATATACGAACTTTGGTACTTAATAAGTGGTAAAATATCAAAACTTATGATACTAAATATTAGTAATGGTAGAAAGAGTTGAAGATGTTTGTAACAGAAACACATATTACTCGAGGTCACCATTAACTATTCTTCTAGTCCAATTACATATAGAAGTCTCGTAAAGGCAACCAAAACAAAAGAGTTTAAGGATTGAAATAGTTTCGATGTAACACGAGTCTCCATAAAAATTAAATAAAGAGCCATACTTGTAGCATGTGCAAATGTCACGTCAAAATACATTCGTGCGAGTCATGGACACTTGAATAAATCAATGAGAAAAAGTGCAAGTAACGCGGTCTATCGTGGGAAGACGAAAGAGACGCAGAAAATGAGTGCCCGCAAAGAAAAAGATTCCCCAAATACTAATTGGAAATAGTTTCAAGTGGAGTTCAGGGGTAAATGGCGGGTGAACGCTACGCCGCTGAGGTGTAGATTCGAGATATCCTATTTAGATAAATGGCTGACTGTGAAAGCAGGGCGTAGAAACAATCGAGCCGAGTGACTGGTGACATCTCCTTCCAATCCCATGTCACGCTTCATGTCCAGATCTGGCGATTAGGACCCGGAAGACGGCGCGGCGTCCACTTGTCAGCTCAGAGAACCTCAGCGAAGGACGTAACTGCCTTGGCGCCAGCTCCACGAGAGACCACTAAGCATTCCATTGCTGAAAAAAAATTATTCTTCAGATATTCGTAGAGTTATTTTAGTGGGGACAATATTTTCAGTCTGATTTGTTGTTATGTGAATAGTGATACAATCCCAGCAATACTAACACTTCTTCAAAATAGTACTACAGTGGCTGCTGCAGTCATAACATGAAAATATGCAGTACTTTTAGATTTTGTGGAACTTCCGATACCTTAAAATTAAAAGTTTCTTAACTATTTCGTGACGGCTGAAAGCATGAAAAGCCGATAGTAACTGTTCTCAGCACTCATGGATTTTGAACTGAGGCTCCCATAATCCGATCAGTCTTGAGAGACGCACGATCCGGGGTCGCAGACATTGGGCATCCAGTATGAGTTGATATCTGTTCCTATTGGAACAGTCGGCCAGCAGCCTCCTAAAATGGTCGAATTGTTGTGCGTCCCCCACAACAAACTTATGTGGTGTCATATTTGCGGTCAGTCTCGTTTGTGGTTGATTGCAGTTAGCAGCACAGATAGTGAGTACCCGTCCAGATCAATTTCTAGTGGACTTCTGCCAATCATGCATCTGTTTATTGTATTAGACATTTCATTGTAGAATATTTAATATGTATATCAATCGTACGCATGATTATAAGTAAAATTATCCTAACAATCTGTGAGCACTGCAATTTCGTTAAAGTGATTCATTTAAGCTGTGTTTTATGCATACTTAATTTTTATATATTACTCGTAAAACGTTTAAATAGACTCGTTCTACATTTCAACAAACTTCTATTGTTGTTTATATTATTTTCGTAGATTACACGATGAAACACGAATGTATTTTGATTATCTTTTTTCTCCGACATTAGATATTTCATTAATTTTTAGATTATTTATTATTATTGGTGTCTATAATTGATGTATAATAAAAATATTAAAATAAAACTCTATAATTCTTTAAACACCTTTATTGTAAACTACTGCTACAGGAGCTTTCGGCTTCAATTGTCATAATGATCTGTAAAAAAACAATCGTACAATCAGTTACACATAATAAGTTTTTTAAAATTGACACTCACAATATGATTATATAAAACTTAATTCAGGTATTGTGATATAGAGAATATATCTAACAAAACCTGTATGTGTAACTGATTGTACAATTGTTTTACACGACGATAAAGAATACAGATTTATTAATAAATTTCGTTTATGTTGTACCTGTAAATTGCGAAAAATCTATAGACACATATTAAGGTAGAATACATTTTATAAATGCCTGAATAGAAGTTTGTAAATAATTAAGAATGGTTATGAAGTTATGAATGAAAAGAAAGAATGGAATATGCTGAGAACAGTACATGTTAATTTTTAAACACTAATTATACTGAAATTTTAATTTTTTAAAGTTCTGGTAATTACAAAGAAACAATATTTATATAGCGTAGGACATTATAACTGTTTAGTTCACGTACATATTAAATAAAACAAAATGTATTCATAATTTAATAAAGTATTTATAAATAAAAATGTGGTTATTGTGTAATTTATTGTAATTAATTTTTCGTATTCCTTCATATGTAAAATACGAAACGACGATAAAAACAGAAATACATATATATATATATATATATATATATATATATATATATATATATATATATTGTCACGGATTTCGCGTTCCTCCGTATTCGAGGATTTCTAATTCTTTTACGGCGCCAGGTATTTTTCACAAAAATACCAAAAATTGACTTAAGTAGTTTTAATTCCAATCAGAGCATGAGAAAAAATTATATCTGCAGGGCGTGGTCATTCTCCCGTCGTCCCGCCGACACAACCTGCTCCTTCCACTACCCCATGACGACCCCCCAAAGTCTTGCCAGACTACATTGTTGGCCCAAGTTGCGTCAGTTCCTCAACAATTGCAACTCGAAAGCTGGCCTGCATTGTTAAGTGTAACTTTTCATGTTACAATATATATATATATATATATATATATATATATATATATAGTACTGTGCATTATCGCAATTATAAAATTATTTTGTTAAATATTTCGCCAAGGCAAGACAGCGTATGCTGGGGGACGCATCCCTTTTTTCTTCATCAAGGGCTAGAGGCCAGATGTGAGAGGTGGGCGTGGCTACAGCGACCTGGTCAGGCAGCTAAAAAGTTGCACAAAAAAAGGCGGCTAAATAAATTCGTGAGGACACAAGGCTTGGAGATGAAGGTCAGGAGGATGTCCTGATGGGAAATGAGTGAGAGCCAGGTTGAGGTTGACTTCCTCCTTCCTGGTTTTCCTCTTTTCCTTCCCCCTTGGTCCATGGCCAAGGTAATTAATTTAAGACTCCTGCAGGCTGAGACGACCTTGAGCAGTTTGAGAGGTGTATGTACGGGGGTCAAAGACCTTCGACATACGGTAAGAGTTGTCCGCTGATCCCATTGGACCAGTCGGCTAACTGCCTCTCAATACTGATCTAGGCATGGAGGCGTGTTTGTTGCGTTCCCACAACAATCCAATCTCCCGTCTTCAGAAGGGCGCAGGAGTAGTACCCACTAGCCCGACCTACCTTATGCAGGTTTTCTATGGTTTTTCCCTGCATCACCTTTAGGTGAAACACCGGGTAGGATCCTTACACTTTAGCCTGGGGGCCCTAGTCAACCCTGGGCTACCTTGCTCTGCCTTCCACATCCCCCCTTTTCAAGTCCCTTTCTATGCTATTAAAGGGGAGTTGCCTGCTTCAAGATCAACCTCATGTTGCCTGTTACCCCTCCCCCCTCCCAAAAAAACTTGGAGAGAGTCCTTGGAGAGAGATGGCGGCGACATGTTGAGTTGGAGTACGTCGCAAAGACGACGGACAGAAAGCATTTTCAAAATATTTGAGATTCCTGAATGGAAGTGGAGAGACGCCTACGACAGCTTAATCCGAATCCATCATAACCATTGGCGTCTACGCCTGCTGCGTGAAGCCCTGACGGATACTTGAAATTTGTACTCTGGTGAGATCCACGTAATTTATCAACATCATTTTTTTCATGCATTGTCGGACCCAATCTTTCATTTAATCATGTCTCTGCTACTTGGTCCAAAATCCCCTGGGATAAAGAGTAAATTTAGAACCCTAAATATTAAATTTCTCTGTATATAATAGAACTCCATGGTGTAATTGGTATTAATAAATTTCTATGTTTTTGTTTAGTAACCTGGAGTTAATTATTTAATTAATTCCGTTCATTTTAATTAAAAATTGAATTAAATAAAATTAATAGTAGGAGTGCCCTTTTCATTACAATATATATATATATATATATATATAATGAATCAATAATGTTATAAGTATATTGTATTGTATTTGATTGTAACCACTTTAATTTTTTCTAACTAATGTTAATTACTTTTCTTAGAATTTTGGAACTTATCTGAGTGTATAAGAAGCTTAATGACACATTCCGACTTTGCAGTGATACGTGGTCCGCGTATCGATTCTCCAGCAGTCTTAATCCCTGTCTCCGTAACCATATGAGTAAATAATTATCACATTTTTGTTGAATAGATCTCGTATATTATAATTGATTCATAATTTCTAAATCTGTGATAATAAATAATAAATTTGAAATAAAGAGTATAATATTTGTACAGTTTAATGATTATCGTAACATTTTTTTATTTTTGTTCTTTATTTACGACACGCTTTAGGTGTATATATAATGTTTTTATAAAGAATTGTACTTGAGTGAATTATGGAAATTGATTTCACCCGTCAGGTTCAGTAAAGCAATGTACGTGCAATGAAAAACTGCCAAATTTTCTTGGTTGTGATTCCTTTTGCCACAATTCCAATGAAAAGACACGATTCTCAGTATAATACGAGTAATGTAAGATGCATCTTTTCATTCTATTTCACCGACCCTAAATGCGTCAGTTTTGTATAATAGTCGGCGAGAGAAGACATATGGTTTGGGGAAATATTTTGGCTCGTGCACGAGATTCCTTTGCTGGATTCCCCTTTCAGTCCCCCTATCTGGGGTGACATTGAGGAACTGGTTGCCAGGATACACTCAGCGCTTCCAATATCTCCGCAGATTGTTTACAAAGCGACAACTTAGGGGCACAAGCGAACTGTCACCACACACATCTTTACCAACCCTTCGACTTATGCGGACAACGGGAAAGGGAAGCCTATTGTCATGTTTTTATGTTGCCTGCAAAATATTCTCTTTATCAATCTAGATGTTGGTGGGCAATGGTTCTTATACATTCATCAATGTCTTATTTTAGGCCATATCCAATAGTATTATACTTTATGTACTCCTTTATTAATTATTAATTTGAAATTTACACTAAGTTGACACCAATTATTTGACCTAATGTAATCTCAATAAAGGTGCTCATGGAATCTCACAAAGATAACAGTGTGACTCATTGATAAATATTAAATAAAAATTCATTTTCAGATTAATTTGATTTGTTTTTAAATGATTACGTCACCTGAAATTGATTTCTAATTTCGGAGAAATGGATATGTTTTAAAAAGAGGTAAAATCTTTCCGGACATTGAATGATTCAAATATCAGTTTTAAGCCACTTGGTACTAATTGAATTGACTCGACAATTCAAGTTTGGTCAAAGAGATCCTAGACCTATCACAAGTAAAAAATAACGTGTAACACTGACAGAAATAGTACAATCATTTTAAAACCCTCGCATTTATTAAATGAAATGAAAATTTATTTCTTACTCATTTTACCAGAAACAGCGAGTCTCTTTAACAAGCATTTTCGCATGCTTAATTGTCAATCATTCACTATCTCGGTTTTTTACATCCTGCTTTTGATTTAAAAGCCGGTAATAATATTTAATTATATATTCAAATAAAATTTTGTGAGTTTTGGAGTGTACTACTAAATAATTTAATTTGTTGATAATTCCATAATGAATCATTTTTGACTATCATTCCCTAAAATTTCACAAAATTCCGTATTGATTAATATAATAATTATTAGAGAACGAGGGGTTTTTCGGTGTAGATGATACATAAATAATTCTCGTAATTCTAACCGGCTCAATTGAGTACACCTGATGAAGATGACAGAGCAAGTCATGGAAACATTGTGTTTAAATTCTCAATTGAGCCGGTTGCAAACCCGTAAACTGTTTATGTATGAAAATTATTAACCATTTGAATTTTTTAGCTAGTTTCTTTCTTATATCACCTGATGGTAGCTAAGCATTACTTTTAATATATACACATTGGATCGTTCATTACTTTCGATCTGAATCCAAATGGGAAATACGAGTATTTGTCATATATCCAAACACAGTGCAGTGTTTAATTTATAATTCAGTTTTTCTCATGCATGATGTAAAATCGCATATGTTAAATTAAATTAATATTTCTCAGCTGTATTAAAATGTTCTGGTTTATGTAAACATTATTTGACGTATGAGTTTTTCTGCAGTCAGGTAATAAAATTTTCCTCTATATGCGTTAGTCTGATTCTTCATTTATATATTTTCGTGCACATCATTTAATATTATACTTTCTTATTTATGTATACAGATGTCATTATTTATTTACCAACGTCTTTGCTTATTCATTATTTCCGTATTTTATTTTTTGTTTCCCTAACCTCAGACCAGTATTAATGAAATCAATACATTTAAATCACTTAGAAGTCAGCCATTTGCATTCTTATTGAATTTTTCTCCTTCAATAACTTGTTAAATACCCATTAAGTAGGGATTTTCATATATTCATTAATATGCATCGCTTAAGGCCAACTACATTACTTATTTTCGCGCCCTTCAATTCACACTAAGGATTTTCCAAGAAGACATCACATGGTGCTATCAAGATTGAGAACAATGTATTCAAACTTAACTCACTCGTTCTCATTTTCCACAGATCCCCCTCCAATCTGTCATCATTGAAATATACGGTTTTCTGTCCCACATCTATTTTTTGAATGCCCCGACCGTAAAGCGGCCAGAAAGAAGTAGAAAGAAGCTTACTCCAAGGAGGATTCCAGCTGCTCCAGCCAAGGCTGCAGGAACTTGATCGAATTCACAATCAGAACAGAACTTTTTGAAAAATATAAATATAAGCAAATGTTAATTAATTTACATTGTTTTTAAATATAACAAATATTTTCTGTCGCTAATTACCAGCACGGTAGATGTGATTTGTAAATAAAGATTTTTTTAATAAAGTGTATTCCGTGCTCAATAATTCAATTACAAACTTAAATTTATATCAAAAATAAATAACTAAATTCTGCTGAATTAATTTTCCCATAATATTCCTATTGATAATACATACATTTGATAGCATATATATGTTTTACTTGAAATGAGTTAAACCGAAATAAGAAATGTGAGACTCCCGTATATTTCACTTACAAGAAGAAATGTATTTCAAGATATAAATATTAGCTTGAATTTATTCCTCGTTTTCATTTAAAAAACATATACATCTTCGTTTTATTTACTCTGAGTAAGAATAGCATGTTTATAATCAAGGTTTTCGTGGTCTGTGCATGAACGAAGTAACCAAACCAAAGGACATAAATTAATGTAATTGCTACTGCGGAATTTTTATTAAACTTAAATTAATTCTAACACATTTATGTTACTACTCAACAAAATCTGTTATAATATGTGAAGATAAATATTACACACAATTGATAAGACAATATACATTCTTTGGGACTAATGTAAAATATTTACAGCTAATTTTGGTATCTAAATCATTTGCCTGAAATTTAAATTTAAGTTACATCGATAACCTTGAACCTGTTAAACTAATTTGCTTGTCTAACAGCACAGATTTATATATATTATATAATTATTTATATGAAATTAAACATGTCTATAATCAACAATTCAACGATAAACACAATTAACACCATTAAGAAATATAAAGCAAGTAGCTCTTAAATTGAACACGAAAGTCTTTACTTACGAGAATACAATAATATTCTCACACATTAATATAAAATTAATATTTTTAAATATATATAGATTTAGAGACATAAAAATCACTCGGCAAAGTAATTATATAAATCAGTAAAAGGAACACTATCTTCAAGATTCGCAACACCTCTATTTTGTCCTCAAAGAATCATAATTTAAAAAAATTGATGATCATTATGTATTAAATTGTGATTTTATGAGAAAAATTAAAGATGTTGTGAAGAATAATTATATATTGTGAAACATCTAGTAGATTTCGTCACAAATAAAAAAGCGAATTATGTATAATGGCTTGGAAAGCAATTAGAGAAATAATACATGAATACACGAATAAATTAAATATTGTTGCCATTAAAATGGATCAATTGGTCAGAATTATCATATTTTGTACTTAAAGTAAAATACACAAAGTGAACCTGAATTTTATGTCAACATATTCTGTAGCAAGCAGATCCTCATGGTGAGTCAACTGATTTCTATCGTATAGAGTTTTTCAATAAGGCCGGGTTGAAGTTGAAATGACATAAAACAGGCTGTGTATGAGGTACTACCAGATTTATTTTTTATTTGAAAAGACCATTATGGCTCTTTTAAATAAAAAATAATTTCGTTAATACTTCACACACAACTTGTTTTATTTCATTTCAACATCGACTCCCCCCCTAATTATTGAAAACTCCTATAGAATGAATAAATGGAAATGTTCAAAACAAATTTTATGTTAAGTTAAAACTCTCATTTTTCAGTTAACATATAGGATAGATTACTACCGTCAAATTTTTATTGGTATCAATTCGTTCCGATTGTTGAGCATTTCTCATTTTCCGCAGGCATTAACGTTCTTACAGAATCAGATAGTTCAGGCACAATCCTCAAGATTCTCACGATGAATACATTACCCACGGAGAAGTTCATTTCCTCACCTTAACTGAGATTTGTATTCAAAGTAGAAATCCACCAGTATTTGGAAATTTGTGAGAGATTATGTTCTGTGAGTTTTATGAGTCCCGTTTCGTTAGCACCCTGCTTTGAATTGAGCAGTATTTACGTTATGCTCGTAGGTTTCTCTTTCGTGCCCTTTGACTCTGGTAATTTATGCGGAAATGCTCTCAGCATCGCCACAGAAAAAACTCCGAAACCGTAATTTTTCTCGTGGCCTTTATTGTGTATCCAGAAAGCAGTTAGCTGAGGGGATTTACCGCACTGGGAGGAAACTATGATGTGATATACTGCTGCCACTCGTATCTCCTTGGCATAAATAGACTGCCGCATCAAAGGTGTTCTGACTCCGGTGCAATCGGATGCCAGCTTTGAAACAGAACTGACTTAAGGCTCTCTGCTTCCTCGCGAAGACAACATGTATCCATTTAAATACCTGGCTTTCTATCAGTCATTGGTTAGTAGAAACAAAAAGAGCCTCTAATTGAAAATATCGTTACATTAAACATTAATTGTTTTCACTCACATCATAGTGAAACTAAGCTTCTTACCTCTCACGTTTTGATTGCGATAGTTTCGTTTAGATTGGTATGTATTTGGCAATTTATTTCATTTCACGTGTTATATCGTTATTTTTATGTTTCATTTCTATACTGGACTGAAATTTTAAGCGTTTAGTATATTTGGGAACGCTTCGAAGAACTGACTATTAAACTTCAGAGATTTTGATCACTAGCCATGTGGGCCTCTGATATCCTGATTCGCCAAGAAAGTTGGCAGACTGACAACCTTCTCGTTGAACAAATAATTTCCAAGAGCCGTTAAAATATTCAGGTGAAAATACCTGTTCTGCAATAGTCAACATAGTTAAACAGAAATATTTTACAATTTGTGAAAAACCTAGTTTATTTTGTATTGAGAATACTTTTGCCGGTGAATTGTTATTATTATTCGGCTTTTACAGACCGACCGCCAATAATAGTATAAATATTGTATAATTATTTCAACAACTTATTTTCACTGTATATTACCGGGTTTCCCAAACTGTGTTACACGGAACACTAGTGTTCCGTGGGTCTTGGATAGGTGTTCCGCAAAAAGTTTCGAGTGTTCTATTTATACTATGGAATATACCACTTCAGTTCTTAAGACGAAAACTCAGTTTCCATTCTAGTTTGTTTCCGAACCGATTTTAAAACTATGTGAAAAAAAGAAACCCCTTTCCTTGTTTCCAGCTACAATAGGAAACGTGGGTAACAACAAATATGGACATGTTCAGTCAGCTAGAATCCTATACGAGTGAGATATAGATTGCCATAGCAAAGAGTTATAAGACAATATCTTATTTAAAATAAATAAAACGACGGTCGTTAAAGTTAAAGTCTTAATTATATTTGAATATTTTATTTAACTTGACGATGAGCAACTGTGGTCTACAAATAAACCAACCTTACACCTCTGTGGAATGTAATTCAAGGGCGCATAATTCAGTCTCTCGGCAGCTTCTGGTACAGCGGTTCTTAACCGGAAACCGCAGGAAAATTTTAGTGGTCCTCTAAAGGTAATTTATATAGTTTTTTGCTAACATAAAACATATGGTCAACAAAGTATCTATTAATTTAAGTGTTTTGGAAGCTTTCGACATATTGTCATAATCATCCATTATAAATGGTCTCCATATTTAAGTTGTTAAAATTTGAAGTTTTGAAAATACATAATAATTGTCTTTTTAGGTAAGCTCACAAAGCAGAAAAACAAAGCAAGTGGACGGAATGAGGAACTGAAATTGTTTAAAAAAAATACTTGTGGCAAAGATTTCCACAAATTTGAAAAATGTTGTAAGTGAAGCCGTGAAAGTGATAAACTATGTACAATAAAAACCACTTCAATCCAGATTTATTACATACTGAAGTGAGATGGCTATGCAGAGAAAAGCACTATTAAGACTTTTTGAACTTCGAAGTGAGTTTTTAGTCTTCCTGAAGACAAAAAAATTTCAATACAATATTTTGTTGAAGTTTTAACAAATCCATTATGGTTGATACAACTTGCATATCTGACAGTTTTACAAAGTGCAATTAACTTATCATTACAATGAACATATATTAGAATAATTAATACAAGAGATAAAATTTGTGAACTGTGCGATCCCATACATTCTACAATCATGTGCATTTCACATGTAACATTATAAAGTTACATATTTATCTATATATATATTTAGATTTTATTTTATTTTATGAAGGTTTTAAAAAACAAATTATTATAAAGATTTCTTTTTTATAATGTAATGAAATTTTTTGTAATGTTTGAATTAATTCAGTCTGATTATTTATAAGTGGCTATGGCATGTGTCGAAAGATCCTTTATAAATTAAAAAGGTTGTAATCAAAATTAATAAAATAAAGTTTTGGATTGTATTAAAATTATATTTTTTTCATTAATCTAAAAATAAATTTCTTGTACGTGTATCTAGATAAACTACAATTGTTAGTTACTAATAAAATTATATAATTTTTGGTCACTTTACGGAAATTATTTGGCTGAAATTATTTGCAAAGCTCTAATTAACTACATAACACACATTATATTATCTACTATACACAATTGAAATGTTGTGACTATAATGTCCTTTCTTTGTAACTAGTTAGGTCCACGACAATCCTCAGGATATCAATGCTTAAATATAACTAACATGTTACTTAATTTATGATGCTTTTTGTTTCTGGCGAACGTCGTCGTCCCTGCCGCACGTATATACGCAGGCTACGTAAGAGCATAATGTGTCCTGTTCTATATGTCATTAGGGTAGGACGGATAGAAATAGTGTCGCAGGAAATATCGTAAATGTAACTGACTCCGAAAAGTATTTATTCGATGGAAATATCGGCCGATTTCACATATTTAAAAATTCCCGCTTTCTCCACCACTTATACTTTGTAGCCGTGTCTTATCCCCAATAGTGCTGATTACCGAGTCGCAAAGAGCATGTGTGCTAAATTTGGTTGAAATTGTTTCACGGGTTTAAATTTGTATGTGGAACATACATGTACGAAATTTGAGCTTTTTTACACATAAACAATTAATTTATTTTAAACTAATAAGATAGTTGAACAATGTATTTGGTTTGTTTAGCGCGAAACAACTAGTGAATTTAATGAACGTTCATTTAAGTAACAATATATTTTAAGTACTTGGAAAATATCTAAAAATGTTTTAACTCTCGAGTGCGGCGCACACTCTGCGCTATATACAAGCGACGCGTTGGGCCGCTCACAGTCAATTTTATTTTGTTTAGGTGCTACTTCTAATGCTGAGCTTTACTTTTTAATGTAATAAATATAATACTCAGAAGCTAGTATTTAGCCGCCGACGACCTACCTCACAACCCTGAGGTCCCGGGTTCGAGTCCTGTTATGAGCTTGGACGTTTGTGACGTCATGGTCACTAAGAAATCGTGATAAAGAGTGTTGTAGAATCGATACGCTGACCACGTACCACTCACTCCACTCCAAATTCGGATTGTGTCGCGAAAAATTGACAGTCCGCAATCGACCCGGTAGGCCGAGGCCCTGAATGGGCTATAGAGCCAAAGAAGAAGTAGTACTTAGCCATCCCGTGACTTTCTCTGTTGTATTCGTGCGATTCAAACCGGTTCATCTCTATATTTAACGAGAACTTTCGACGAAGAAGTGACTTGAAACGATTTACGAATGACTTTTTAAAAATATTTAATTCACTGAAATTGAATCACATAGAATCATATTAAATAATTTTCGTTATTAAAATAGCCTTTAAGTAGGGACATGATTATGCGTGCGTTTTAAAGGAGATGAAGGCGAAGCTAATAAATCTCCGTTGGCTGATATTGCCGCGGACCGCACAGCTGCTGTTGACACTGGAGCTGCGAGATTAGCTACAGGATCACGGTGCTGACTTACGAGCCCAGCGAACAGCTGCACAAGCTCAGATGCTGCCCTGCTGGCTTAAATGCAACATCATTTGATATTTTAAGCCGCAAGTGATGCTGCCTATTAAAACGTAGTCTCAGGAATCGAGGTCCTTATATACGTCATTGTCTACATCGATAAGTTTTCGGTTTACCTCAGTAAAAATTGTGCGACTGAAAGCTTCATGTCGAATTATCTTGCCCCAATAATGTAAATATCGATGTTTAATCATAATTATCGTTTCCTGGAGAAAACAAATTAGGCGAATGCTAACCTCTATTTCAATGAACGTTAATGCCACATCAGGCAAGTTTAAACTTTGTTGAAAAATATGAAAACGTAACAAACAGGCAAGCAGTATAATATAAAATAACTCGCTAGTTTAAATACATAGTGCAATTATGTAATTAATTTCACTCTTTAAACTAACACATTTAATTTATCCCCATTGCATTCTAGAAGAAAAAGCTATTTGTATTTTTCCTTTCATTAAAGTATAATTATGCAAATCAGCATTTCGCGTCATGTTAACATTATTATTCAGCTATAAGATAATTACTGTTCTATGATACACAATATTTATTAATTCATTATTCAGAATTCCCGGCTAGATTCCGTAGTTTTACTCGCACATTATTCTCAAGACCTCTCTCAACATTACTTTTTAGATAGATCATACCTGAACCTAGTATTTTTATAGACACAAATTTACACTGTATTCAGTTTATGATTTTAACATACTTATACTATCATACTCTCTAATTGTTATTTCAAAGTATCGAGTATTTAAGAAGGAATTAAATAAATTATTGTCAATTTTAATATGTTCCAACTCGTTTCACGAAAAACTTTTCACCTTGATTGAAGAAGTACCGGCTACTTTATTGAATGGATAAATTTGAAATATCGACTATTTATTATCTTAAGTAATACAATAGTTTCGGATTATTTTCATCGCTGTGTTCGACAAACTAATTTCAATGTATGATTTATAATAATCGCTTCAATCAAAATACATTTTCTGTATTCCTTCATAGAATTATTTATAAAATAATTATCAAAATCCTGCGAAAACTGTCGTTTAGATAATTTAGGTAAATGTTCTTTAAAATAGGTTGAGCTCCATTTAAAAAAATTATTCCGATCTTAAATTAATTAACAGCCTCTTTTATCAATTTCCACTTAATATCCAGTCTTCGTTGACATCCTAAAATTAAGCGTTGAAGAATAAGTTTTCTTAAATTGCAGATTTACATGTTTCTGTGGTCTATGCTATGGATGAGGAAAGTTTGCAAAGATGGTAGAGACCCGACGTTCCATTTGGAGGTCCCAGGTTTGATTCCCGGTCCGGTCGAGATACTTCCATACAGATCCTTTGATTAAGTAATCAATAAATTTGTCTTATTTGTTTACTGTAATAAATTTATAATAGACATGAGTTCTAAACATTATTTTTGAAATAGCAAAATCTACTTGTTCAACAACAAAAATTCCGTTACATTGATATTGGTATATTTATAAAACTCCCGGATATAAGTAATACACCTAAGTTTAATGAACCATCTATTCCTCAATTCCACTAAAATCAGGATATAATGCTTTAATATAGTTTTTAATATAATCAAATGCAACACATGTAATCTAGTAAATTAACACGAGTAGAAGTCTGCGAAGCATTTTTGTGAGCGTGAGTCAGCGCATAAAACCCTTTCCATGAAAATCCTTCGGACTATGAAAACAAACCTTTTCTAAAGAATAGAATGAAGGATCTTTCACGAATAAAAGAGTCATCCGTCCCTAATTTCAGACAGACTTGCTACTGAAGTCTGAAGTTCGCCGTGAGAAATTTGGATTTGCCACTGGGTATGGAACTAATAGAAAACATGTGCGATGGGACTTGTTTGCGCCCACCAACTGAAATTTTTTTGGCTGCAATTGTTGAAATAGAAGCCAATGGGGTGCTATTGGAAATTGTAGCTGAAGTAGGAGTTAGGATTCCTACCGAGGATACGTGATTTTGAGACGGAGGCACAGAAAATGGTGATCCACCGGCAAGAGATGATTTACAGCTAGAAAATTGAAAGTCGACCGCAAGAAAAACATAAAATTGAGAGTCGCTCTTGAGACCTCAGGGAGATTACTGATCGAGAGATCAGTAGGAGTCTCCGCTATTTGGGAGTCAAGGCGTCTGTGGTACAGCGAGATCAACCCCGATGCCATCAACGAGGGTCGACGTCAGGCGCCTTTAACTCAGCTGACCGGACCAAAAACGCCGCCAGAATGCAGCTGCAGTCTTTGCGGGTATTGTTAACTTTGGATTTATAGAGTTCACATTGCCTAACCTATTACCATAAATTACGTTTCTTCCTTTGCGATCACCTGATTTTAAATTTATTATTGCTAAATTTTTCAGAGTGTCATTTAATTCAATTACCTTGCTTTGTTTTTATTGTTATTAAATTCAGAATTATAAATTAAGTTTTTTCTTTTCTCTTTCGAACCCAATATAAAATTTATCCGTTATGACTTATAATTTAAATTGTCACCCAACTGTAAAACGTAATATTAAATATCAATAAAAATTAAACGTAAATAGTTTAGTAAAATTAACCTCCCATCCCCACACATTCTTTACAATCGGCTTCCACCAGCGTGGGGCATGTTATATTATAACATAAAATAAAATGATGATTACCCAATTGTAAATATTGAATTTCTTCGTAGAAAACATTAATACAATAACTGTACACAGTACGTAAAACTCGTGTATCTATATGGCTCCGTTTACAAGGATTGCCGAAGTGAATGGCGTCCAGTAATAGAACGCTTCTACACCTGTCTGAGACGGTCCATTGTGTTTCTCCTTTGTCTATCATGCTACACGCCTTAATTGTTACACGAGCATTCCACATATATCTACATTCCGCACTTCGTCAATAGAATTTTCGGTCATTCATCGTGGGTTTAATTCTGGCCCTTGTCACTCTATGAAATCTTTGGCACTGAATACGTTACTCCAACTTCTCCAAGTTATCATCAGCACAATGGGATTCCTCCAGAGCGTCAACCGCATCTGAAGTAAACAATAGGACGCCTTAATGCTTCGTGAAGAATCAAAAGGTCATTCCCATTCACAAGGAAAACTTATTTATTTACACTCCAGAGCAGCAGTTATTCTTAAATTAATCGCCATGACAAAATGAAAAGAATTGCTTCAATTTATTCTCAGCCAAAGGCCATGAAACTAAATTTAGAAGATCAGAATGGAAAAATTTTGACGAACCCGGAATTGAACCTGCAAATGTGGCATCGGATCTTGCAGTCAACCTGAAGTAGCTCAGTGGTAGAGCATCTGCCCGGTAAGCGGGTAGTCCCAGATTCGATTCCAGTGTCCGGTCATCATTTTCCATTCTGATCTCATTTACAAAATCAATTAAATAAACACATCTGATACGAGAAGAAAATCTCCATCTCAAGTATTTACGTGTTCTAACGTTCACACACAAATTTATTTCAATTAGAAGCTGCACTAATCAATTTAATTGTTGATAGTTAAAATGTTATATGGACATGAATAAATAATGATTATACTGCAGCGTCACACACACATATCATATAAATAAATTTGTAAAGAAAACGAATCTATTACTAATTATTATTACTATTTTATTTATTAGCCAACGTTTGATACAAAATTGTAAATAACACTATTTATTTAAGAAACTATGATTTTATTTAACAGTCCACGTCTTGGAGAGTCAATATACCGTTTCTTAACCTTACTTAATTATGGGGAGGCGAACAATAGGTATCCTTGAAGATTAGTACTCAATTCACAAAAAAATAATTCACCAAAACAGCATACAGATACATTCGCTTGAAATGATCAGCTGATTAGATGTGAACAATATAAATTTTTATGAATTTGAATAAAACTTGAATTGTGTATATTTTGTTTTTAAATAAGTATTAATTTTCTGCAGAATTTTATTTTTAAAAAAAGATTTTACCATATGCATCTATGAAGTTTCTTTTCAAAAATACAAACTGTAAAAATCTATGATTCTTTAACAAACGATATATGATCAATACCAATAAATATAGTATTGAAGATAGCTTATGCAGAACGATAAAATTCGACTGGACTTACGTGTTTGATGTCTGTCATGATGAGTTTAAATTTTATTGGATATACTGTAAATCTTGTCCGCTCCCCAGGATCATTTATTGATTAATGCCGCCCCGGGCGTCACTGTATAGGCATAATTAATTTAGTCATTGATACATGCAACAATCATTTTTGAAAGGTTAAATTACGCGATTCTAACGGAAATGATAAATGCCTGACGAGACGCGTGAGAACTGGAGACGAGAATGAAACTCTCTGGACCCTTGGCTTCGATTAACTGTGGTAGATTATTTAAGAAACGTTATCATTTAAAATAATTAACAAAAGGTATTAACACTTTATGGAGCAGAAAGACTAGGTTCCTCAGTCATTGTTCCCGGTGTTGACTGGACTCGGCAGAGACGGCTGGATTCTGGACCCTCAAGGCAGCACATAGGCGTTCGATCTCTTATCTTTCTAAAGCCGCTTGTATTTTCTGCACTTAGTGACCTTCCAAATCTACCCTTACATTCGAGATTATTGTAAGAATATATGTAAAAAAATTGTTCCGTTACAGCTGTGTCTGTCGGACGTTCTACGGCTACTATTGTTCACCAATACTGCTTCCGTTAAGGCATTGATCTTATAAACGCAGGACACAAAATTGGCCTGTTACAATCAATAATCACACCGGCTTCCCTTTGAAATTTACTGCAAGTGACCCAATGAATAGCGTGCCAACAGTTTATGTAATATGACACTTAGAAGTGACAAAAGGTAACCTTATAAACTTTTTTTACTGCATAGAAATAATTTCAACAATTCCAGCAAACATTTTCTAATTATATTAAGGTCTAATAAAACAGAAGATGTCTTCAGCGTCCCTGATAGTTTTTTCTACAATCTAGATATTTATTCTCATAACATATTTAAATTTTATTACACTAATAGAGATTAATAGAATATTACTTCAAACATACAGAAATGGAGATAAAGTAAATTACTAGCAACATTCTGACACTTAACGTAGTTGTACTGTAAAAAAAGTAATTTGACCAGATGTTAAACAAATAATAGCAAGTGTACTCTCGGATTATATTGTGGTTGTTAGAGTTCTATTGAACAGTGATCTTACAATAAAACATGATATCATCGTCGTGGGTTAGATACTGTGGCATCGTTTCCACTGGCGTCCTTGGAATCCTCAGATTGTCTACGACGCTGATAATGCTTACATTATGTTCATTTCATGATTAGTGTGCGGTGGTTCGTTTAATATCCCTGTCATTATTCGTTACTTAACTTCATTAACCAAAAATTTATTATTATGAAAACCCAAGCTAACTTTCATATACATCTAAGACTTCTGAATACATGACATATCTAGCTACTTCTTCGAGTCTAAAATACAGACAATTAGTATTGAGAAAATAATTTCCCTCTAATTCCGTCATAGAAAAATCTCGATGTGCTCCGTTAACTATAAGTAATTTGCATGGTACTCATTAAAATTGTTACATGGTATTATTCTGTTACTTCTGAAAAATACTTGTTACACAAAAAATAGGAACAGGTCATTTAAGCGGTTCAGAATTTGCCATTGCGTGAGCAGCCACCAGATATGAAAATAGCCAGTATAATCTATCGGCTGCTCAAGAAGAGCGTATGTCCGTTTCTTTTGGTGCTATATATGGAGTCACGGAGAAAGCAAGGGCATACATTACGCACCCAAGAAAGTAAAAGTTCTATAAGAGCACCTATACATGGACTATGGCGAAAATTCATTACCAAGAAGTGTCTTTCTGATTATATGATTATTATGGTCTCATAAACTGTAACACATTTATTTCAGCATTTATTCATCAAATTTAGTGCACAATTGAACTAGAACAATTGCATTAATAATTTTTACATACATCTTCTTTAACAGAGAATCATTATGCGCCATCAAATGCGGGTCGTTTTTCGATTCATAATCGGTCTCTACTTACTGACTTATAGGGAAATAGCATAGGAGTAGTCGCATAATATAGTATAGTGGTATATTGCAATGTTTTACTATAATAATCATATTCTAAGCATTTAATCAGCAAGGGTAACTAAAAACGTTATCCTTTTATATTACTTGTTAAAATTTTTTTGATAAAACGTATTGTTTCAAAACTTTTGTGAATGTTTAACGGCTTAAATTCTAAGATCATATGTGTTTTCTAAACAGTTTCTTCTCAATACATAAGCAGTCACTATTCTGACAAGAAAACACAATTACTGATCGTCCCAATGTTAACTTCTCTCTGTTAAATGATTGTAACAAAACAGATTGAAAAAAGTAATTTTATTTTCAGCCTATAAGGCCGAGCAAATTTAATATAAACTTTATTGCCATTAGTTCGACAACAGCGTGTCGTTCCTAAATTCGGAACCTCATCTGGTAAATTTTAAGTAATCAAGAAATTTAGGAAGATGATAATTTTGACGTGTATGTCACACAAACAAAGAAGTCTCTTAACACCTTAAAATTCACCAAGTTTTGGAACGAGTACGAACTTTTTATTTTATTTTTGGTTTACAGGCTACATGAGGGTAATGTTAAAAAAGTTTATATTTAATTCGTTTTTTTTGGTGGGGGGGTTAACAGGCTACATGAGGGTGATCCTGAAACAGCCAACTCCCCTTTAATAGCATAGGAAGGGAATTGAAAAGGGGGGGATGCGGAAGATAGAGCAAGGTAGCCAAGGGTTGACTAGGGCCTCCGGGCTGTGGTTTAAGGATCCTACCCGGTGTTTCACCTAAAGAGATGCAGGGAAAACCCGATAAAACCTGCATCAGGTAAGTCGGGCATTGGGTACTATTCTCACGCCCTTCCGAATGACAGGAGACGAGTTTGCTGTGGGATCGCAGCATTCCCTTCTCCATGTCTACACAAGTTTTAGGAGTCAGTTGGCCGACTAATCCATGGCCAAGGTCTTCGAACACAGTACATATACCTCCTAAAATATGTGAGTTCAAAACAGTCAAAGTAACTAATTCTATTTTCATTTACGTCAGCGAGAGGAAAGTGAAGGAAAATCATTTTTGAACCATCCGATAAATAGACATGTCTAAATTTGTATTTATGAGTAATTATATTTTATACGGCGATGTTTATATGTATATATATAAGACATAAATACAAAATTCTGCTATTGTTATGTTGTAATACATTGTATAAAAACATTTATACAAATATAAAAACATTGATTCCATTGCATTTATGAAATATATGGTCACTCTATGTATTCCGAAGGATTTCTAATTCCTGCAAAAATGACGAAATGAAATACTTAATATATTAACAGAATTTCTAGGGTTCAGATTCATTCTTTCTTAGCTCCTCAAATAATTGAGTCACATCTACTTTCCCAACATAGCTCATAACGCTTATTGACTATTTTCCGATTAGTATCAACAGAGAAATTAATGTAGTATGTAATTCCGTGCCAAAATATGTATTCTACAAATATTTTGAACAATTTGAACATGTACTCAATCAACATAAAAGTTCTACATTTTTAAATGCACCACGTAAACATATTTCCAAAAGTTGATAATTCGAATTGATGTAATTGGGTAAAACCTCCATAATTGTCTAAAATTATATGATTTATAAGTTCATACCAATTATCTTATTAATTTAAGAACTTAATTTTACATCGAATAGCACTTTAAAAAATATATATATAATGTTTAGTTTTAAGGACTCACTCTTAAATTATAGCAGCAAACTTTCCCGTCGAGAAAGTTTGCGTTGCACGAATATAATAAATTGGCTCCATTAAAGATAGACCCATACTGTATATGGCTCGTTGGACGTGAGCGAAAGTGACAATAAATCCAAGCTGCTGAAGATTTATTTTCGCAAAAAGAATCTCACCCGATTTGATGAGTAAATAGTTACATTTACTTTATTATATCTTGTTTACTTGAGCCACTCTCAAAACATTCTCTCTTCTGGCGACTGTCACCATATGAGAATAATATATTTATTCCATTATTCACCAGATAGATTCACTGTGAATCCAATTCTCTTCTCCAATTACAGTTATTTGCTGAATATGCTACACTGACACAAATATCTTATGATTCGCCATGCACAGTTCGTGAGATTCTACATCGCATGTTTACAAGTGCAATAGGGAAAGGAGAAGGGAAAGGGATGTATTGTTGTTTGAGGAGGAACTTCCCCTTCAACGGACTGCCGGAACGCAAGTAGCATTGTTAAAAACATTAATTGTATTCATACAATATGGAGCCTGCGGCAACGTATTTTTAACACACCCTATACTTATTATCTATTACATTTTACGATTGAATTTCTTGGCGTATAACATATTCTGAAATGGCAGCAATATATTTCCTAGCGCCAATGTTTTCAATGTTTCTTTAAGGCTACCAAGTTGCGTTAACAAAAAGCGAAGTAAAAGTGAATTCCAATCTAACCCCACTACAATATGGGGAGTTTTCCACTGCGCATCGTGTTGACACACGTAACTGTGACATGGTTGTTTTCCTTAGAGATATTTAAAGTCTTCCATACTCCTGAAATTGCTATTCATTTCATTTGCCTTTACAATACTACGTTTCTTGAATTTTCACTATTCAAAAACAAGAAATAAATTATATTTTTGAAGAAGAAAAACGAACTTCATATACAATATTCATTGAAAATGTTTGCAACTTCCGTGGCGCACAAAATAGCGATCTATCAATTTCCAAAATGATGTGTGCAGTGAAAGTCAGTATTCTTTGACGAATTCAGTTAGTGGTTGCTTTGCACTTTTGAATTACATCAACTCTAAAACCCATTGTGAGTCCCGCGCCCAACAGAGGGTTCAATTAAAAAAATTAAGCCCTTTCTATGACTTAACTTACACAAAAGTAAATCTAGTTGGTATCTCAATTTGAAATTAGGGTTAGTTAAGTGTTATACTTTCTATAAAGTCATACTTGAGTGTTTGAAGTAATATAAAGTACAAATTATTTTTAGATTTAAATTTATCTTATATTTACTTACTTTATTCGTACAGAAAAATGAATAATTCAAACAAAAGAAAGGTTCGTCAATATTCAGAGGAATACTTAAAATTTGATTTTATTCACGCTAACCTTAAAGGCATAAATTCTTGACCAAATACTTAATGAAGCCAACTCGTCTTAAGGCTCACTTGAAGTCAAAGCATAATGCTCATGTAAATTCAGTTTTAAGTTACTTTCAAACTTTAAAGAATTTTATTTCTCACAAAGAAACTGTCAACTATACCCTTTAATCCAGTTATGAAATTATTTTACAAATTGCTAAATCCGGAATAAATCATAGTATAGGAGATAATTTAATCAAATCATTATTTTTCAAAACAATTCTGGAAAAAATATGACAAAGATGTGAAATCTATGTTACTCAGTAGCTTTACTAGTAGCACAATAATAGACTAAATAAGAGAAGATATTGAAATTAAACTTATTGGAAAGCTGAAAATAAGAAAATTTTCAGTGCAAATGGATGAATCTACGTCGAGAGACAGTGAATTTACATATAACAAGCGGAAAAATAACTTACGCGTCAATAATATTCCAATGGAAAATACTGTGCTGCAGATAGTGATCGTAATAAGATCGGCAAGAAAATAGCTACTTAAAATTAATGAAAGATGATAATCCAGAATTTCTTTTTCTACATCCATAGATATAAATATTTCGTCTACTTTTAATGATTTATTTAAATCACTTATAAGATATGGCATTGTTATTAAAATTAATTGAATATATCATGGTCTGTTCAAGCTTTTTTGTGAATAACAAAATGTAGACCCCCAGTAACTTTTACTTCGCACTAAAGTAAGATGTCTCTCGAAAGGGAACAGCTTGAAACAATTTATGGAACTACTTGATATCATATTAAGGTGCAAACTTGAAATGAAGCATCTCTTAACAATCGATGGTAAAGATTTTTGTCAGCATCAATCCGATATCTTCGAAAAGCTAAATATATTAAATGGTCAACTCCAATGAACAAATAAGACTCTTGTCGATGCAAAAGAAAAGATATTTGGTTGTAATACATCCATATAATTATGTCAGAAAATATTTCTAACACAATTTTTTAACTGTTTCATTGTATGCAAAAATTTGGAGTCACTGATACGTATTATTGTCGATCATCTGAAAATTCTAGCCTCTGATTTAAAAGAAAGTCTGTATGATTTGAAACAAATTAATATTCCAACCTAGATGACTCATGTTCCAATTAAACACCGAGAGCCCTCACAAATTAAAAAAATGAATCATTTAAAACTTATTCAAAATTAAAGAAGCAATGGCATGGTTGTTTGATGAGACAGAAATAAAATACTTAAATTCAACCAACTTATCAGGAGAGTTATTATTACTGTAAACGTCTTCATATTTTCCTCAATATAGATTTATTGCCGGAAATGATTTCCCTATAAAGAAAAAAATGACTGAAGCTGACAAATTTGAAGCCAATATAAAATATCTCTACTGCTCACTAATTAAATTAATATACTAAATATTAATATATTATGGAAATATATTTTATATAAATTATTTTGCAATTGAATTTTAGTTGTCTATTAGATGTTTTGAAAATTTACTTACTGTATTTCTATCAATAATCTCTTAGAGATTTCTTCCTAAAACCTAAGCCTTTTTTCCTTATCAAGTTGTAAATAGATTTAATTTAGAGACCAATAAAATTTTTGAATATAAAAATAATATGTAATCTTGTATGTTACATGGAGGAGGAGGTCATCATAATTTTAGAAAGGGGTTGGGAAAAGGTTGCGAAACATTGCTCTATAATCACAGGCACAAAATTCAATTAACATGAAAAGTTACACGCAACAATGCGGGCCAGCTTGCGAGTTGCAATTGTCGCAACTCGGGCCAACAATGGAGTCTGGCGAGACTCGAGCAGTCGTCATGGGGTAGTGAAAGTAGAAGGATGTGTCGGCAGTTGCGGACGGAGAAAGACCACGCCCTGTAGTAATAATTTTTCTCATGTTCTGAAATGGATTAAAGCTATTAAAATCCACTTTAAATACCTAGCGCCCAAAAAGCATTTAAATCCTCGAATACGGAGGTACGCCGGATCTTCTACAATAAATAACTTTCGTAAAGAGTATTTTTTCATGAATATAATATTCTATGAATAAAACTAAACTGAAAGTTTTCTCTACAAATACGTATGTGCGTGTCATGTGTGGGTTGTATTGTAAGGAACAAACACAGATCTATGGTCTAATAGATTTAAATCTTGTGTTTAATTACGGGATAAAGATTGAGATAATTCTGTGAATTATTAAAATTACATAATAGTAGTTATTAAAATTAATTTGATAAATTTATATTTCACAGTTTCTTAATGAATGATATTATTGTGTTTCATTGCAACAAAAAACCTATTTCACCCGTAGGGTTAACTATGCAGTAATTTCTATAATATCCAGTATTGATAAAAATGTTTTACAGAACATAAAACATTCATATACTAGCTATAAATGGATATAGTTTATTTTCTTTAAAAAAATTAATGTCCTAATTGAGAAACCTTCTGAAATGAGACTTACTCATTGGACACATTTTGTAATAATAGAACGCATTTTGTTTAGAAGCAAATAATAATCGAACAAACAAAGCTTAAAAACGTGTTTTGAGTTTTACGTTCTGATAACTCAGTATATGTATCGTATTAAAAATTAGATTTATGAAATAAAGAGTATACCAGTTCAACATTTAAGGTGTGTGTCAGAAATGATCCAGATCATTTGAGGTAAAGATAGGATATTTGGTTGAGAAACAGAATCATAATACATTATTTCTACTCCATCACTTCACCGTTGCCGACTTCCTGTGGTCTAGTGGCTAGAGTCACTGTCTCGTACCACAAAGGTTACGGGTTCGATTCCTGACAAGGGTTAGGGTATTTGTTTGCGTCTTTATGTTCCCAAATCGAGTAACCGTTACAAGTAAGCTAAGATTCTTAAAAATGGTAAAGTATTCGCTAATGATCTAAGATGTTTGTGTGACTTAAAAATAAATAATAAAAAACTTTACCGTTATCAGATGAATTTCACTTGACTTCAAGATTTTCATCCCTGGTTGATCGTCTGAAGTCTTACTTAAAATGGGTGTAAATAAGAGGCAAACTTGAAACTTTCTCGAAATCTCAATGTGGTGACTCATGACATTTACTAGTAAGACTACTAGTTGTTATTGGAGGAAGTTCATTCGTTACAACCATGTTCTAATAACTGACAAAAACGAGATTTGTAAAATTCAAATAAAGGAGCGTTATGTATTTAGTTATAACAATTGATTTAAAGGCGGCGTTGGTGTCTTGGTTAGGAAAATGATAGCCATATTCGAACGAAGAATTTTTAATGGCCAACATCCATGACTAAGGAAACGATGATCTAAATTCTATATTAAATGAAACTACTGTAAACGGGTAAAATACAGTTATTAATAAATACTCTGATTTTCTAAACGGACTAAAAGTCATGTCATGCTATAGCTTTCCTACTTTCAATAGGAAAGAGTTTCCGCAATAACTGTAAGCAAGCAGACGAACGCCGATATAAAGGAGACTGCGTAGTCCAGGCGTGAAGCTGCCTCCGTGCCAATTATGCAACCCACGCGACGAGACTCGTAACTCAGGCGCTGCAGCTTACAGGCAATAAATGCTAATTAGGAAATCTATAAATTTCACTAGCGTGTTTAAGATACCTCGATAACGAAACATACTTCAATTCTGTCAAGTGCCCGAAAAGCTTATTTTATCTTCCAGGATCAAGTTAAAATTTATTACCTGGATCGAAAAGTTAAATCAACTGTTTCTTAAATCTGCTTCAAAAATAATATCTAAAAAAATGAACGTCACATAATTCTATTCTACCCTTATTTTACAATTTAATTAACTTTTCTACAACATGTTTAAACAGAAAGAAAGATTTAAAATTAATTTAAAATAGTGATACCGATTATTATGATATTGTTGGTCTGGTGACACTGGTTACGACGTAAATTCCACTAGCAGTTAACTAACTATGTAGAATCTCTGTCATATCAACTGATAAATTAAAAACACAACTCCAAAAATTTAATAAAATTTATACTAATTCTATCACACATTAAAGTTTGATATAATTTATATTACGATACATATTTAATGACCAATTATAAGACATTTATTATTCAAAACAACATTTAATAGATTTACATTTCTCTATTGACAATAGACGAATGTAATTTTTATCGACTTCCTAATGTATGTTAATTATCTAATTATTAGAATTGGAATCAAGTTTGCATTTCAGGTCTACGATCATGACATTTATAGATTTAGAAAAATACTTTTATAATATAAACAATAACGCACTACTGAGGATTTTGAAGAGAGCAAGCACAAAATTCTAGCAGTTGATGCGACTATAAACACACCAAAAGAAAATAAAGAAAGAATAAAATACCGAGAAAGAATAATTATCCATAACCTCTACAGAAAGCAGTCATCTGTAATTAGAATTGGAGATCGAGAAAATAAAGCAGAAAAAAGAAAGGAGTAAGACAAGGATGCAGACAGTCGTCCATGCTGTTTAACTTGTATATAGAACAAGTGATGAAGTTAAAAAGGAATATGGAAAATACGTCATACTGAAAGGATATGAAATAAAGACCGATGTATTAGTGGAGTCAGAAGAAGACTTGGAAAATATAATAAATGCCATGAAAGTGGTCCCGGAGAAGATCACAACATGAGGATTAATAGAGGATGGAGTGTAGTATGGGAAACAGTGGAATAACAAAGGGCTTTAGATTGGGAAGGGATATTTTGAAGTAAGTTAGGGAATTCTGGTACTTGGACAGCATAATAACTAGAAATTGTAGAAGCTCAGAATACATAAAGAATAGGATAGCACAGGCAAGGAAGTCTTTCCCAAAAAATAGGAATTTACTTACAGTTAATATAAGTGTGAATATTAGGAAATCCTTATTAAAAGTGTTCTTTCGAAATGTGGTGTTAGTGGAGAATGCTGAAAATCAGATGGGTGGATGGTGTATATAATCAAGAAGTTCTAGGTATAATAAGAGAATAGAGAACAATTTGGAGGACTTTGACGAAGAAAAGGGTTTAGATTAGTAGGTCACGTTTTGTGAAAAATTGTAAAATGAGCATTATAGGGAATTGTGTGGGTTAAGAACAAGAGGGAGGCCGAGGATGGAATACGATAAGTATATGTGGAGGTTATGTAGATATGAAATGGCACAGATAGGTTGGCACGGAGGTTGCATCAGTCCAGTCTACACTGTACTACTACAACAACAACATCAATGCGAAAACTTTATTCCAGACAATAAAATGAAAATCAAGAATTTGTATGGAGAACGGTGTTGACACAGTGGGTGTGCTAATATTTTAAAGAAGCGTAATATTTTGTTGGTCTACAAATTTATAGAGCTTCATTCGCAATCACGCAGGAATACTGAGCCTGAAATAGTACCACATTATCAAATTAATGTGATACAAATATGTCTTGCATAATCTGAGATCATAGTATGCCGCTTGCGTGATTGCAACGTAGAAGTGAAACTGCCGGCTATTATTTAAAACATCATCGCCTTTCTCTTTCAAAACATAAGTGTAATATTTATGGCGCCATTAGTGGACAGAAGCCGCAGCCACTTTAGGTCAAAGCCGTTTCAAGTCGGCTTCCGTATACCAACTGACCAGTCTCGAATGAGATGTTATGTTCGTCTACTGAACAGGGACAGTAACTGAATATATTAATTTAACATCAATCAATCGCCAAATAAAATATTATGTTCTTTTCGTATCCCTTTTCTGGTTCATTTCCTCGGTGTAGTACGTTAGGAAATTAAACAGAAAGGCATATGCGGATCCAGCTTATAAATTTTTGAAAATTGATCATATCGTTTTATTCTCCATTTTAAAGATATTCATTGTTTTTTCTTACTTTTCAAATTATACCTGACACTATAACTGTTAAGATTATTTTAGTTTAATTTATTTATCGGTGAATCCGTTATAATTTTAACTACTGTACGTCATTTTCAATTTTATACGAGAAAGCTATCAGACCGATTGCTATCAAACTTTTGAGAAAATGTTTAGTAATATCCTGACATCTTCAGACAAAATGGTTGGGGATTTTACAACTGAGACTGTCTGTTTCCTATTTGTAACGCAACTTTCACCAGACTTGGAATTGCAGTTGCTATATTAAATGATGAAAAATTCGCAATTTGTGTACTCGATATCCTTCACCAAGATATGTTTTTCACGTAAGAAATCTAGAAAAGCTTAAATTTGGTAATACTGATCTATCTACATTTATGTATAGGACACGTTTTAAGACATGAGGGTCTTGTAAAATTAGCATTACAGAGAAGTTTGTGAGATAAGAACAAAAGAGGGAGGCCAAGGATGGGATGCACTAATAAGATGTGGAATGTGGTTGTTATGCGGAAGTAAAAAGGCTTTCCCTAGATATATTAGCATGGAGGACTGAAACCACAACAACGTATCCTAATATATTACATTTTTGTACATAGTTAACTTTAAAAGTGGTATTTATCAGGAAAACCACGCCTTCTTTGATGTTTGAATGATAAGAATCATCATCATAATAATTGTATTTGCCGTAGTTAACAAAGCTAAATATTACATTTTATGGATGGGGAACTTTTCTTTACTTTAATTCTATGTAGGCTACTTATATGTTCAAGTTTGAAGCATACAAACGACACTGCGTATAACTATCGGTTTCTCAAACCGTTTACCATCGTCTATTGGAAAATTCTTTGCAAATTCTTCCGTGAATTATCAAGCGACCAATCGCAGAAAAAATATACGTATTCGCTGTAATAGTCTTCGCTTAATGACAGGATCGTGAGTGAAAAATAAATCTGGCAAGACATTTTCTTTCCCCAAAGTGTTATATCCTTTGGTGGGATGTAATAAACGTGTAATCATTAATATTAGAATGACTTTCACGATTTAATTGAATTCATCGTATGTCCAATTTAAAATTTATAAATTGTTACAACAGGCATCCTTTTTGTTGCCTATAGTTATCTAAGTTGTGTAACGGATTTACAGTACATCGTGCCGACGCGTTACATAATGATCGGCTGTTTTGACCATTAACCTAATTTACCAGTCATGACTGATGTGAGTTTCTCTACAACTGTGCCATCTCGTGAGTTGATATATATCTATCTCTCTAACCTTTTATGCTCAATATGTGCCGACGTACCGTTTATAATCACACTCAACCTTAATGTTTCTGTAAGGACTGCCTCATTTTCTAGGAAATCATCACGCACGCACGTCGTATCTGGAAAAACGAATCAATGAAGCGTATATCCGCGGGTCGTGGGCGCTGTATTTCGGTCCTGTCCACACAGAGGACTCTTCACATCAGTCCTGCCGCTTGCGTTATAACTGTAACGGATGCAGGTGTCTAACTTTACCCAATACACCATGAGGAATATATAGAACGACCGTAAAGAAATGAGAGCAGATTATATATTTGCTTCCGGAAGTCACTTTTTAAAAAATATTTTTTAGATTATTGGTAGTGAAGAAATCTCATAACTTTTACGTAATGGGATTTGAGTGAAAGATATTTCCGCTCGTTCATGTCATATAATACACTATAAACGTATATATCAAAAGAGGGCAGTTCAATATCCAGAAAACAAATAATAAATAATTGGATGGTTATTAATGTCTGTACGTTTAATATAAGTTAAAATAAGGCCAAAACAGACAAAAATTAGTGAAACAACAACCTGAAGAGGGTCCATATCAGGACCGAAACATGTAGTTGTTTTTCAATTATATATTATGTTTCACTAATTTTTGTCTGATTTGGCCTTATTTTAACTAATAAAAAATAATTGGTCTACACACAGATATATATATATGAGTATAGTATGCGTTATAAAAAGAACAGATATTGTCAGGTCGTGACCACAATAGGTGAAATGAAACCAATCACCTTGAAGACGGTATATGGAATACACCTGAGAAAATGTCTCATAGTGGATAACCTCAAATTATAATCTGTGTAAAAATTATTTTAAGAAGCATAACAGTTAAACAAGGAAAAAAAGTGAGTTTTCCGTAAGAAGTAGTAAAAATTTAAGTGACGTGGATTTTGATCACGTTAGAAATAATTCATTAATCTGAAATAGCAATGAGGATATAAAAATAATCTATACTCGAAATGTTGATGTTGTGGAATTCAGTCAGAAGACTGGTCAGACGCAACCCTCCATGTTCACCTATCCCTCCTCTTGGTCAAGGCCCTCCAAATTGTTCTCTCTTCCCCAATTCTACTTAGAACTTCCTGGTTAGTTACTCTATCCACTCATCTGATTTTCAGCATTCTTCTATAGCATCACATTTCGAAAGCTTCTATTCTTTTTTTGTCTGCAACTCCTATCGTCCAAGTTTCACAGCCATATAACGCCACACTCCATACTCGAAAATATATTTCATAATTGTTTGGAATTAGTCAGTGAATGTCATTTAATTTACTTCAGATGCCCCCCGTGATCGTCGTAAAATACAAATGAAATTGGGCAGTGTTCTTCTGGGCTACATAACTAAAATAGGTTCAAAATCAAACTTTGTATCAGCTATAGCTCTTAGTTTTCTATTTTATTACCTCGTTTCCTAGTTGTATTTCCTTATAACTTGTAAGTGGTAACGCATTCGGTTTTATTAGAAATCACAGTCTTATCTTTCCAAATTATTGCCATGGTTTATTTAAATTGCTCGTTTCTAAACGTATTTTCTCTGGTATACATCTCAAGTAGCTACAAAACCACTTGTTATTTTCAAAATTGATAATTATATTTTGTAGCCTCACACCGACGGTAAAAGTAAAATTAATGTCAACTACATTTACTTCCAACAAAATTTCTAACCATTGAAGTAATTGTTTTGATGATAAATTTTCCCTAATTTATATCAGTCACTTCATAAAACCAAATATATTTCAATTTTGATTTTCAAATTTTATTGTGAAGTAGCTTTCGGCAATTGCCATATTCATCTACAAAATAAATTACAAAATATGAAACATTGTATTTCAATTAAAAGAAAGATTTTAGAATCCGTCTACATTTTTAAGAACGATAATGGCATGTATTCTAGGAAAAAAGTGAGGAAAAATCAAAATACTACTCCGAAGTTTTAGAATAAAAAATATAAAAAAAGAATTTTAGTTAAGTTTGGACGTAGACTTATCGAATCTCGTTCTACAAGATTAGATAAGTCGATTTTAAAAATTACGATTATGATGGACAATTTGACAATAAAATTTGACGTGGCTAAATTTAAGACTCATGGAAAGAATTTCGACGATTCATGGATGTATGTTGCCATTTGTGTTTGGTGAGCACATGAGCAAGAACTTCTGCAACTCCCAAGTTCGAAAAATGCTCTGTGAAGAAATTTTATATGCTTTCGAAATACATGAAGGTATGTATAATATTTTAAACATTAACTCTAAACAAGGTTCCATATTTATGTACATATGTATTTTTAAAAATTGTAATGTTACATATTTTGTAATTTATTTAGTAGATGAATATGGCAATTGCCGAAATCTCGTCACAATAAAGTTTAAAAATCAAAATTGAAATATATTTGGTTTTATGAAGTGACTGGTATAAATTAGGGAAAAATTATCATAATAATAAATTAATTATCAGTATTTAAACAAAAAATTTTTAATAAATTCCTTGAAGTAATTGTTTTTGAAAGTAAGCATTTGTTAAATTTTGAATTATAGTCGCATCAACTGCAAGGCAATTAGCGACTGTACACGATTAAGAGAACTTCTTTTATCCACGTAGGGTTATGACAGTATGGTTTCTCAAACAACACAAACATCCAATCCCATACCAGGATTCGAACCCACGACCTCTGTGGTCCGAGTCAGCCACGCTAGGAAGGCCAGCAAAGTAAGCATTAACGGATGATGATAAATAGTAGTTTATATTTGAATCGAAGTGAGATTATCGTTTATCGAATGAAATATTTTTAATCAAGTTATCTTCTCTCTGCATCTCTACAAATCTGTATAATTAATGGTATAATTTTGACAACACCATAAATCGTCTGATGTCGCAAGTTTGATCAGTACTGGTATTTTTCTTCTCTGTGTACCTGAATTAATCATGAGTAAGGAAAAACAATGGCAGATTAGAGTAATTGCCGATATTGGTCTATCGGGCTACACCCTTGAGTTGACGGCCTTAAATCGCCGACGCAGAACACGCAGCGCCCTCTGACCTCCGCAATGCACAATGGACGGGAACGTGAGTTATAGCTCAGCGATGTGGCGAAAACATGGCCATAGTCGTCGCTACAGGTTACCTTATTACCATAATGAGCTAGACGCTGAGCGAATCCATCACTGCGGATCTAAACAAGCATTTCCATTACGTTTCCCCTTTTATTAGGTGAAATCTACATTAACGTTGATGGGCAGAAAACTATTAAACATATAAAACAAAATTCTATTGGAGAAATATTACTGAAAGAAAGTTGGTATCGCTCGATTAAAAAATATGAATAAGGTGGAGAATGAAATTCAGTTTGGAACTACTGGATTTATCTCATAGTAAATCGCACATTTACAGTTATGTAATTTGTTTATTTAAAATTGGATATTCATTAAGTGAAAAATAGGCGTATGGCATATCGGCATAAAAGCAGGGGTGATTCACTATCATACATTTGTGAATTATTAAGCACTTAAATTCTGTTCCTGTAAACCTTTCGGTGTCTAGTATTGACATCTTTTTCAAGGCGGATAACCGAAAAACTAAGAAGCTAATTATCAGAATGAAAAATATTGTTTTCTATTCGCCTGTGGCAAGATACGAAGCGATTTATATTTTTCAAGGAATAAGCAACTATAACAACAGAAATTCGGCTTGAAATTTAAATTACCTTGAAACTGAAAATAATAGCAAATGGAAACATTAATATTGACACATTTACTATTAAGATTTCTAAATACGATATGCGATATCTACAAAGGTCTAAAGCAAATATTTGAAGAGTTCTAGTACTATTCTAAAAGTTCTGCAACCATACAGAGAACTTTCTCTTCTTTTATATAAATAATAATAACTCAGTCCAATGGTATTTAATTAATTTTAATGTCTTAATTAAATTATTATTAATAACTATTTGTCGTTATTTAATTACTTGAATATATTTACTATTTTAGTTTCTAAAAGAAAAAAAATTCACTATATACCTGAATTAATCATGAGTAAGGAAAAACAATAGCAGATATGATACAACCAAACTGGGTCACTATTTACTTTAATGAATAAATTCTGCATATTATTATTTGTTGTTTTTCTTTAGAGTCGAATCAACTACTATGGTTATTAGCGACTACGGTAGGTGCACTCGTGAACTCGTTTTTCTTCATTTTTGACAACGTGAAAACACACACACAACATCCATGTCCATGCCAAGATTCGAACCTGGGACCTCTGTGATACGAGGCAGCAACGCTAATCACTGCGCATTAGTTGCTCGTAAACTTCTTAGTTTAGTCGGCGAAAATGTTCCACAACACACACCGCTAACTTTTCCACAATTATTAACAGAATATAACTGCCAAGAGTGAGCTTACAAATATCAATGTAACCCGACCAAGTTAATTGAAAAAATACGATTCCCGAAAAACAAAAATTCTGAGTTATAAGTCAATTCA
The DNA here is from genome assembly GCA_034510155.1 of Eucriotettix oculatus. Taxonomy (NCBI): domain Eukaryota; kingdom Metazoa; phylum Arthropoda; class Insecta; order Orthoptera; family Tetrigidae; genus Eucriotettix; species Eucriotettix oculatus. The sequence goes on from CM067376.1 coordinate 99,247,719, forward strand.
TTGTTTCCACTACGTACGAGAGAAAGTCCTACTTTAACAACTCAATGGTTCAAGGTTCTATTGTTGGTCACACTTATAATTTCATATGAGACTGGCGTGAAAACCTTTAATTTTCTCTACAGACCAATACCTTTATTTTTATAAAGATTATTAATATACATAAGCATATTACTAAGTATATTGTTGTAAAAAGAATTGAGGTGTTCTTTCACTGAATGCGTTTTCTACCAAAATCACAGTCTTTATAAGATGTAAGACTAGCACGATACTCTTTCTAACTCCAAATAAATATGAAGAAACATGATTTATTATTTTTATCAGATGGCCTACTTTGCCAGCGAACAGATGTCATTAGTGGGCGTAAGTAAACATGATGTGTCTATTTTCTTTAGAGCAAAAATTTTAAAGGTTAGATTTTTATCTGTGTACAGAACATCAAAGTAGAGAACAACGAATGAGGAAGCGAAAATAGGAGTTTATAATTATAACACTTAATATGCGATTCAGTAGCCACAGTTGGACTTCTCGAGATAAAACACTATTAGGAGAATTAAGGAACAAATATTATAACTTTTAGTACAACTTCTCGTGGCTTAGTAAATCACGATTATAACTGCAGAACATGCGTTGGTTAGTTTCAAGAAGAAATGCAGTTACGCTACGGGCGATTAGATCAAGCATTAAATAGAAAATAATGACATAATTGTCATTGCGGTTCATCTTCTCATATACTATAATCTTCTTTTGTACTTCTTTGTGTGGACATATCACAGCACTTATCCTTGTTGAACAACGAAAACATACACAAAAGCGATATTAATTTGGATTTGGGCCTATAATTATGTGTACGCTGTATTTAATTATTACATTGAAATAAAAGAAATAATGTTTTATTGCGCAAAAGATAAATATTTATTAAACAGTACATCAGCATTAATGGAATACCAATCAGTATTGAATAATATAACTATGGATTTTTAAAATATATTTTATTTCAAAAATGACATACAAATGGGGATCAGGAGGACAAATCTGTCAAGTAATTAATTATTTAAGTTATAATATTAAATCCAAGAAATAGATTAATATTGTTACTCCTTAACGGCTGCACAGTTTAAATTGAATTATCGTAGTGAGGTTCCAGATTGGGACCGAATTAGTAGCTTTAATAATTAAATTCTAAGTTTAAAAAGTTATGGCTATTTTTTCATTAGTAAGAGTTAAATCATTAAAAACTACATTACAAAAGCCACTCAATGTTGAACACTTAAATAGCTTTTACTATGGTATTACCATAGTCGTCACATTCATAACTGCCGCGTTTTTTATATCCATTCTCCTACCATTTTCATCACGAAAATCGACAGTCCATGCCAATAATTCATGACATGAATTTTTATAATCCCTTTGTTGGCTTAATTTAAAACCACTAATTTAAAGTTACTATACAGCTAATTATAGCTCTCTTCTTGGAACATTTAAATATTTCATTGATAAAGCTGTAGCTACAAGATAAAGCTTCGCGATTCATGGAGAAAATCTATCAATAAGATAGATTCTATTGATTCTACTCTTACGAAATTTTGAACCTGCAGTTCTTCAACCCTCTTCCACACTACAATTTATGAATAACACTCCACATCAAATTTTGACATGAGTGAAGCTATATTCGGTGAAAGTTGGCGAATAACTGTTGCACACCCTGCGTCGATGTATACGTTCGTAAACATTAGCAAACGTTCGAGAACGCTGAGAAACATTTGTGAACGATTTAGCGCGCTTGGAGTTGGTGAGGCTTAATACTTAAAATCAGTGCCAAATGACACTATTTACTTTGATGAATTACTACTGTACCCATTCCTAGAGAAGAAGTATCAACGTTTATTTACTATAGAATGGACGCAGGGAAATTTAGTGCGTTTCAATTTCCTCTCACGTTTCCGGAAATAAATCAGGTGAAAGACTGACTAATGTTGTTTATGAGACTGCAGGAAGTGGCGACCGGAAGACTCCCTGCCATTGATTGGCGGCGCTTACCACCCTTAACGAGGTGGAACGACTTCCCCTTCTATACTTAGCTCACGACAAGTGTGTTAACGATAGTTTCCAAGTGTGAAACGAAGAACATATCAATTTCCCTAAACATTATTGAAAGTTTAAATGTAATATTCCTTAGTGGTATACTTTGCTACGTCCATTCCCTTCGGACGTGAAACAAGAACCGTGGACTGAGAAGCGTTCTCCTGACTTTCACTTGATGCATTCAGCGAAACGTAAGTGTTTGACGGTTTGCCTAGGTGTCGGGTAGAAACATATGATTACAGCCAGTTGTTAAAGTTCTAAACACGTGGAGACATGAAAACTAAAAAATCGACTTCCGAATGGTAATAAACCTTTTGCGTTTCCCTTTTGATTTTCTCTAATGTTTTTTTTCTGTTTGAAGTTGTAAATATTTTTTGTTCGAAAAATACGAGACTGTTATCTTTAGACGAGGTTTTTTATCTTTGGGGTAGGGGACCGACTGGAAAAGCTAGGGGTTGAATATCCCGGAAATTTACCAATTTTTCAATGTATTGGACAAGAGTGAGATTAATATTAGCAAAAGTTAAAATTTTATGTCAGTTTATTGAGTAACTATTAAAATAAAGAAACATGTGCCATGAGTTTATCGTCTCGTTGATTTTCAACATAGCACTACCCATAAGATCAGCTTTCCTGAGAATATCGGCGGCAGAAGATCGCAGAAGTGAAAACGAAATCTAACCAGGTTTTTATAACACTTCTTATTGCATTGTAAGCCTGTTATTTCTCAATCAAATCCATTTTCATTATTTTGACAACATAAGCTGTTACGTAGCGGTTGTTATGTTACCCTTGCTTGATGAAAATTCTTTTAATAATAAATATATTAGAATAGTGTACCAAGGGTTACTGTTCGCAATAACACAAAATTAGAAGCAAGAAGAGTCAAGAATAACTTTCCATTAAACAGTAGACGGTAAGAATAATGATAAAATTATACCTTATGTGTTATGAAACAACACAAATTAGTTTTAAAAAAGGGAGAAATATCGGTGCATATTGTTTTTATAATTAATCTTTGTATAAAATTAGAATGGGTGAATAACAGAAGAAAAGAAAACATCGGTCCCATCCTTATATGCAAAAATCTGTCTAGCCGATCCTTAATTCCTAAAGCCCTTACGAGAAAGGAACAAGAGGTCCTATCCCTTATTATAAACTTGCATATTAAGCTCACAAATAATTATTTATTTTATGGAGAGGAATCACCTAGATTTGGCACCTGCAACGTAAAAAAGACTCAAGTACTCCATTCTTTTGGGCTGCAATAAATATTCCACACAACGACTTACCAAATGGCAAGAAAAATCATTAAATGAAGATCAAGAATAAATAATTAATGTTATAAATTTCCTTAAGGACACTAATATTTTCAATATGATTTAATTCAATATATCAATTTAAATGTTCCAAGTTGTTCGTGATTTACTTTTTATTATAGTATTAGAAATTTGTACCGTCGGCAAAGACATATTAGTCGTTCCGACGTTAAACTTAAATAAAAAAATAGGTATTAAATTTTGGTAAGAAAATTAGTTCATATTAAACATGATTTGAAAACTTTCTAGTAGTATTTTAGGTATTTTTTTGAAAATTAATACAAAAGACATGCAGAAAGAGCGGGTATAATAAGCAAAAAAAAAATTGGAAGAGCCAGGAAGCAGATAAAATATTTCCCTAGAATCGACTAATTCAATATGATAACCTCAAAGCAAAATATGTTAAATAAAATAGGAGCTAAAATTGTACAATTCATTCGATGATTTAATTTTGGAATAATAGCAAAAGTGTTAGATATTTACTTGGGTGAGCCGATCGTTATGTAATAGGCTCGTTGATACCAGAGGTCACTTTAATAATAATGAGTCCATTACATTCAAATAAATATGAGAATAGCATTTAAAAGGCTGGTATCTGACAACTCTTAATGTGTCACGCCAGATGACAGTCAGCAGCCGCCTCGGTAGGCCTAGGCCTTCAAGAGGGCAGTTGAGCCATTGGAAGATCTGACAACTCTTACTCTTATTCAGAAAAAACTAACCGAATCTCTAGTTTAAAAAAGTAATTCACTGTTAGCCTTGAGCACGAACAGGAAAGTGGGGAAGAGAAATGCTGCATGTACGTCACATTAAACCTTCAATGAGACAAATACCATGGTAATACATGTGCTTAAAAATAAAGAGTTTAACCGTTACGGAAGTATTATTTTCGAAACGTAAACCAAACTACAGGGAACTTTTTGTAAGTAGAACAAGTTTCCAAATAAGTTGATATCTGTAAAATAAATTAGGTACGATATGAGCGTATTTTTAGAACAATTGTACTAAACCGTTTCTATGATTCTGTAGGGATTATTACAATCACGCAGACACTTATATACTTAAATTTGTATATCACTTGCCTATATTTGGGAATAATCGTAAATTACAGAGATAGTGTTCAATTCATTATCCTTATTTATAGTTGTAAAAATAGTTGATGCAATATTTTTTATTCGAGCTGTAGTAACTATACTCGCTAATGACGTGAAGTGTAATTTGATATTTGGCGAGCCATTGTAAAGAAGTCAGTCGCCGAGTGGTGCGGCAGCTGCATGCCTGCATAGTCGAGGTCCTACGCCTGCGATCGTAAATCCGTCAGCTCCTGGTGACACTTTGTCCGCCTCACGCCTCATCTGGACCTCTCCTTGCTTTCACGATCCATATAGTTCTCCCTAAATCATACCTACCAGCATTCACTGTACCGTAGCCCCTCCAACTTACTATTCCTCGCTCCTCAAAGCCTTGCTTTCCATACAAGCAAACATAAATTTGAAAACTTTTCTCTGCACATACTCACAGTAAATAAACAATAACACAATTTCCAAGCCTGGTGGAAACGTAGCTGCTCGCGCCCTTTTCTTGATGAGGATATTCATACATGGGAATGCACGTAAATAACAATGTCTAATTTATACCATGGAGAGATTATGTATGTGACTTGTGTAAAACTTTACCACACCTACCTATGAATTTATAGTTCGTGAAATTTTGTAGTAACTAATTTCACTAAAATATTAGATATCTTAAGGACGACATTAGACTCTCACGAATAAAAACCTTCTTTCAGCTTAAACAAACAAAAATATCGGCACATTTTTCGCCATCTTGTATGAATACTTCAACTTCTATTTACACATCCCAATCACCGACGAATTACTTACTAGAAGTTCAACGAACACTTGGGTAGTTAAGCTGTTTATGGAGCACAGCGTTTAAGATTATCTAGAAAGATGGGCTCGACGTGTTGCTCTTTTGTCGGTGTTAAGTGCCAAGATCGAAACAGAACGGAAATGGAGGAAGAAGAAGCTGGCATTCCACACTGAGGAAGCATGCACCACCTAACCCCTCAGTCGACGACGAGTAATTAGTGGTATTCAGATAAGCTTCCGGTCCACATTCTCCAAAAATATAAGACATTTATTCTGGGACGATTCTCTTGTATTTGAGTCAGGTTAAGGAGAAAGAAAATAAAATTCAATAAAATGTAAAATTTGATTATGTATTCCTCACTTTGCTTATTCTATTACGTATAGTGGTAATTAATTATTTCAGTATCCTTTATGAGTAGGTGTTAATTTATGAGATTTCCATTCTAATAATTATCAGTTATAGAAGGAACTATTATAAAAACCAGTTGAATATGAACACATAATTTTGCTACATTTATCAACTCATTACGAGGAAACAGAAATATATATGAAAACATATTTAGAATTTCTTCTGCGTTTATGTAAAGTCCCAAAAATAAAAAAAATTGCACAATTCCTTCTTGAATGCAAAAAGCAAAATACCGTTTCTACGGGGTGAATAGAACAGGAATAATTTCTTAGATTCACCTATTTTAAACTTCACTTTGTAACGTCTACTTTAATGTTTCAACAAAAATGTTCCTTGTATTTGTTGTAGAATAATAATAAGAGATATTTTAATGGTTGGTGCTCTAGTGTTTGGGGGAATCTTGCTGGCGGCGAGAGGCTGCTGTGTGGATTGTGAAACAAATATATTGTATCTTTCACAAAATGATTAATAAATTAATTTCAGTGTAATTACAATTGATTATGATAATTGTGTTCAATTACGGAAAAGTACTAAGATAAGTTTCAAACATGCGCGATAATAATCAGGATTGGAATTTACCAAAGATTTAATTAAGTTGCTGGAACTCCTAATATGTGGACACATGTTTAAAGAAAGATCGTAATTAATTCTTGTAATGTTATGCAACAGCCGTTTGCCGTATCACAAGAAGGACGAGTTCAGTATCACCTTGTATATTTGAATACGAAGTGGTACGAGATTGTTACAACTTGCCTTAATCATTTTTAGTTTATGGAAAAACATAAATAGAATACGTAAAATTCTATTTATGACTGCCACACTAGTGCAGAAATTTTTGAGAAGCAGACTCATCAATTAAAGTAATGGTAAAGTTTCAACTCCCAAGTAACACAATATCACAGCTATAAATTACCCATATTGTAAAAAGATATATAACTGTTTCAATATCCGTCTCCGAATACTTTTCCGAATGAGTAATCCTTAAAATGTAAGGGGAAATATTTTACGTACTATTTCTATATGCTATAACTGATAATTCCTGCATTGTGTATAAAATTAAGAGAAGTACCTTTTATTAAACATAAAATATTGAAATATTTAGAGATTAAACATCAAAAGGGATATACGTGACTTTATAAATAATCAATTTATTAATTTGTTTGATATAAATAATACTGCACCTCTAAAAGGGGACTGATTATAATCCCACAAAAACGCATTAAATTTTTTAAGAGTGGGGGAAGAAAGTTCGTAAAGCGTATGTTTAACTAGAAGTATGCATGCTATATTTTTCTTTTATCATGAATAATGGAAAGAAGTTGCAAACGGAACGAAGTTTACAAATAAAATAATTAAACAAAAGACAAAGAAAAATAATAATTTTAAAAGGTTTCCTCCCCAACTTCTTCAGTTCATTAATTTTTTGACTGCATTGAACGAAGTTTACTTAAACGTTTTTAATATGTTTTTTCATTGTAACGTTCCGTCGTCTTTAACACCGAGAAATGGTGGTTAGTGAAATAGCGTTTATTCTCAGCAGACAGAAACTGAAAAAAATACATTTTCATATTGTCATCATCAACTTTATTTTGAAGATTGCTGTCGCCAGATTCCATTATTACTAAGTTTTAGTAATCGGTTTACAGACCTTAAATTATTAGTTTGAGGCAATCATCAAGTTCATTTATGTACAAAAGAAAGCAAATGACCTAGAATCGCTCCCAGTTGAATCGAGAACAATAATATAAGAGATATAAGTAGTGTAATTAGTGGTGCATATGGAGACTTCTTCCTGCTTGTACTTTTAAATTCTCACACCTAAAGCTCTAATTTAATTGTATAAAATCGTACATTGTAGTTGTAGTACATTTTATCAGGGGAAGGTGCCTGTGGGAGTTTTCTCTCGCAGGCATTCCCCCCCCCCCCCATAATGATCTGTGGGGCTCACCTGATTATATCTGAAATGCCGCGTACTCTTTCTGTTTTCTTTTTCCAAGTTCTCACATGCCGAGACACCTTCACCTATTTTTGGAGGTTTATGTACTGGGGTCGAAGTCCTTGAGCGTAAGGCAAGAGTTGTCCGTTGATCCCATTGGATCAGGAGGCCAACTGTCCCCAAAAACTTGTGTAGAGACACTGAGAAGGGAATTCTGCGACCCCACAGCAAGCTCATCTCCCGTCATTCGGAAGGGCGTGAGAATAGTACCCAATATCCCGACATACCTGATTCAAATTTTCTAGGGTTTTCCCTGCATACGTTTAGGTGAAACCAAGAGTAGAATTTTTAAACTACAGTCCGGGGGCCCCAGTCAGTCCTTGGCTACCTTGCTCTACCTTCCACATCTTCCCCTTTCCATTCCCTTCCCATGTAATTAAAGGGAAGTTGCCTGCTTCAGGATCACCCTCATGTAGCCTGTTACCCGCCAAAAGAAAAGGATTAATAAGTGGTAGCCTATTTAGGGTCAGGGCCTTCCGGGATGACTGCGGACTGACATATTTCTTTACGACCATAACAGTACAAACATCCAAGCCCATGCCAGGATTCGAACCGGGACCCCTGCGTTGTGAGGCAGCAACGCTAGCCACACAGGATGTTGATCATGTTGCCTGTCACTAAAAATAAATTAGTGCATTTATCTCCGCAAAAGTTGTTCTGGTGATATAATTTTATGTTATCCTAAGATGTTTATAAACCGTGAAGTCAAAATTAGTAGAGAAAATTAAGTGCTTTGATTAGATCGATAATTCGAGACAGCTCTTTTGAAATGGCTTAATTACCTTAGCTACATCAAAAGAACCACTTTATCTACGACGAAATTATATATTGAAGTGTTATTGGATATGCTAATTCCTTGATATTTTTCGTGTTAGTACCGTATATTTTACCGGATTCATATTATATATTTGGATTGATTTGTAATTAATGACAAGAAAATTGAGAGAGATAAAAGTTTTAAATAATTAGGAACAATTGTCAATAATAGTGACTAAACAGAAGAAAAGATTAAAGCATATCTTGTTCAACAAGATGTATTTAAAAGTAAATTAGTATTAAGAGCAGCCAAATGGAAACTTTATTCGACTGACGACAAGAAATATAGGCTGGTTGATTATTATCAAGTTATGACGACAAGAAGGCTTTTCCTTGTAAATAAGAGATCATATCAAACAAATTGAAACCATAGCGTGAAGAATATAGCGGTTTCAGTCATGGAAACGTTGTGGACAACAAACTTCATCACCGGAATGGAATCCCGAGAACTCTTCATACAGCATCAACTTCGTGAAAACCTACGTTCTCATTTTAAATTTATTTATAAATTATAAATATTTTAAAAAATATTTTGCATAGTAAAGGTTGTCAAATCGGTCAGACAAAACTCAATTTAAACATATTTTGCAAACTAAAATCAACCTTCAGACAAATTATCTGAGTTAACAAAACATGTACATTTAAAAAAAATTGCATAATTAATACGAAGAAATCAATTATTAAACTCGATTGATAGCGAAACGCTTCACATAAGATCAAATCTAAATTCTATAAATATGAAAACAGATACGCAAAATTTAAATTCAATATACGACTCACTATTGTAATAATTCGTCTACCTTAAAAATTTGTTAACAATATTATCAGTTTTTTCTGGTGTTTCTTTGGCATTGTTTTCCCTAATTTCGGGTTTGGATGTTGCGGCAGCAACCTAAAATTTTAATAAGACTTTAATTACATCTTTTTTTACTACATCAAATTTTATTTATATACTTATATTCACCTATGTACATGAAATTATATTAATTTTTATAGAATAAATTGCAGCGGTTCAGAAATTTTGTTAACGAAACGTTTCATTTCAAATAAAACATTTTCTATTTCAGACTTTTGGTATTAATACACATTTATGAATTTTATAAAAGTATGATTAATTGCATTATTTTATTTATGATTCTAAAATCAATTTTACAGCGTTTGAAGACGAAGAATTTATTACATATTTTCGTTTGAAGAAACCCATCGAACTGCGATGATTATTTTTTATAAATCCGTTCGTATAATTAAAAATAGTTTATAAACTGTTGTGCACAACTGTTTCTGTTTTTGTAAAACACCAAAGTTTCTCTCTCGAAATTATGATTACTTTAGCAAACCAATTACTTCCATTTACGGTTAGTTTTATTGGAGCAAATATTGACATTAAGCGCTTGAGAAAGTTTCTTAGCATGTAACTTACGTCATCCGTTCTGTCAAGTGTTACGATCCACGGTTTCGATTTCAGTTAATATGATATAGCCACTTATTCAGTCTTCTTGAATTAGTTTCTTGAAATAACTGAAAACCCTCGATTTTTATTCCAATTATAATTCACGCCTACAGAAGCTTACGACAACCACCGCATTCATCTGAAAAAACAAATCCAATAAAAATACATTTTGCATTGATTAGACTAAATTACTATAAAACATAGCTGCAAACAAATAAGTTAATGCCTACGGGCTAGAAAAACAAGCTGGTTTGTTATTATTAGCATTGTTGTAGTCCAAGCCGCGGGAAGAATAGGCCTTAAAATAACTCGTTGAAATTTATTGTAGTTAAATGTTTCTGTTCTTTCAGACTGTAGGTTGGTAATATTTTAAGTCGAACAAAGATAGGCAATCTTAATATAATTATTATTGCACAATTTTATTGCATGATATTTTCCTTCGTGTTTGTAGAAATTCTATTTTCGCGTATTTATTTAAATGATTGTTCATCATAACAGCTCATCTTATAACCAACTCATCCTAAATTGAATTTTTTTTATATTGCCGAGTCTGGAGCCACGGCTCAATTCGCAGGCTCTTGCTATTTCTGCTGCTTGTCACTTGTCAGCCTGCGCCGAAGCAACGTAACATCTCGTTTCCTGCCGGCCTCCTACGAACAGCTGCTTTCCTAAACCCACATATGACAGCTGCAAGACAACCAAAATATACCCCCTCAGTAACGAGATGCGGCGCATTATGGATGCTTATTGAACATATTGGTGAACAAGCTTCTAGGAACCACCGTCACATAATTACTTCATGGTTTCACTTTCTACACCTAAATTTAAAAAATATATAATTAGAACAGGTCAGAAACCACTGATGCCTTAGAGTGTATTGTATTTATCTCATATTCTTTACATGCATTAATTCATACTTTAATGTATTCAACGTGTAATATATGATATATTAGCTAAAAATTGAAGCAATTGAAGATCAAGAAAAGAAAGCAGATATCAAGAAAGGAGTAAGACAAAGATGCAGTCCGTCACCCATGCTGTTTAGCAACATGCGATGAAGAAAGTTAAAACTGAATGTGGAAAAGGAATAATACAGCAATGAGAAGAAATAAAAACCATACGCTTTGTCGACGATATTGTACTATCAGGGAAGTCAGAAGAAAACTTGGAAACGATAATAAATGGCATGAACGTGGTCATGGAGAAAACATTCAATATGTGGATTAATAGAGGGAAAACAAAGGTAATGGAGTGTAGTTCGGGAAACAGTGGAATAAAAAAGAGTGTTTGATTGGGAAGAGATATTTTGAAGGAAGTTAAGGAATTTTCCTATTTGGGAAGCGTAATAACTAAGGAATGGTAAAAGTATAGTAGACATAAAGAGTAGGATAGCACAGGTAAGGAAGGCTTTCGCGAAAAAGAGGGATTTACTTACGGGTAATATAAGTGTGAATATTAGGAAATCGTTGCTAAAAATGTTCGTATGGAGTATGGTGTTGTGTGGGTGCGAAACGTGGATGATAGGAGATGCGGAAAGGAAAAGAATAAAAGGTTTTGAAATGTAGTGCTATAGGAGAATGCTAAAAATACATGGATGGATAGAATCACTAACGAGGAAGTTCCAAACAGAATTGGGGTAGAGCGAACAATATGAAGGACGTTGGACAAGGGAAGGGATGGATTAATAGGCCACGTTTTTAGACATGAGGGTCTTTTAAAATTAGTATTAGAGGGAAGTGTGTGGGGTAAGAACAGAAAAGAGAGGCCAAGGATAGAATACGCTAAGCAGATTAGCGAGGATATGGGATGTGGTAGTTATGTGTTAAATGAAAAGGGTTGCGCAAGATCGGTTAGCATGGAGGATTGCTTCAAGCCACTCATACGACTGGATACCAGAACAACTACAACAAACAAGCTAAAAAAATGTAAATTTAACAAATTTTCCATTAAATTTCTGAAACAGGATGTGCCTACTTTTAATAACAAATACCATAGATCACTTCATATATCCAAAAACTATTGCATCTTGAAACAATTTCCTGAAATACTTGCTACATAAATTAGCATATGCTTTAAATAATGATAAAAACGATAACCGTGAATATATAGCTAAAAATACCTATTAAAATTTAGTAAAGTATAAATGGAAATAAATATAGTAGATATTTGTAATATCTACGTTTCTACGTGACGTGTTAGATGCGCAATAGAGAAAGAAGGAGAGTATTGTCTTTTGAGAAGAAGCTTTCCCTTCAGGCGGACTGGCGGATCTCTACTGTCGTTATTGAAAAATTAATTGTATTCTCACGAACGGGATATGGAGACTGCGACAACGTCTTCTTAACACACACTATACTTACCATCTATTACATTTTGCGGATGAGTTTCTCCACGTACAACATATCCTGAACAGACAGCAATATATTTCCTAGCGCCAATGTTTTCAGAATTGCTCTTACACTTCCAAGTTGCGTTCACAAAAAAAATGGAATTAAAGTGAGCTCTGTCTACCCCTACTACACTACGTAAGGAGTTGTATATTGCGGATTATGTTGTCACACGACTAGCTAAAACCTCCGAACCGTACAATCATAACACTACATCTGAAAATAAAAGTTTATTTGAAAGAATTAATATTCGAACATGACTAAACAAGAGATAATAATTTTGTTTAAATGGACCTTTTATATTGTTAACGGTATCTGCGAATCAGAGTAAGAATATTTTACTAAAAGGTGCGTTTTTCGATCGTTCTGTAACAGTAAAACACATCTACTCGGAATTTGACGGTTTCGAGTCAAAGCCAAGCTTGTGAGGGTTACAGACAGGGGTAATAAAAGTCAGACACAATGGTCCTATCAGGGCTTTTTCCACGCCTCGTGAAATTTGGTGACAGAAGATGGTGAGGAGGGTGGTCTTTTCCCAAGTTTGTCGTCGAAGGTGGCAAACGGCTCCTCCCAGAGAGGACAGACACTTAATTTGAGAATATCGAGTCCCATCACCGACGGAATAGAAAGTTAAGTAGTGAGGAAGAATTATTAAAAGGCCTAGATGAAACAGATTGAAGACATAATATTACAGAGCAATTGAGGATACGAAGAGTTGGAGGAAGGAGATTAGGAGTTGATTAAGGACGTGGAGGTTATGATCGGAGGCTAAGATTGGAAATTTTCCTGATCATGGACAATAACAACGGTAGTAAGGCGTGATCCAGACACGAACATCGACGAAGGGGAGCTGGAAGTTTTGTAACATTTTGCAGATTTCCTTGTACTGCCAGTTCCGAGTGGAATTAGTGTTAAGGTCCAATAAAAAACGAACCTTAGAGTGGAGCTCATGGATTTAGTTGTAACGAAACTAATTTGTATCATATAGATATGTGCTGTTTAAATAAAAATAATTGCCGGCTTATAATTTTAAAATGAGCTAATTGTAATATTTATGTAAAGTTGTTAAGTATAGAGTAAATAGTTTTTTATTATAAATGGTACCTTATTTTATTAATAAAAATATTTCATTATAAAATAATGAAATCCTCTCCCTATTCATTTCAGTTCTATTAGAATTTTTTGTACTGTAAAAGAGTTGAATGTGTTTCTCCTTAAGCTATTTATTTCATAACTTTCTTACTTCTGTTTATGCTTGTCTGTTCTTTTCTTTGATTGTTTCATGTGCGGCCTGGAGTTTGTCTAGAATGGCAGATTCCTTGTCGTTCAGTTCCGTGAAGTGATATCTGACGTTTGTGTTCGTGCTTCCCTCCATTATGTCCGTGTTGGTTTTTTTGTTTTATTCACGAGTGTTATGTAATTCCATACTTAGTGATTTCTGATATTCATTTGTCTAAATAATTATTTTATATAGTACATGTTTAATTTGTAAGTATACTGTAAAAATTATATTATACCCTTAATAACGTTAAAGGATTATTATTATAGTATTTGTTGAAAAGACAAATTTGTGTGTCCCGTATTTACTTATGTACTCTTCAACTTTAAATTGTTATAAAATTTATCATGTAATAATGGCTTTAAAATTTTATGTAATGACGTATTTTATTTCATCATTCATTGACTAATTGAATAAATCCAGACAAAGTCTATGTTATGCCATATATTAATGAATATTTTAACTTTAGTATGGTCAATGCTCTGAAAGACACGTTAAATTACTAGAAGATGTCCACAGTTTTCAGGTCATGTTAGATTTCAGTTACTTAGAATAAATGGGTTTTGAGGTATCGCTCTAGTAACTGGCCAAATCTTGTACTTTCTGCTAAACGCAAATTGAGACTCCTCATGGCACGACGCGTACAGCATGACCTCTGTGTAGCGTGACCATGCGCAAATTGGACCCTTGCCGACTTAACATGTCAATTTCGATAGAACAATCTTTGTTATTTAATTTGGGCTCCGATTTAGAATAAGAAGACCTTGTGCTCATTTCGTTGATTTGTAATGAGATATTAAAAAACATATATATTTTTCCGGTAAAGGAAAATCTGTGGAAAATTCGTCATAGATGATGGAGATACTTTATGTTACTTCCTAATAAGACAACCCCAAGTTTCTGAAGTAAATGAGTTTTTTGAAACAAATAGATGCCCAAAAACCGATCGTAACTGAAAAGAAACGGGCACTTTTTTGGTTATGTAAGGAATGTAAATTTCAAAGTTATTTTGCGAATTAGTATTCATTAATCTTATTTTAACTTTTAAAAACATTGTTAAGAGCTATGTAAAATACATGGCAAAATAAAATAAACATATATATAAATAATTAATATAACAGTTAATTTTGGTCATGATTGTGCAAAGTGCTGTTAGCTATCGGGATCTTGTGTTAAACATGATTTTGTCAAGTCTCGTGAGGAAAAGCAGAAGAAAATAACAACTGGTAGAGGCTTAATATTCGTAAACTCTACTTCCACTCTCCATACAGCTTGTAACACATGCCCTTTGGCTCTATGTTGGAAAGATTGGGGCAGATTTTCAATTCCTTGAACCGTAAAAATGAAAAATTTATGACGGGAGTCATCTTTTTTTCTTTATAATTCCAAAACTCTCCGTTGTTGGTCTTTTTATTTAATTTGAGCTCGGAATCGAATGAATGTGTCATTCATTCTGCTTCCTAATTGGGTGAGCTGAATTTCATATATGATATTTAATAATATTCTAATATGATATTAATTGGGATTTATTATTGAAAATAAAAGGCTAAACTATCTTTAAAAATTCTGAGTTTAATATAAATAAAATGTTTTAGCAAGAGTATAGATGGAATTTACAAATTATAAAACATAATTAGTAAAACATTTCATTTCCACGAGATTTTTAAATCGGGGTTCCCAGTGGTGTGAATTAAGAAACTAATTGGACTTCTGATGGCAATAGGCCTGCAAAATTCGAACCCTTTCTAACTCAAAAACAACTATACCCGCGAAGTATCTACGATGGCTGGTGGCTGAATCAGGGGATATCTTCTGTTCATCAATTTCCTGGCTGGATCTCGTGGACCAATCTCACGGAGACTCCCTTATCTCCTTCCGGCGGCTACCAGTTTAGTTTTAAGTCAGCATTAGCCGGCCATTCTATATCAAATGTCTTCCGTCTCCCAACAAAGTGTCTCTGCCACAACTGCTCTCCGTGTCATGATTCGTCTCTCTCGTCTCCCTACACTTTCTCTCCCCGATCTTCCAACATTATCTGTTTTCTTCTCCAAAAATGCCTTCCCTCGTAACATCGGTGGAAAGCTACATAATTTTATACCACTAATCAGCTGTTATCCTCAAATGTTCCTATTGGCTTGCTCTTTGACAATTGCAGCCAATAGGAAAAAATCCCCCCTCCACCATACTGGAGCTAAATACTTTATGTGTTTTGAGTTCCTCCGTGAGATTTCAAATTCTCCACGAAACTCCGCTTTCGTCAGAATCAGCCCCCTAATTAATCACGAAGATCCCCTTTTTTTTTGTGAATGGGCTTTCTCTTGCACATTCAAAAGGAAGGGTCAATCTTTTGTCCCGAGGAATGCGAGCTGTCTCCTCTGCAGCCAGGAAAATAGATGCACGAACTTTAAGTTTCTACTCGCGTATTTAATACATTACAGGAGATAGGCAACCACGCTGAAACCCATTTCCTATACGTATGAGGATGGAAAAGGAATTAAAAACTTTCAAGTGATATTCTATAATAAGGGATGAGTAACAGGTAGATCTTTTTTGCAGTCATAATAGATTATATCTGTTTCTAACTATACCTCTAGTTATTTGTTAGTGATTATTCCGATCAGTTCCTGTTGTGATATGACATCCGTTTCTTCCGTCCCTATATGGATAAATTTTACACTGTGGTATTACTACAAATCAAACATCATCAAACATAGTTTAAAAGTCTGAATAGAGGGCATTTTATTGTTACAACGACGTCTTCCCGGAAGTTTTCTCTGTGAAAAATTGCGGAAATTGGAAAACCCGCGCAGTTCAATATTTTTCTTAACTTAATTGTAAGAAGAAACGCTGAAACGAAGGACTTTGTTTTAATGAAAGTTAGTTTGTCGCCTTGTAACTACAAGGTAGACTCATTAAATTTAGCAAGTCAATCTGTTAAATAGGCAATGTTTGGTTACCATTTAATTAAATTTTCTTTTATAATTGGATATTTAGTATCTATAAACTCTAAAATAGTCTCAAAAAGTACAAAAATATTGTCAAACATAATGCTTTCGACAGTCAGCGTACTTTAGTGTTAGGAGTAATTGAAAGTTGTCGCTACTTTCGTCACGTAACTGCGCAAATAACCGCGTCACGCGTTGCTTCGAATTCGGTTTACTACGTTAATGGCTAATTGAAGAGATTCATGCAATCTAACACTCCATTTTTTAACTAGTAAATGTATGTATAGCTAACTCCCCGGGCACATTTCGTTTTTATTTTCCAATGACGTAATCCTTCGAAAGATTAACTATGGATGAGCCTTTGGTGTAGGCTGTCAAAGTTCTCGCGAAGAGCTGTTCTTGGCGTGTTTCTTGATTCATATATGACAATAATAATGCTTCATTTCTAGGCAAAGTTGGTTTGTCCAACTGTATAGAGAAATGTGTTGTTTGAAATCAATTACACAAGACGCTATATATCATAACTCATTTAATCAACACGTCCTTCAACTGTGTTGTTTCTTAAAGGAATTCTTAAATGACATCATATTCCAGCGCGATTGATATTCCATTCATGGAAAGCCAAAATTAAAGCCACGACCTACTTAAATGAGATCCATTTACATCTTATGGACATCCCAGTTGTATTATTTTTTTTTCGCTGACGTGGTCCCCTTGCGGGTCGTTATCGGTCAATATAGACCAACTTGGGAATCACGGGTCTAAGACATTCTGAGTGACGGTAAATCAGTCTGAGGTCGTATTATAAGTACCGAGTGCTGGGCCGAGTTAACTCAGCTATATTGTGGGGAGGTGTAATTCCCCGTGCACGGACAGTGAACAAGTACATTTTCTGATCGGTTCCAATTCACATTGGTTTGGCTTATGTTGAATTATTTCTTCATTTATTATAATAAATGTCCTCTGACTCTATGTTAGAAAGATTGCGACAGCAGTTCAGTTCCTTGAACCGTGAAAATAAAAAATTATAAAGGAAGCCATTCTTTTTTCTCTATAATTCCAACACTTAACGTTATTCTTCTTGCTCTCGAATTTGCTTTACTAGAGAAATGAAAAACGTACTCAACAGCAATAGAAAACGATTACAGACAAGACTGAAGAGATGAAATGCGAGAAATCCTGTATTTGAAACTGAAGATTTAATTGAATATAGATCTTTTGTGAGATTAGTATTGGACTAATGAGAAGCAGCTTGTTGAATTTACTTAGAGCCGTAACTCCTAAAATCCATTTCTTTCGGCTAATTTACACGTGATTCATAAATTGAATTTAATTATTTTCCAAATTTCTTCCATTTTCTTATTTTTTCAAATTTTTTACTCTATTTTTCACTTCTGTCACACCAAAAGACGGCTAGACCGAGTAGAGACCGAATACAGTGCATGTAGTTGAGAGTAACCGGTTAGGAATCAGGGAGAAATCGTCTGGCGGGTGGAGGAGTTATCAGTCGGCTGAGGGGGCAGAACGATCTTCTATTCACCGTCTCGGCCGAGTCACTCGGTACTTACAAGACCGAGTACTGACTCCATATTACATTATCCGACTACTCGGCCGAACGCACCGCCTCGGCCCAGCACTCGGTAGGTGTAATACGGTCTCAAGTGTGATATTACTTCTAGATACGTCACTTAGCTCCTGGACCCTACGGTCCTTGTATTCTTCTATTTTTCTGTTTAACTTATCAACACTTTTCTTCTGCTTATTATTTATATTGAAGTCCCCAGATACCATAAAACATACGTTACCGATTCTTTCCTACTTCCTTTTCTAAAGTCTCTTCCTTTCGTCAATTGATTTTACTTTTACCTATTCTGACCCAGTCTGATTCTTTCCGTACCCAAGCTTGTAGTATGACTACAAACTAAAGTCATCATTGCCTAGTACGTGGAAAAAAAGATTACCATCTTTGGTGGCAGGGAGAGTGACCATCGCTGACGACCGTCCTCTTGGTTGGGAGATTAGAAAGATTATTATTTGCATAAAGTTAGTTGGAAAAGTTTTAAAAGGACATTTATATTTTAAAGAGAGATCTGTAAAAGAGAATAGATATGAATTGAGACAATTCTGTTCCCGTACATCGTATTATTTTGTTCATAAATTGTCAAAGAACTTTGAGTTGTACAGTAGTGTGATATGATGTAAAAAGGTTCAATTCATTGTTTTCGATATATTGTGTTTTTTCGGGTGGTAACAAGATACATGATTGTGATTCTGAAACTGGCAACTCCCTCAAAGAAAGGGAATTCAAAAAGGGGGATGTGGAAAGTAGAGCAAGGTAGCCAAGGGTTGGCTAGGGCCCCCGGCCTACTATTTAATGATCAGACCCGGTGATTCACCTAAAATAGATGCAGGGAAGACCCTAGAAAACGTGCATAAAGTAGGAGCCGGGAATAAGTATACAACGTATAAACAGCATTACTGCTGTGATATGAACAAAAATTATTAGAAAATGAAACCCTACAAGTTTTGGGTACGTACATCAAAATTGTTACAAAGAGGTAGGGAACGAATAAATTTTGTATTCGGTCAACTGAAAGCTCGTTCAACAGCTAAATTAAATAAACCACAGAATGAAAGAAAAGGTTTTGATTTGCGATTAATGTAATAGAAATAAGTTATTGTTTTCCCATTGTTAATAAAAGTAAGGACAATCTGTGAAAAAATCTTGTAAGTTAGAAAAATATTTTACAAAGTGTGTTGTGCTATTATGAGCATTTTGATAGTTTTTTAAACAAACGATATCTTAACCAAAATATACATACATCTGAGTGTGTCTATCGTAACGGAGGCAGACGTCTTCTGCACATCTAAAGTAGGCCCAAACGGATCAATTTAATTTAGCATTCACCTAATTTTAGATTATATAAATAAGCGTCTAACGCAAGTTCTTTCTTAAATAAATGTATTTGAGATATTTAATAACTGTTTTTTGAGGCCCATTTCTCACATTTATTTATAGGAGAAGTTCCACTCACTTCCCGTGGTGAAACATCTTCTGAAACGTCAACATAAGTGAGAACATCAAACGACCCACGACAAATTATTGTACGAGGTTGCCGCCATCTGCCGGAAACGTGTGACATGACAACTAAAAATTGCGCAGCGCTTAGATGGGGAAGGAAGCACCCCCGCTCACACTCTTCCGCCATCTTCACCACAAGCATCTTCCTTCCTAGGGCGACAGGTACGACGGAAGGTGACTGCTTAATGCCTTCTCTTAATAAGAATACAATTACTAAATACATCTTTTCTATCCTGGAAAGAGTTTTGTCCAAGTTTCAGATGCAGCTAGTGAAGCAGGACGTTTACGTGAAATGTTCATATTTCATGGCTTTCTTATTTTCCTGATTATGTAATAAAGACGGTCTGCAATGAATCCACATTTTATGCAAAATTCATGAATATCGAAAAAAGAATACGACACATGATAAGATATAAGATGATTGCAGCTATAATAAGCCTTCGGAAATTATTTTAAAAATAAAAGTGTTTTGAAAATACTTCCTATATAATTTCCATAGTATCACACCCGGAGATTAACTAGTTTTCTTCCTGAAAATAAATTAGGAAATGTGCAAATTAAGTCAGTAAAGGTGCAGTCAGTATGTGAAATTCAATTTTACTAAATTCAATTTTGTCCATTTAATTTCAACCCCACTCCAAACATATATAAAGAAAAAAAAATTGACGAAAAGGGAAACTACACCCTTAATGTAAATTTATCAGTGTTACTATTCCGAAACCATTGCCAAATTAACAAAATTTATACCTCATGATCTTTAAACTCTAAATACTTATTTATTACTCTGTTATTTCTTATGCTATCAGAGCTCTGATTAAATATAACTTTTTTTACATTATTACCTAGTTGATGAGAATTCATAAGAATTCCACTTAACTTATTTATCGATTCCATTAATCCTTTATTGAGGACATTGGGCAACTCAAAAATTATACATAGTTAACACGCAAATATTAAAATACATAGCTTGAAAATAATACATTAATATAACAAATGTACAATGTAAAAATTAACAATAAAGAAAGACTTCACTTGCAGACAAGAACAAGACCTACAAAACACACGTATTACGAAAGTATAAACGAAACACGTACAAATATAGGATTTATATTCATACGTAGACGAAGAGAGAAGAAATCTCTACAGAAAATGATAAAAAAAATTAAAATTTAGTCGAAGATTACTTTCAATTGAACTAATTATCACCGTATATCACTGTATAATTACTCATACTGTAGTAAGGGGTGTGTTTGGAGATAAATTAAAAGTTACTTAAAAGGACCCTAACTAGGATGGATATTCACAAGCTTCGGAGGTACGGCGAAGCAATCAGATCTCTCAATAATCTCATATTTAAACCGTAGAGGATCCTTCCTAGACGTCAAAGATTGGTAAACTTGACAGCGTACCTTGTAGGAACATTGCGTCACCTTTCAGCTTCTTTGAAGGACGTCGTCCTCAGCGTCGACATGTTGATCTTCCACGTCCAGGATCAACTCCAGAGAGCTGAATGACCATTCCCATCACCGCCGTGTATAGAAGAACCAAAAATCGACCATTTAAATCGATTATCTGTAGATCATAATATCCCATTTGTTGACGCTGCCACGTGGTATTCAAATATTTCGTTGTTTTCCTGGTTCTTGACTCCCACGCAAGCTTGGTCACGGAAATTCCATATCATATCACTACATGCCGAAATGCCATCCCTGGAGATTAGAGGCAGAATCACGCTCCGACATACTGACGCCATGCCCAGTTCCCAATCCTCGCTAACTTTATATTAACAATTTAATAATTATCAAATGTCACTCTTCAACACACAAGTATTAGTGGATCTTTTCATACAAATTTCGTTCATCAAGAATTAAAATAATACTTGTTACGTTACAATAGAGAATAAAACATCATTTAAATACAATTTCATATACTTTACCAATAAATTAAACAAATTCGTGCTGTCTAATCATTATTTGGTCAGTATGACGAATTTACGTTGAAGTGTTGTGATATTTTAAATAAGTATTGCTTTCACAAATAAATACTTCTTGTTCGTTTTCTTCAATTCACAGCGAACGGGAAACACTTAAAATTAAATGTGATAATTGCGCACTTTAAGCTACGGAGTGCAGCAATTTCAACTTATGACGTTATCGCACAGTTTGTGAGTTAAATGTAGAAATTCCACAGGAAATGCTTTCATTCTTGTAGTGCAAGAATGTGAAGGAGTGGTAGTGTGGGTTAAGACTTCGACGTGTACGAAACGGCGGTTGGTGTCGTATTTCGTCAAGGCGGCGGTTTTCAATTGTATCGGATTTCCGCTATTTTTCGCCAGGTATTAGCGTCCACGGCCAATTCAAATGTCGTAATAATGCGTCTTTTAGGCATTTATAATATAATTAATTATATACGATAAATATGATTACCTGCAATTTCTCATGATTGACAATACTATAATCCGAGGTGATTATAAAGCCCATAAACCGTTCATTGAAAGAGAAACTTTAGAAGATAGACAAGAATGGAAAAATGTCAACCGGACCAGGGAATCGAACCCAGGACCTTGCGATATCTAGCCGCAAAGAGAAACATTTAAGACGGTGCATTATTTTAATTTCAGACTGGCAGTTATATTGTCCATAGCTAAAAATTCTGAATAAACTTGAAGAAATAAATCTAATATTAGAATTTAAATGAGTCACATAGAGGAAAACTTGACGAATTTATTATATAAAAAATTAGTTGTATCTATTACTGAAATAGAGATATATGCATTTTGAACTATGCTAACGGTAAATGGTCTACCCGGAACAAGTCATCAATTATTATGTTATCGTCCATACATAGTAATAAAGCAATAAAAATAACAAAAATCATCGTTACTGGGGCACTCAATAATATACGGCTATATTCTACTGAATGAGAAAAAAACTAAAGGTTGCAACAAGAGAACAACGATAATAATTCTTTAGGGTTAGAATTTAAAATAATAAAGAAATAAAGGGCATGTTTAATTATAATTATTCTTCTTTAGGAAGTCATGTTTTCCTTATTTAATTGCCATCGTTGCAACTCTTTGTGGATCACGTGTGACAAGTACCTAATGAAATTTACTATTTCAGTAATGAGAAGCCTTTTCAAATATATTTTAACTAGGTGTGTTTCAATATTAATTTTCCCGGAAATGAAGTTCACTTAAACCCACTTCATTACTAATATTGTTTATATCAGGACTTAAGAATGCACCAAGCCGGTCAAAACAATATTAAGTGGCGATCCATTTTTATTGTAAGCGTGAAATGATTCTATCTCGCTAATGAGGACCAACCGTGTGAATATAAAAGTTTGGACGTTCAAAATAAACTGCCCTCGCGAATGCCAACACATGGGTGGTCTCCTCTAAGATAATCGTATGGGCGAGTTCACAATTAGCAGACATTATTTGCTTTGTTGACTTCATAAAAGCCTACATCATTATATCAGTGAACACACAACTTTTGGCGGCAGTAAAACGAGAACTAACTCCTCAGTCAATCGCTTGAAGTAATAAAGAAATAAAGTCCCTCCAGCTGTTTCCAATTAATTTAATGTGGTTAATAGATGTAAAAAACAGTTACTGGCAACACAAATTTTTAGTTAAGCTGATTTGTATCTTTCTGTACATTGATTTCATAATTCTGTAATTGATATAAAAGTATTATGGTACTTCGTAATTCCACCTTCTAATACTTGTACGCTGTACCAGTTAAAGCTGAGAAACGTTTCCATAAAAGTGATGTATATAGTCCAGAAATGTACTGCTATAGAAGAATACTGAAAATCAGATGGGTGAATAGAATAACTAATGAGGAAGATTTAAGCAGAATAGGGTAAGAGCGAACAATATGGAGGGCTTTGACCAAGAGAAGGGATAGATTAATAGGCCTCATTATGAAACATGAGAGTCTTGTAAAATTATCATTAGAGGAAAGTGTGTGGGGTAAGAACAGGAGAGGGAGGTTAAGGATGGAATACGCTAAGTAGATTAGGGAGGATGTGGGTTTGGCTAGTTATAAGGAAATGTAAAGGCTTGCGCAATATAGGTTAGCATGGAGGGTAGCCTCAGACCAATCTAAGGACTGAGTACTACAACATCATAATCCAGAAATTTATGTTGGACTTATTCGTACTGTATATGATCCTCTTGTGTGGTAAATTCACTTAGTAACAAAATATTTATTTAAAAAGAAGTTTTGATCCAAAAAAAATAAAAAATTTTGTTTAACTAAAAAAGAATATTTACACAATTATCAATAATTTCATTTCATTTTGTAATCTTAGACGTTAATAATAGTTCATTCACGAATAACCTTTTACTGTCACAATTATTTTCAATATATATATATATATATATATATATTATTTATAGTCTGTAGCTATCGGCAACCATCAGGTTTATTTGTACATAAAGATTAACTCAATTAAAACAATACATCAATTAAACTATTTAAAAATATTAATATAGATAAGCATGGTTGTATCAGACTAGTCTTAGAACTTAATACCAAATTAAGTGATAAATGACCCCCAAGGTAAAGTTGACCTTTTCGACTGGTATGTGTTCAGGATAAAGCTTTCTCTACTGTGCGAAGTACGAAAAATTATTTTTACATATAGTATACATCAAGTCAATGACTACATCCGCAATCTGAAACCTTGCCATCTTTTCTAAAAAAAAAAGTCGTACACATAACATAAAATGACACAGAAATTGTTAAAAACTTTTATTCATTTGTCATAGTCACTTCAGTTAGGTCATTGACTACACTTACTCCATCTCTGCGAGAGAATTTCGTGAAAAATTGCTGAAATGTTGAATAAGAATATCGGAAACCAATTTGTTGTTATGGATTTCGACGAGGAGAGAAGTTATTTTGTTTAGTTATAACTATTTAAACAAAGTAGACGAACTGCTTATTGGCTTATTAGTCTGTATGAGGTTACGTTAAGTGAATTTTTGCAATCTGAATTATATCTGAAATTTCTATTTAATTCCGCATAATATTGTATCTCAGTACATGGGTATAAGTAGTGGAATGCTCTTTCTTGGCAGTAATTTTTGTATGTGTACAGCCCAGGGATATTACTTATTTGATTATTTTGGTGTAAATCAGGTACTTATTTCGTTACTTAAGTTATTTGCTTTAAAATCTGTTATTCCCTGATCAGCTCTGTCATTATTAGTGGTAAAAACCTACTTATTAAATCTTGCCTAAAGATAGATTTGCTTGTGTAGTTTTGTAATGTGCTTTGACTGGCCGCCATATGGAATTATAAAACAGTTTTAATTTGGAAACATAGTCATGTAATGATATATATTTGCATTGCCCAGATTTATTTATATTATCCCGGAACATTACTTAATTCTTGGTCAACGCATGATTAAACCGGCATCGAAAACCTCAGAATATGACACTCCAATATACTCCCAGTATCTCGAAAGAGTCAAAAATGCTCCCGGTGCAATAGATATTTTCAGTACTCTAACAGAACAATATATTCCCTACTTACTTAATACCCATATTAAAAGTCGACATTACATCGGTTTCGACATCAAAATGGATAGTTTCCTTGTTATTTAAATTTAAATAGCCATGTGTTATCTCCGAAATGTTTGGTTTTGGGTCGCGAGGAATATAGAAACAAAATTTTATAACTGTTCTGTCCTTTAATTTTATTATGCAGAAGTGTGTTTTACCCCATCCCATCCCCTGTTAGGGGATGAACTGCAATTTAATTCGCATTCTAAATGTCAGAATCAAACTCAAAGACATCCATTAAACATATTTAGATATAAAACTTGGCTGTTTTATTTTATTTTCATATGACGCTGCCTACACCCTCACCCCTATGAAACGATGAATGGAGTTGAAATTAACGCTAAAAAAATCAGAGAAAACGCTATTAATTGACGCAGAATAGTATATATTTGAAGGAAATAACGGTAGTTTAAGAATTTTTTTAATTTACCACCCCTCCACCCCCGCCCCAAGTGGTGGTAGCCGTGTATTATCCCAATTGTGTTTATTTCGTTTCACCAAGAACACGTGTTCAAAATTTGGTCGAAATTGATCCATCCGTTAAAGATAGTATGTGGAAGTCTGTTTTAGTCTTGTAATTTAAATTTCATTTTTTATGTTAGCATTAAACTCGGTGGATTATATTACACCGGTTTAGACTGCAGTCTCTATTTTTTTCTAATTACTTTCATGTAATACCTCTCCACCCCCACCCTTAATCATACTTCCCTTAGGTTATGGATGGGGTTGAAATTGTACTCTATCAGTATCGGAGGACACACTATCGAATTAATTGATCCAAGAATATATTTATATGATAAAATATTGGCCGTTTTTGCTTATTTAAAATTGTCCACCCGCTTCTCCCTCTCCTAGTGGTGGTAGCCAAGTCTCACCCCGGCAGTGCTGATTTCCGGTTCGCAATGAACACGTGTAGTAAATTTGGTCGAAATTGGTCAAACCGTTTAGATTTGTATGCGAAACATACATTCCGACAGACACACACCTATATACACATATACAGGCAATTTTTTAATAGAGATTATTTTCCACGCAAAAGTAATTTCTACGCATTAAACTCGTCAAAACCCATACGTCGCCTAATAATCAACTCTTTAAGTAGTTCCTGGTGTCCTCAACTTGTCGGACAATTCCTCTCTGCGAAAGACGAACTGATCAGAACAACAAACGTTTTTGGCTTTCATAAAGAAACATGATTTAATTATTTCACAACCGGTAAATATTTTCCCTTTCGTGGCTAATGATCGAGATATTCATAAGTTGCGTTATGATCATTTTGTATTACCAATAAATTGATTTCTTAATTTCAAAGATCGTTTATGTTGAATGCCTTGCATAGTTTTGAAATAAAGTATATTGTCATTTTCCTCCATAACTCTTATGGCATCGTATAATGAATCTAATGGTTCGCCATTTTATTCTAGGAATTCACTCTGCTCTAAAAGCGCGACATTTAAAGTCATATTTTTTTTATTCTCGTCGGGTGTTGCTAGGGTGGGTATATTATTAAAGAAAATGAAGACGACTAAATGATCAGAGTGCCCTGATAGGTAAAACTTGCAAGAAACGTTCGACATCATCGATAAACGACGATGTGAGTACGCGACAATTAGCCCTTGTATTACCTAATTTTACGCACATATTTTAATTTTCAAGTGTAAAAAAGCATAGTAGACCCACGGGCTGCAATGAAAACAGACCGATTTTACCAGTGGACTGTATTTTGTCAACCCCTTGTCTAGACCGATGTTAATTAGTTCCGGTCAGTGATTTTATGATCCGTTCTAATTTACATCATTGGAAGCGAGGGATATTGTCTTAAACAACAACTACGCCGGAGTGGGTTCTGTGTATACTAATTTATTGACCTGAATAATATTGTTCAAATAATTTAATCGTTTTCGGGAGGACCGAAAGGAAAGGAAAGTAAAGTAGCGTGCGACACTCATCTCGGTGAATGGCTCAGGAAAGCGAACAGCCATATTGTTATCTGATTTAGAAAAATGTATTAACTGACGACGTGAACCAAGCAATACCCAAGAAGTTTGTGATGAACTTGTTTCCAGTATTAATACGCCTTTAGAGACTTAATCTGATTTAGATATGTACCACAGAATCAATAATAATTATTCAATGAATTAATATTATTGAATTAACGGATAAGGATAAAAAATTATCGACTGGACCATGAGTTGAATGCAGGAGCGGTTATTCGCGTTCTGGTCGAAATTTCTGTACCTTCATCAGTAAATTCAGCTTCATAGCTTTATTTTTGAGCTTTGATTTAAATCATTTCTTCTTTTTATAATACAGATATCTTTATATCAGTTTACTTCTAAGACATATTGTATTTATATTAGGGTTCTAGTTAAATTTATAAAAGCTTATGACTCACTGACCATTACCGATCTGTTTCTTGTTTCCGATTTGATTATTATGCATTTTCTGTTACGTTATAAGAAGACAAGTTCGTCACAGTTTTGAATATCAGGAAATTAATTACTTCAATTATTGACATTAGCGTTACTTTAATCTGTGAAATAAGTTAGAAACCTTGAAATGAGCATTACTGGTGTGGTGGTAGACTTTTCAAATATATGATGCTCTGATTCAGTGTCGGTCAGGTGCTCTTTCGCAGTGTTATTAACCGGAGGTTTAAGCAAACGCGAAGCATCATCGGAAGCGCTTCCATTTCCACGGAAATACACGCCGCTTAAAACAGTAGTTGGTCCGATTCCAGGCGCGTGCAGATGGCTGCTACATATAGAATCCTCACCAGACAGTTGGGCGACGCCAAATCCGCAAAGGGCTCTGCCCTGTGGACCACCGCAATTGAAAAGGAGACCTGTAAACCCACTGAAAGGTTTTGTCTCAACTTACTAAGTGTGCCCCAACGCAACACGTTCCACACAATTTCCCCTGAAATTAACTTCTGTGTATTACCTTGTCTGGCACTCTTTAAGGATTACAGATCGAGTTTTGAACCATTATCCAAAAGTTTGTAAGTACTCACTTGAAATTTTAAAGTTTATTGAGAAGGTTCCAATGGTGATTTTGGCTAACATGTGATTATAAATTGCTACGGTCGGAAAAGTAGTCGCCTTGGTCTGTATTGACTACAGTCGTATAGGGACAATTTCATATGATAATCTTCCTACGGATGTGAAGTACAATAACTACAATAGTTTTGTGAATTACAGTAGCATTTTCTATTAAAGGACGTCCTACTCGACCGCATCCTTAATATCGTTCATCTAACAGGTTCTAATGAATTTGTCCTCAAAAGTGTTGAGTACGTGTTGTTTTACTTTTACAATTTACAAAATGCATCAGTTTATATTTTACTTCTTGGTCTGATTCTTCAATTAATCTGTGTTATTCTTCTCTGATGAATGTTCTACATGACGTTTTTACGCTTGGGACCATCAGGTACAAATAACATATAAACCACTTTATTCAAGTTATACACTTTTTAATATTATTTGATGTAACATGCAGTTACATCTCCGTCCCGGAAAGCAGCAAATTCGGCCTTCAAGCAGCTAGACTGTACAGAGGAAGTCGGCAAGGTTGGATGCCGCGCTAAAAGAGCGGGTTTGGGCAAGCGTACGGATTTATTAGTTAGTCGTCGACGGACACTCATGGAGTGAAGACGGCTGTGGGTTCGCGAGAAATCACGACCGTACGTGAAAGGTCTCGAACACGACACAGAATCAACACAAATTGGTGTGTGATTTACTTTAATTCAGCCGACGACGAGACGCGTAGGAAAGTTTATTGTGTTAATGGCCACGCCCTGTGGATTTATTATATTCTCATTGCTCTATTAAATGGACCGTTATTGTTTTAAATGACAAATATTTTGGTAATTTACATTTGGTAAAATACCTGGCGCCCTATACAAAGAAGTCCCAGAAACTATTATTATCGACGAACTGAGCTGGCATTGCATCGGAAGATTGAGAGAAGACCCGATTTTCTACATTTTGCGCCCAATGTGGAACTACGAACTTTTACATTTGTCTTTCTACTAAATACATATATATATATATATATATATAACATACGTACATTTCGATAAAAAGTAAAGGCATCTGCCAAATGATATAGCCTCTTATCACATTTTGGGATATGTTTTTGAATACGTCAGTTTATAGACTGCTAGTGATACAGTACAATCCAGTGAAGTACAACTATATTATTTCACACGAAATTTGTTTATTTAAAAGCTTTTGGAGTTCATTTAATAATATTAATTAATTTAAAATTTATGTTAAGCAACCAATTATGATTCCAAACAACAGAATCTAATAACACTTGTTTTCCAGTTTTATTAATAAAATTTTATGGCACTTTTAACACAATAAATTACAAATTTAACTTAAGAGAGGAATTAAAACAACAATATGTGAATTTAAAAAACTTAAACAATAGGTGCTTCAGAGTTTCAAAGATATCAAGAGTAGATTAATAGAGAAAGGAGAAAGAAATAATATAGAAGAGAGATGGGCACATTATTAGAACACTAATTTTTTAGTATAGGATGTAAAAATATTTATCAATTTTATATATAAGGTACAAATTGTATGTCTTCTGTATAGAACTTAAGAAAATCTTATTATAAGTTAAAAGTAATCAATAGTTACAGTATATTCTAATATTAATAAAGCAACCTATGTAAAATCTCTGACTCGTTCCACATCCTTGAAGCTTGTGCTTCTCTATAGGATTTATGGAATATGATTTTATACTTATACTTATACTTACTCATGAAGAAAGAAAATACTAGAGCAGCCGACGCACAAATAGGAAGAATGGCTCAGACCAATAGGAATGTATGGATAATACACTAAATAATAAGAATGATTGATGAACATTAAAACGCGAGAGGTGAAAATGGTAAAGAGCAGTGCAGACGCTTGAAGAATGAGATAGACAGAAAGTGCAAAGCAGCCAAAGAGGCTTCGCTACAAGAGAAATGCACAGCGTTTGAAGATTACGTGGTCAAAGAAACGTTCGGAGAGAGGGAAAATATTAACAATAACATCAGGACGACAGATGAGAAGCCAATTATAGATAAAGAAGAAAGAGCATAAAGATAGAAGGAACATATAGAAAAGCTGTATCTCGGTGGAAATCTAGATTAGTAAGTAATAGATTATGAAAATTTTAAGGACGGAGTTTGATAGGGCGCTGACTCATCTCAGCATTTGTAAAGCGCCGGAATTGATAACATTCCAGAGTTGATAAGATCATCAGGTGAAGAAGCTTTTCAGGGATAGATTGCGAAATGTAGGAAACAGGAAGAATACCAGAAGATTTTAGTAAAACCATAATTTTACTCATAACGAAGAGGACTGGGGCTGATAGATGCACAGAACAATTAGTTTAGTATCTCATGCGTGCAAAATATTAATGAAAATGGTATATAGGAGAATGGAACGACAAGTAGAATGTGAGTTAGGAGAAGATCAGTTAGGTTTTAGGAAGAATGTAGTGACAAGACAAGCAATATTTCCTTTGCATTTAATTTTAGAAGCAAGGATAAGAAAAAAATAGGTTTACGTTCATGGCATTTGTAGATTTAGAAAAAGCTTTTAATAATGTGAACTGGAACACACTATTAAGGAATTTGAAGAGGAAAGGAATAAAATATCGAGAGAGAAGTCTTATCCATAGCCGCTACAGAAGGCAGTCAGCAATAATTAGAATTGAAGATCAAGAAAAGAAAGCAGAAGTCAAGAAGGGATGCAGTGAGTCTCCCATGCTGTTTAACTTATATATAGAACAGGCGATGAAGGAAGGTACAACAGAATATGTAAAAGGAATCAAACTGCAAGGAGAAGAAATAAACACCCTACGTTATGCCGATGACATTGTAGTATTAGGGGAGTCAGAAGGAGATCTGGAAATCATAGTAAATAGCATGTACGTGTTCAAGAAAGAGTTTAATATGAGGATTAGTAGAGACATAACCAATATTATGGAGTGTAGAATGGGAAACAGTGGAAGAACCAAGGATGCTGGATTGGGAAGATATATTTTCAAGGAATTCTGCTACTTGTACAGCATAATTTTGCTTTTGAATTTTGTTACATATTTATTAATATGATTTAAGAAGGAAGTGCACTGGAATTCCTTGAGTTATTAATACGATTTAAAGATTAAATGCAATGGAATCATATTAATAAATTAATATATATTTAGCTTCAGCAACGTATAAAATTATAAGTTCATTTTCCTGTTACCTATACTTTCCGAAAATTTTCTTTCACTTTCACTGAAATTCGGGTCGCGTTTCGCCGCCTTACTGGCGTTGAAGGTAATGTCGCTGTCTGACTGGCGCCAAAAAGAATTCGACAACCAGTGCGATTCTGCTATCACCAATAATTGAATAAACTCATAATCAATTATTGAGCAACGCCTTACTTCATTACAATCTTAATATCCCACACTTGAAACGCAGCAAATATTTTTAGTTGGAAAATAAGTCAAACTTGAATTTAAAAAACGAAATAATTATACCTGCGATATTGGTGTGGTTTGAATTATGATCAGTGTCTTTGTCGCTGGATGGTTGGTAACAATGTTATATTAACATATAAGATACAGCTGATGATAATTAAACGAGAATATTATTGTGGCTACGAAAGTGATAAAATAAAATGTTACACTACCTAAGATCAACGCATATTAATTTTTCCTTTCCGGTTGTGAAAACATCTAATCGCACCGGTCGCGTAGATGGTCTGAAGGACGAAGTTAGAAATTCACCGCATCATAAAAGTATCTGTACTCCTACAATGAAGGTTTGCTTGGCCTTCCATCGCACGCACAGTTATTTCCGGTATCGACGTTTTTCGTCTTCACCGACTTCTTCCTATTTCTTTAGGATGCAGACTGCGTGCGAGTTATCCACATAGATAGAAAAGAAAAAAAATAGGAAAGAAATGGATCTCAAAGGGGAAATTTGGAAGGGCCAAGGATTAACTAAGACACCGCTCTATACTTTAAGGGTCGCCTGAAATAGGTGTATGTAAAACCTGCATCGAGTAGGTAGGACTCTGGAATCTTGCCCAAGTCCTTCTGATTACCGTAAATTTTGTATTTTTAGGGTAGCAGGCTACATGAAGATATCTACATGCTGGCGATTCCATACTAATACCGTAGGAGAGGAATTGAAAGGGGAGCATACGGAAGGTATGGGAGGGTAAAATATGTAAAATTGTAGGCTGATTTAAAACCAAAAGGGATTCTATTAAATTCAAAACCACTCAAAATAAATTTTATATTTTCTTAAAGATTTGAGAAATTCCATGGATAAAAAAAATTATCCACGACTAGTCACGCTTGCAGTCCATATCGACATTGTGTGCAATACTTATGTCTGCAAAAAATTAATAAATAAAGGTGGCAGTCAATAGAAGCTAATGACGAGAGCTTGGAAAGCTGCGTTCGAGTTCCTGTTTCGTTATATCTGCAAATAAAAGCCAATTGGTTGCATAGAAGCAATTCCGGTAGTAGTTACTGTTTTTTTACAATATTTCCATGTTTTTTCTTATAAAACAGTTAATAAAGAATCATTTGTGTTTGTTGTCTATTACTATTCTTCTTACATACGGTCCGCGTCAAATTATCAAATTTGTAGTTCGTTCTATAAAAAGGTTGCTCATCCCTCTTTTTGAATTATATTTTCACACATTTGTAATAATAAAATAATTATTCAGCGTACTTAAACCAAATATTATTTTGGGCTGTCATGTGCACGTCATATATTAATTGTTAAATATGTGTACTTAATTGTTACAAATTATATAAAAAATTGTTTATTAGTATGTATCTTTATTAACTTAATATTCTACTTTTGTTTTAACAAAAGTTCGTAAGCTGATTATGAAGATCCCTTGCAGGAATATGCGAGGTATTGTGTTAATTAGACATTGAATGCAGAATAATTGTTATCGTTGTGAACTACATTTCATCAAAGGAACATGCTTATTATTTTTTCGATACAATCTTTTGAACTTTTCATAGAAGTTCCACAAAATTTAGATCAGAACGTAAGTTAATTAATTCAAGTTGGTTTCGTTTACTGTTTCATCGTCTTGGGAACTGAAATCATTACTGTAAAATGTTATGAACAGACCCAATTTTTTTTCTTAACCGTAGTTTTCCTTTATAGTGGCAGTTATTTATTTATTATGAAAATTCAAAAATAGAGTGTATAGCAATTTCGGGATCACCCTCATGTAGAGTTTTAACCAAAATTTTCAAATTTTCCCTCATCCTTGTCTTACTTCCCTCACAAAATTATAAATATTTTTTTTTTGCATTCTCCCCAACTTCAGAAGTTCTTCGTTGATTTAGATAAGTAGATAAGTGACAACGTTTCCTTTTGTTAAATTCACTGGGCTATCTTTAAATATTTTCCCTTTTCAGTATTCATGAGGCTCGAACTGATCTTAGCTGTAGATTAAGTCCTATACCGAAGAGAAGTTTTATTATTATTATTATTATTGATAATAATTTACTTGACTTGTTTTAGATTCAATAACAGGTCTGTTTAACAATATTTTTCTTTTGTTGGTACATTTTTTCACATAGATATAAATATGTATGAATACAATAATAAAGTATATGCGTATATTTAAATTTGTTTTAGCATGTAAGATCATCATCTGTTACACTATTTTTATTATTATATTATTTTCGTGGAGAGACTGAAGGAGAAAAGTATGAGAGAAAAACAAATGAAATCTCGTGGCTTCCGAAATAATTAAAACACATTTATGCTTAATGAAGCCACTCACAGTTTTCGTGGCGAATCAAGTATGTATATTCACCGCCGGCAAACCCGCCGCAATTTAACGCGACCCGACAGCCCCAAACTGGAAGCAGAATATTTCAGCTTTATGTTTCAACGTAATCGCTGTTATTTAGGAATTTCTTAGACGGCTTTGTCTCCTAATTGCAAGCTTCTGTCCGATATGACCGCGCTTAACGGCCCGCGGCGGCCTGCTGTTTATTTTGAGGTTCTCCATTGACCTCTCCTCAGAGTTCGCGTCAGGCATTTATCGTGCGTCACGACGATTGAGTCTCTTGGCCTATTTCGGGGAGAGTCGCGATAACACTCGAAACTAAATTGGCACAAGTGACCCACGTGAACGTCAGAAATTCCGCTATTGTGACAGCAGGCAAAAATACTTACGGCCGATCTTTAGTGCTTGCAGAAATAGAACTTGATGTATGCACGGTTCGCAGACCTGTATAGTAAAAATGGCTCGGCCAAACTGCGACCAAAATATCACCAAGTATCTTTTTCTAAAAATGAAAACCTAAACAGATCCAAGTTCCCATTTTACTAAACAGACTGAAAATAATGATTTTGAAAAAGTTGTAACGTTCTTGATTTACTTTAAGTTAAGAGCAGGGAAATTGTCTAATAAGAATGTTTAAAATTTTTATATTATATAAAAAAAATAAAACAACAGCTTCTGTAATTGGAATTGGCTGCTACCGCCGCCTTTGAAGTCTGGCTGAATACCTCTTCTCAACTTCTCAACTGTCCGCCGCTTACGTTCTGAAATTCCATTAACTAACTCTTTCTGAATTCTTCGGCCCACATTACCAACTTCTTAATGGCCACTCAAAAAAACCAACGACAAATCTCCTACGACTCAACAATCATCCTTCTCGACCACTCATCCCAACTTACCCGTACAACTAACTCCTCGATCTTCTCCCAACAACTCGAAAACTCCGATCTTCCCCTCTCCCGGTGAAATATCCACGACTGAACCTTATGTGGTAAAGTCTCAGACCTGCCAAAATGTAAAGACCAAAGCTTATCACAAGACAAAAATATTTATGATCCTTATAGCCAGCGTCTTCTTAATCCCTCAAAGGCTGTCACTTCAATAGATGTTGTGAGGTCCTGCCCGATACCTGAAAGTCAATAAACCCTCGACTTTCGCAGCTCGGAAAATGTAGATTAAAAAGTATTTAATTAACATGAAAAAAAACACTTAAATAATTTGGGAAACATGTGTACATTACAAAATCTTAGCGAAATAATTACAGGAAGGATCACGCGTATAACTAAGAGTAATGTTAAATAACAGGTAATGAAACCTTCGCAAAATAAAACAACTTTCAGAAACAGTATTTTCACACCGTATCCTTTATTTAAATACACACATACGGTAATTCGTGAGAGCAGTGCATACATTATAAAAGTAACAGAATAACTATTATTATGAAGTACAGTTAATTAGCTAAACCCAAAGGTAAAATGAATTCCAAATTAATCAAGGACATTATTTCGGAGAGGTTCATGCGCAATCCACATTAAACATCTGACTAACGGAAGCGAGGGGCTTACAATACACGAGGGAATATTTCGCGCCCCCTCTTCTATACCGAAAACGCATGGAGAAGTGAATTCATTTTTTAAGGTTTTGAAGGAAAAATCATTTTAAATTTAAATACTTTTAACTATTTTTGATTTTTAAATCCTTTTATGTGTATGTGTATATTATCAAAATTACGATGATTGTTTAAAGATAGCACGAAGTGTAATGGTTTGAAAATAAAATTATTCTAAAATACCATTCAAATTTCAAATATAAAATATTTATACAAAACAATGGATATTCGCCTTCTTCCAATGGCTCAACAGCCCTCTTGAGGGCCTAGGCCTAGATTTAGATTTATTGTTGTTTTCATTAATCCTCGATTGAGGAAATAGGATACGTCATACATTAAAAATTAAAAATGAACAAAATAAAGTACATAATTAAAGACAAATAAACTTAAAAGAAATTAGTAAAAGAAAGTGTATATAGACATAAGTCAATATAAACACAACACGCACGCACACTGGGAAACACAGACAAGCACACACTGAGGAACACGCAATGGAGTTTTAACTACTTGGAGCTCTGCGACCAGGAAACTGTCCTTCCGTCGTAGCTCCAGGCAATACATGAAACAAACAAACTAAAGAGCAGAAAAAACTGAATAGAAATTTTAAAGATATGTGATGTGCTATTTTGTAAGGCAGCTCATTCAACACTATTTGCAGGAACCTTGATTTAAATACTAGAAGGACGATTAAGAAAATCCTGTACCGAGTAAAACGCGCCATTTAAAAGAATAGTTTTACTCTGCTTCACGAAGCTTTTGTAGGTACTATTTTTAACCTCTGGCGGAAGGCTGTTGTATAAAATTATCCCGGTATTGTGAATACTTTTCTGGTGTAGAGCAAGGCGATGCTTGTCCGACCCTAGAGCTGAACGATTCCTGGTCGCGTATTCATGAAACTCGCCATTTTTTTGAAACAAATTAGTGTTCCGCTTTACAAACTTTAATATTTCATAAATATATACGCTTGGTAAAGTAAGTATTTGCAAACTTTTGAAGAAAGGTTAGCAACTCGATCTAGAATTCGTGCTAGAAAGTATTCTAATTGCACGCTTTTGCAACTTAAATATTTCATTACTCCTGGAGCAGTTTCCCCAATTAGAGATGCCATAGCTCATAATTGAATGAAAATACGCGAAGTAAACCTTTTTGACGTACTTTTTGTCAACGTGTTGTATTAGTGTTCTCAGAGAATAACAAGCTGAACTTAGTTTTCCGGCAAGCAGATCTATATGGTCATTCCACTTTAATTTATCGTCAATCCGAAGACCGAGGAAAGGTGCATTAGCTGAGAACTTGTCTACGGGTCTATTACTAGCATCAGCACTAAACTGAACTAACTTAGTCTTATCTAGGTTGAGGGATAATTTATTCACGTTAAAACAAATATTTAGACCATTCAGAGCGTTGTCTACTTTCTTAATCAGATTATCTAAATTTTTATCTGGAATAATTATATTTGTATCATCCGTGTAGAGAATCGATTTTAGAGGATTTACGTATCCTGGAAGATCGTTTATGTACAGAATAAAAAGTAAAGGCCCAAGAATTAAACCTTGAGGAACTCCACATGTAATAAATTCCCAATCGGATAAGTGAAGTTGGCCGTCTTTGGTTTCAATTACTACTTGTTGTTTTCGGTTTGTAAGATACGATCTTAGTAAAGGTGACGTATTTCCCCGAATTCCATAATATTCCATCTTTTTTATTAATATTTGGTGATCTACGGTGTCGAAAGCCTTAGAGAGGTCAGCAAAAATGCCAGCTACCTTCAGTCCTTCATCCAATGAATTCTGGATATTTTGAATAAAGTCGTACATTACGCTATCTGTGGACTTTCCTTTAAGGAGGCCATGCTGCGCTGTAGATAAAATCTTATATTTATTCAGGAAATGAAGTAATCTAATATGAATTATTTTTTCAAATATTTTAGAGAAAATAGGAAGGAGAGAAATGGGCCTGTAATTGGATATATCAGATGGCGATCCTTTTGTAAACAGGGGAATTACTTTGGCTATTTTTAACGCATCGGGGAAAATTCCAGCGGAAAGACATTTGTTAAATATTACTTTAAGTGGTAAAGCGATAGAAGCAGCACATTCTTTAACCATTATACTAGTTATAACATATATATCTGCTGCTGAGGAAAACTTCAATTTTCTAATTACTGAAATTATTTCAGCTTTATTTATTGGTTGCATAAATATAGTATTCGTAATTTCCTTAGCGGAATTTTGTAACAGATTTAAGAAATCATTATCATGACATACAGAATTATCTTTAGCCATAAAGTTAGCAAATAAGAGTTGAATTTGCATGCCGCGTCTCTACCACCAAAAGTTTCACTTCGATCTACAAGCGCAATTTCTTTATGGTTACTGGTACCTTTTCCAGTCAAATTTTTAATTACATTCCAGGTAGCTTTGACTTTATTATCTGCATTCGCTATATATCTGGAAGTATTGAGTTTTTTCACGGCCACGAGCACTCTCTTGTATATACGTTTGAATGTAATTTATTAAACTAGGAGATGCAGAAGTATGTTTAAGTTTGTTCAAGTAACAGAGTTTATTCCGTGATATTCGGATACCGTTCGTAATCCAACTTACTGACTTAACGTGATTTGATGAGATTTAATTTAATGGGGGCTACTTCATCAATAATCGATACAAAAACATTTAGAAAGTTTTCAAAAATCGTATTTAAGTTATGAGTTCTGCTATTATCTAGGAAAGGGAGCCAATCAATTGCATACAATTTATCTGAAATTAATCGATATTTTTCGGGGCAGAGTTTTCTTGTTCGTAACCATCGGTTCGGATTTATAATTTTAATTAAATCTTCTTTAATGTACATAAATTGTGCTTTATGGTTCGAAATTCCAGTTTCAATTACGTTCACCCTGTAAGAATCATTGTCTAAGTTACTCACAGGGTAATCAATACAATTTCCTTGTCTAGTTGGAATTAGAGAAGTTAAGGAAATACCAACCGAAAATAACAAATTTTCTAGCTGGCGTTTCTTCCGGGTATTAACAAGGAGGTTAATGTTGAAATCTCCGGCAACTATAATTTGTTTGTTTTCCGCATTAACTCTACTTAAAACTGTTTCTAAAAGACTGAAAAACGATTCCGATTCATAATCAGGTTGTCTATAAATACATAAAATCACTATGTTTCTATTATATTTCTCGGATATCAGTTCCACCGCGCTACATTCAAATTTACACTCCAGACTCAAGGCACGAATATCAGGTCTATCTGTACAGTGATTAGCAAACTTCTTACTGACGTAGATACAAGAGCCACCATTCTTCATTATGCATCGACAATAATTCGAAATTCTTACGTATCCTTCGACAGTTGAGCTAATTGCTTCAGTTACATTTTGCCAGTGTTCGGTTAACGCGAGAACATATACTTTTACTTCCTGAAGGGACAACATACCGAGGCGACTGCGGACTGTCATCTGGCGTGACACATTGTGAATTCGGGGTGATACGTGGTCAGTGTATCAATTCCCATCAACAATGACGACACAAACATTCAAGCCCATGCCAGGATTCGAACCCGGGACCCCTGAGTTGTGAGGAACAATGGATATAATAATCTAAAAATAATAAATTAACGTGATCCTAGAGAAAGAGTACAGCATGAGGACTAATAGACGGGAAACCAAGGTAATAAAGTGTAGTAAGGGAAATAGCTCAATAACAAAGGATGTTAGATGGGGAAGGGATATTTTGAAAGAGGTTAAAGGATTATGCTAC
This sequence comes from Eucriotettix oculatus, assembly GCA_034510155.1. Lineage (NCBI taxonomy): Eukaryota > Metazoa > Arthropoda > Insecta > Orthoptera > Tetrigidae > Eucriotettix > Eucriotettix oculatus. Next base: position 99,287,125 of record CM067376.1, read on the forward strand.
TTGGGCAGCACAATAACTAGGAACTTCCTTCTAATGCTAATTTTACAAAACCCTTGTCTTAAAACATGGCCTATTAATCTATCCCTTCTCTTGGTCAACGTCCTCCATATTGTTAGCCCTTCCCCTATTCTGCTCAGAACTTCCTCGTTAGTGGTTCTAGGACCACTTTGATGCCATTTATTATGGTTTGCAAGTATTCTTTTGACTCCCCTAATACTAAAATTTCATCGAAAAATCGTAGGGTTTTTATTTCTTTCGATGGGTGACATGTCTGGTGAACGTGTCGACCACCAAGAAGGCTCGCACAATCCTCGCTCCAAGTGGCAAGCTATCGTCCTGCTGAAATATGGCATGTGAAGTTGCCTCGGACTCTAAACCCTCTCTAATCTAGCGACTACTATTCACATTTCCCTGAAATCATACGGGACGAGATCGTGCATGGTATCGAATGGTGCCCATAACTATCACACTGGGCATTTGTCCGCTATGTCGCTTAAGAATGCAGGTTCGATTATTGCGTTCACGTACGTGGTCATCATTGTATGAAACGTTCAAGCGAGACTCTTTCAAAACCACTGTATTTTACCACTCAGTACTCCAGTGATGATGGCGTATAAATGACCATTGCAGCCTGAGGATTTGATGTTTTCTGGGCCATGGAAGCCGACGCAATGACACGAACTGTACGAACTGCAATGTCACGGTATGGAGACCAACCATTCTTCACATCGAACTCACTTACACGTAGACGAGACATATCTGCACTATTTTTCACGTTTCCAGTTTGAATGGAACCTCTTTACTGGCCGAATAAACCACAACACTGACCTTGAGGGTGACACGAGCGATTTCTCTGTTGGAGTCTGTGTACATTGTTTCTCTGAAAACTTAATTATTTGTATTCGTTAGGACCGTTCTTTCTGGGTTTGCGTTTTTCAAAAACAGTAGTGTAAGTAAAATGGACTCATAAGAGTTAATTATGTTGCTCTAAAGATTAATGAACTATGGACTACCAAAGATACGATGGAGACATACTGTTGAATAGAATGATATTAAGTAATTAAACTCTGGAGTCAGCTTGTTTAGGGCTAATATCTAATTCGCCAGTGGAGCTATCTCAAAGAAGTATACGAAGAGTAAGAAGGAGCCGAAGGAGGGAGAAGAAGGAGAATAAGAATAAACTAAAAAGGAGGAAAAGTAAAAGAAATAAGAATACAAAGAAAGATATTAACAAGGATAAACAAAATAAGATGAAAAATGCAAAGAAGCAGAAAAAACAAGGGACTATAAATGTCAATTGAGGAATAACAAGCCCGCTACATAATTATTGTGACTGCATATATTTGACATTTTGAGACATTGGTCGCGTCTTAGGGCGCTGATTGCAGAATGTCTGCAGCGGAAGCGCGCAGGGGCGTACCAAGAGGTCGCCGCTTCTTCCCATGGTTCATTGAGCTTACATCCGGTTCGTGCTGCGAATCGAAAGGAAGGAAGCATCTGCCTTCGTCGCAGTCATCACACGGTCATTAGCTCCACGTGCTACAACCTAAGCGTTGCCTTATTCGGAACGCGGTAGTACTTAACACGCCAAAGTTAATCAAGGCACTAATATCCGCCCAAACATTTCAAATTAATGAATATAATACTTATTGTAGATTACTTATTTATAAGTTATGACGCATCTACCAGTTCCTTGAAAAATTTGAAGTAGCCGGAATCTTTGACGATCTATCGAAGCTTTTGATCTTGTACAACACAGCATATTGCTAAGAAAAAAATATAGTGTTAGAGGCAGTAACATCAGCATTTTCTGACAAGAAAACATACGTGAAATGTTTTTCAATAAGGACAAGTCAAAATTAAAATGAAATAAACCAAGCTGTTTGTTAGGCATTAACGAATTTTTTTTTCCTTTGAAAGGTGATGTATGGAATACAACATCGTTTAAATGTCCGCCGCAGCTTCTCTCGGTGGCACGGATCAGAATGGTCCAATTTTCCATGACTGCCGCGAAGATCCGGTGGCTGAATTTGAGCGATGGCCTGGGTTATGTTAATTTTAAGGGCATCAGGAAACCCCACAAGAAAAAGTTTAGCGGGGTCAAATAGCGCGATCTTGGTGGCCAATTCACGTCACCTCTGCGAGAAATGGACATCCATCGTAGAGTCCCCTGGTTGGCACGTAGCGCGGTCCTGAGCGCTACCACATGTCTTCGTCCATAACCAAAATAAATCAGTTATCACATTTTTGTATCGCTCGCCGTTAACGGTGATGGGTTTCAAATAATTATAGAACAATGACGCCGCCGGTCCAAAATCCACGCCAAACTAGCTTTCTGTGGATGTATTGCAACCTGGTCGATTGGCGTCGTCCCATACAGCGTAAAATGGGGGCAACGTTTGCACTAACGAACACTCCTTTTGATAATAAAGTTTTACAATTTGTATGTATTGCTCAATCGTATAACTTTCCAAAGTGATTTGGCATCATTCACTGAATAAACAACAGATTAGACCGACGCCACCAAAACAAAGTGCTAGCCACATGTCGCCAATATCCGACAACCCCAATTGAACCCTATATTTATTTTTCACCAATAAAAATTAAACGTTTAACCGGTATTAATTTGGCTTCCTGCCATTAGGAAATGAGCCAGGACTTTTGAGGTTTCAGAAACTCCCTAGTACTTTAGTTTTTAATAAAATTAATTGATCAACCAACAAATTGCATTATGATGAACCCAGAAAATTTCTAATGGTTACTAATTTTTGTTTAGTGATACTAATAGGACATGACTATGAGAAAAATATCTTTTCTAAGATTCCTCTATATAACTTTACTCCAGGCTAATTGTCTAAAATTAAAATCCCATCATAACCTGAAGAATATCAACATATAAATAATTTATCTGAATTAAAAAATGAGATGTTAGCAAAAGTTTCCTAACATCATAGAGAGCAGTTTATATTTTACAGAAATTCATTTTTTTGTGAATGTTGGTGATTGGTCTGAAAAAATTATTTAACCCACTTTGAAGATGGACTTTTGATAGTTTACTATTTAATCATCTTTTAAATTTAATTAAATAATTTTTGACTAAATTCATAATTCTTAAAACAATTTAAAAAGCAGAAAACAATGTTTCGGTGCTTATATGTAACTTCTTCAGGTTTTTATCCGGAGGCTCTGGCATTTGTTTTGAAAAACATCGTAAGGCCACAGGGATATTTTGCAAATCCTTGAAGGACCTCTTGGGTCCCTGCTTTTCAGTTTAACCAAGATGTGAGCAAATGGTACATTTGTGGTGGTCCTGGGGAGACATTTAAAACATTGTAAATTGGTATTTTATAGTGTATTTGGAAATGAAATGGTGATAATTAGGTGGGTGTTCTCAGTTGTGTATCTGTTTGTTTAATACTATATTGCTTCTAAGAATTTTCATTAAATGGTGTTTTCTTGTTAACACAAAGTTTATCAATATTTCTCCTCAGGAAAAAAACCCTGAAATGTTTTTCTTCTCTTTTTTAATTTGTATTAAGGATAGTCTGAAATTGGTCAAGTTTTCATTTGATTATTATGAGAATCTGACAAAAATACAACCGTTAATCTTCAAAACTGTTACAACTTTGTTAATCATAAATTACTTTTTCAAAAAATCTTATGCTCTTGATGACATCTAAGATAAAATGAAGTACTGTATAATAGTAACCAAGACTATTTTTGTTTAGTGCCTGGTATTGATAGCAACAACAATAGTCCAATTATAATTAGACGTCAATTCTTGGCTGTTCTACGAGGGTGTGACCAATCAGAACACTTAATATTAAGGCGGGGACAAGCAGTGTCTTCCGATGTTGGTTTCCCAAAATTTTCACTCAATTTCCTGTATAAATCCATTCACAATTTGTTTTCCTTTTTACTCAACTGTCCATTTTCCATCTTAAGAGCAAATAAATTTATCCAGTGTTATTTAATACAATCCGAGACAAAACAATATATCTCAATTTTCCTAACTTGCTAAGATAACCTAGATTGTATATATAAATTTTGCTTAAAAATTTACTGTGAATGGTTTAATTATGTTTCAATCCTCTATTTTAAACAGCATAAATCCAAGTATATACAATAAATGAGCTCTAGAGCCTAATTATTCAGAAATAAAAATTTAGTGGGAAAATTTTAGAACAAATTGATTTGATCCTCTTTAAGTGCAATAATACAATATTAAAAATAATTTATTTCATGAAAATCAATGGATAAATTTTCTGATGAGTTCTAGACTATTGAACTCATTTATTTTCAATGAAGTTAGATTAATGAAATGATTAACCAAATGTTCAGAATAAAATATATGAAAATAAATTAGAGTAAATTCCAATTTAATTCAACATTTGGAATCAACATGTTTTATAATCAATTTCAATTGCATAGGAATATTTAAAATGCAAATAGATGATTGAAATAGTAGCACAAACATTTATTTTACAGGCAGTTTTGTAATTTAGAAGTAAGTTTCTTGTCAGTCAGTACTAAATCTTTGAGATCAAGCACTGTTAATGCTGCTAAACAATACTTTAAAAAATTTATACTTTATAAATTAAACTCTACAATCTTCACTGTACAGCTTATACAATGTAAGCATTAAATAAGATTGTTGTTTTGCTGGATAACAACATAACTACTCAATTCCTGATCTGAAAATTTCTGTCCATCAAATACAGGATTGTTATTGATACGTTTTGTTCATGAACACACTCAAATGCTTTTCAGCGAAGAGAACTCGTCAAACATATCATATCAGATGACGAGACACTGAGTACTCATTGCACCAATTACTAGAAATAGGTATATATATATATACTTTCAAGTTTTGCATTCAACTACAACCAATAGCAGATGATTTCTTCTTCAAAACAATATCTTTTATGTTAAGGTGGACTTTTTCCTTCCTCTGTGGTGGAACAGAATTGAAACAGAATCTTTTAAAAGCTTCCAATTCTCTTTCATCATCATCAATATCACCATTTTCTAGATCAATATCTTTAGGAGCAAACACACTTTCTGCAAAATTAAATAAGAAAATTGTATAAGTACAACATATTTTTACTTTAAGAAGCTTAATCCAATATACTAATTACTGTATATTTATTTAACTGGAATGATTAAGGTGTTAACAGTAGTTGAATATCATAGTAAAGGAAATATGTTCTATAACTCTCAAAGCATGTAAAAATGATTTTAAAAACGTTATTAATAATGAAACAGCTGTTATTGATTAAAAAATGCTGTTCTTTCCATTATTTTAACTATTCAAGATCACATACTTGAAACATCTTTCTTTAAAAGCTGGCAACAGTAATCACTAATACTACTGATATTGATTACAATGGCATTGCAAACACACAAACATTCAAGTAGCTCTCATTCTCAAAGGAACAAGTTCATGAATGATATCGCAACACCACTATTAATTAAACTGAAATAAGTGTATTATTTTATTTATCCAGTATTAAAAATTACATTTCAATAGGAAAAGAAGGAATAACCCTGTATAATTTAATATTCATAAGAACTCACCAACTAAATTCCAATCATCAGAATGGCCAGGGCCCCCTGATCCTTTTTTCTTCTTCTTTTTCTTTTTGTCACCAACAACAACCATAGCTTCTCGCACTGCAGATTGTGCCTGATATACAGCTCTCGCTGCTGATGCAAACTGGTGAGAATTATCTTGATTATAGTTGAAGTTATTTGGATTTTGAGGAACTTTTCTCACATCAACTTGATTAGTAGATGACAACTGCTGCAATGACCTGGATCTAGAATTCACTCCATTAGTAGGCCTATTCAAAGCATCTTCTAAGTGTCCATTGGAAACATTCTGTTTACTGTTTTGAAATCCATTCAAACTACTGACATCATCGTAATCTGTTTGAGAGGCAAGTCTGTTTCGAAGTGAAACATCAGAACTTACGACTCTTGATGTTACATTCTCTTTCCCTTTCATAAGCCCAGAAAACCCATTCACAACTGGAGATACAGCCACTTTCTTGCCTACCTTATTTGTACCATTCTTCAATGAAACATCACTATTGACTTGAAATTCAGGGCGACTATTTAAGAATGGAGGTGTTGGTGGATACCTGTTTCCAGATGCCATAGCTTGTTGAAGTGCTGGACTCCTTATAGTAACCATAGAACCATTTACTTTAATTATAGCTGGTTGTGATAGCTGATTTGTATTCAAAGGAACACTTTGTACACGGTCATTCTGCTTCTGCCCAGACCCCTGTTGCTGGGATTGCTTTTGTACATTAACATTATTCTGATTACGATTCTTGGTAACAGAAGTTTGTTGTTTCCCATTGGCTTGATTTGTTACTGCAGTATTGCGCCCTTTATTATAATTGTTAATCGCTGGAGTGTTGCTATCTTGAACTTTGTTCTTTTTTTTGTTTTTCTTTTTACCATTTGTTGCAGTCTGTATTACTTCAGTATGCTCTGAAATAGATACATAAATTTTATTTATAATTTAATGCCATAAATAAAGGTGTTAACAAGAGACAGGGCAAACTATATTATGTTAGTTAAATTTTCAACCTATAATAAAATAACTGTGATCAAAGAAAATAATTAGGCCACTTGAGCATCACCATAAAATTAAACTTAAAGACAAATTCACTAATAACTAAAAATTCCTAATTCAAGTTCCACCATTCTAAACATTATCAAAAGAATCATAGTATCAATACAACAATACAAATAATTCACTATTTATACCATTTTACTCTTCACAGAAAAATAATTGAATACAAAACACAAAGTCTACATGCATAAAAGTGAATAAAAATTACCTTTACTGCTTTCTAGATCATCTTTCATTCTGCCTGTATCAACAACAATAACATTGGATCCAGAAACAGACTGGCCAAAGCTGTTAAGTCTTGAGTGATTAGAAGTTGTTGGTGCCGTTATTATAGACGATATGTTATTACTAGGAGGTGGTGCTTTTATACTGTCAGACAATTTTTGATTAGATTTTCTCTGCAACGCTAAAACTGGACCATCAACTTTTGTTATAGTTATGCCAGGAGGAAGCTTAAGATTTTCAAGGCTAAATGACCTGATATTTCCATTCTGAACAGGAGATTCTTGCTTTTGATTAACTGAAGGACTTAATAGTCCATGAGCCGTTTTATTTGGCACATTTACCAAACTAGGATTAGCTAACTGCACTGCTGGAGAATTTGTGATATTAAATTGTTTAGAGGAAGTTTCACTCAAAACTTGGTTACTATCATTTTTTATTTTGGAATTATTTGAACTTAAATGTTTGATTGATGAATTCAAATAGTTTGTTCCACCTTTAACTGATTTGCTTCCATTAGTTTTGGCTGATGAATTTTGTTGCTTATTTGGATTTGTTGCATTGGGGTTTTGTTGATTGGAACTTTGATGAGTGCAATTTCCTTGATTTCCTTTGTTTTTCTTCTTCTTTCCAGTTGGAGCCACAGAATTAATAGCAGCCAGATTTGATTTAGGCTGAGACAGTTTAATTGATTCTTCCTGGGATGGGCAAACTAAAAATAGGAAACAACTTCTGTTAATTTTAGAATTTCAAATCACGCATAAAGTTCAATAAGAAAATTATTGCAACAATTTAAAGTAGCAACTAAGATGTCTAATTAGACAAATGTTCAATTATTACAGGGAAGAAGTTTTCAAAAGAATCACTTTTAGAATAAATAATTAAACAATTGAAACTATGTATTGTATCAAGACACTTTCTGGTTTCTAACCGGATTAAATATTAATTATTAGAGAATGTTTCTATGATGTGCTCTGCCATAGTTGTCAGATGAATAGTGATTATTGGTGTTGACTATTTGTGGTTACAGCCACATCATCAGGTGGAATGGTGGTTACTAGCTTAAATTCAACCATTTGCCCAAGTAACCGCTATTCACCTGATAATTGCAGAGCACCTCACAGCATTTTAACATTGTGTAATAATCAATATTTAACCCAGTTGAAAACCAAAAAATTTTATTTGGCTCTACAGCCCATTGAGAACCTGGGCCTACCGGGGTGACTGCAGAATGTCAAGGAAACCCAAAAATATTTTAATGATTTAGTTAGAGAGAAATTATTTAAAATTTTCTTAATTATAAAAACATTCAAATTAAAAGTAAAATGTGTCATGAGCTTGGATGTCAGTGATCGATAATGCCTACTCAAATAAATACCTAATTTCACAATGGATTGTTTAGGACACAGTAAGCCTTGAAAGTTACAAGATAATATTGAAAATTTAAAAGGTAATATTGTATAGAATATTACAATAGAAGTGATTAAAGTAGTGTCATTAGGAAACAAAGTTTGTTTACCTAATTCCAAACCCAATAAGCAATTATTTATCAATTTTAAAAGGTATTAATATTTTGATATCACTAACTTCAAATAAAAATTTTGATGAGGAATCATTACAGTCATTTTCAAGTATAAAATCTTCATTAGGTCCTTTTAGTTTTATGTTTCCACATAATTTATTATATTTCAACACGAATATCAGCAACAGCAGAGTGAATGTTCCAATAATTCAAGTAGCAAGAAGACATTTTAACCAAAACATTTTTGCGGTTATCTCAATGAACAATTTTTCTCCGCACAGTCTTTTATCATATTTTATATGTTTTGCAACTAATTACTAAAATTCTGTTAAATTTATTGTTAATGTCTATTATTGTTTTGAAACAGTAAATCCATTTCAATAACAATAAATCAAAACAAAATAACTGTTTAATGAAGGTGAAAAAGTTTGGCCAAATTTGTCAGAAACAATTAATCTTATACGTAATGTTGTGTTTTTCATAACTGTTTATCTTGTCTTTGATATTGTGGACAAAGTTTAATAGATTTGTCATCCTAATTATGATTTTGATCCCATAATTTATTAATAAAAGATTTTAGTTTACATTGTATGTTTTCAAAGAAGGGGAGTATTATAAATATATTTTTTTCATGGCACCTATTTGTTTTTGGGATATATTTGTTTTAATCTCTGGAGCCTAATTTTGATGTATTTATTAATAAGCAGAGGTGGATAGGAATTATTTTGTAGGATATTTTTAACATTTTTAAGTTTTATTTGTGATATTTTTGGTGGGCAAGTTTTATAAAATTGTTGACCAGACCAGGACCTAAACCTGTAAGTTGTAGCTTCAGGTATACAAGTGATGGAGATATCTCAAAGCTCTGATTGTGGAGCACCCACCCAGAAAGCAGGATTTCTTCATTCCAATCTTCTAAATTCAATTTCATGTCCTTTGGCTGAGCTTCAATTGGAAGCATTCTTATGCCTTTTAACAAAATTTAATTTTTTTTGAAACAGATAGTTATCACCAATTGAACAAATTTTATATCAGTCATTGAATATTATAACTTTTTGCATAGATCCTTCACATGCATGAATGATGTTCAGTCAAGGTAGAACTTATTGAAATGAAGAGTCAACAAACTTATGAACTTCAAATAAATCAAATTAGACAACTTCCCTCCAAGAAATATTGACGATATGACTATTCAGTTGTGTGTATATATATATTCCATTCCCTTCTACGCTTGACATATGTATTTCCTTGTGCATGATTCCATGCCGTACATATGATTCAAAGAGCGAATTTCCTGCCTTTCTCCCATATATTTCTATCTTTCTTTCTATCCAATTATCAAATGCGTGACTTCGTCACTTATCCCATATATAATTTATATATATATATATTAAAAAACAATGAGTCAAATCTCTATTGATGCTAATGAGATCTTATTGCATGTTCTTTCATACATAGTCCAAGGGTTAGGTTTTACTTGATGCTGAAATTTGAGTCAATATTTCAATTTGAATGAAAAAAGTTGCAGGCATTTGCTGGGCTATTCTGACACTAGTGAAAATTAGTTTCATTTCTTAATTTTGAGACAGTCTGGCAGAGGGTTTTAACAGTCTCTATTGTCTGGACATGTCTCAGGATTTCCTTAATATCTAACCAGCAAGAGTGCTTTAACCGAAGGAACAGCATCACCAGTTAGCAGACAATAATGATGTCTTATCATAGAATTATGAATAGTCAAACTATTATTAAAAAAGAACCAACAGGAAAAGAGAAAGACACAAGTCACCATAACTTAAGGACTGAAGAGGAATTACTCAAACCAACAGCATATAGTTGAGAACTATTAACTTGATAAGTACCTCTTTTAATTCAACACAGATAAGCATAAGTCACAATGTTTCATTAGTAGCTATCTGACTTCACCTGAGAAACATAATGGCTTAAGCTTACTTTGACCTAGCATATTTATTAGGAGAACCATCGGTCATTAATATCTATTAGCTGAATTGTCACCAATATATGTCCAAATCTGAAATTTTAGGAAGGTGACAATGACCACTGCTGCAAGATTACAATCCACAGCTGCAGAGAAACCACAGCCATTGTAACAAAATCACATAAAGTCTCAAAGTAGTTCAGACAATTTTAGTTTAACATAAACAGTTCTCTGGACTGCATTCTGGTCAATTGAGAATTAAACACAATATTTCCTTGGCTTACGTCGCCATCTTTATCAGGTGTACTAATCACTAGAGTGGCCGATACCACCACCTCAGCCACTTAGACAGTATCGATGCTGATTGGCCATTCTGCCTTTTGATGTGGGCACTTAAGCAGATCAGGAATCAACAGGTTTATGGCCGGCCCACCGGCTCCTGCAGTTCCCATACTCTCTATCCCATAGATTTGTTTATTCATAATACAGTGTCCTTGTTATGGGGAGGGTTATGGACCTTGATTTCTACTGATTCCAAGAGAATGCTGTTGAAGTAGCATCTTGTCCAGTTGAGAATCTTGGTTTCTTCAAATTGTATTCCATGGACAGTCATGAGAGCATATTCAGCTACTGTAGAATTGGTATGTTGCTTCAGTCGGATGTACCTTTCATGTTCCATGCAATGTTCTTCAATGTTACAGATCATTTGTTCAATATAGAAGAATCCACTTTTGAAAGGGATTTGCTACATCCATGGTGCATTTAGTCCTTTACAGGATGTAATAATTGTCGGATTTTAATCTGTGGCTGAAACACCATTTTTAAGTGATCTTGTGCCAAGATTCTACCAAGGACGACATTAGTTATAAGGGTTGCTGTTGCAACTTCATAGTGTCAACATCTCAGTCAAATTGAGATCTTTCAGGGCATCCTCATATAGTGTAAAGAAATCATCAGAAAGGATAAAACCATTGTACAGTTTTTTTGTTTTACGTTTTCAATAGACAAGTGAAATATAAAAACTGTAAATGGAATATAATGTTTTTCAATAAGGGCAGGTCAATCTTGAAATAGAATAAAACAAGCTGTGTGAGAGGTATTAAAACTCTTTTTATTTGAAAGGCCCATGTATGGCTTTTTAAAGAAAAAGAAAATCATTTTGTTAATACTTCACACACAACTTGTTTTATTCCGTTTCAAAAAAGACCCACCATTATTGAAAAACCCTATATAATGTATAAAAATAACATTTATTCAAACTCTCATAGAAGAGTAGACAGAGAGATAGAAATGTTCATACCTTATATTTTAAATTAAAGAAGACATTCACTCCAGTTTGTCATAGGACTTAAAAGAAATTTTGATATTTGGCTTAGAAAACCAGTATAAAATAAAATGCTAAATTATTATAACTTATTTTTAAACACATCATACCATTAATATGGGAAGACAATCATCATAGTCACAAAATAAAAGTATAATTCTCTAATATAAAAATAGACAAAATAAATGCCTAAAACATAATGAAGGTTGCTATGTGAACATAGATAATGAAGCTTAACCAAGAGTATATTAATAATGGATCAAACAAGAGCTGCACATTTTAATAAATGTACATGATACTTATAAAGAATAATTAAACATAACGTACGGTAGTCACCTTGCCCATTGACCAAGGTGAATAAAACTTTATCCTTATCTGGGGTAGCTCCCTTCAAAGTAATTGTTACTGTTGGCTCAGCGCCATTGGATTCCATTACCCTTTTAATAGTAACCATTTGTGGTCCTTGTGATACTGTTGCAGTTTTTGAACTATTAGCAGCTGCAGTAACATTTGCAGATTCAGACTTCTTTGAATTTTTATTTGATTTGGTAGGAACAGAAATTGAATTGTTTTTTTGGTTTGCAACTGTGCTGCCAGGTGTGTTAACAACTGTTATTGTTACTTCTGGAGTTTTGTTTTGCAATTCCTGTAACCTTAGTCTTTGTGCCTCTTCCTGATCTTTTCTTTCCTTCTCTTCCAGCTGTAAGAATATATCAGAAAACTTTATTTACATTGTATATTAGGAATTGTCTAAATAAATTGTTTCAATATTTTAAATTATATATTAATCTAATCCTGGCCTCAGCATTCAAGAGATGAATTTATATACCAACCTTTTTCTGCTTCTGCCTTGCTTTCTTTGCAGCTTTCTTGGCATCTTTACACCTGCCTTCAATAAAATCAAGAAGAGCTTCCAAATCTCTAGGATCCTTTGTAGAGTGTTGAGAAAGTGAATCACCAGAATCTTGCTTTGTGAGAACAGGAGTTGAAATGGATAAAGGTGGAGCTGCCGACTGAACAGAAGCAGTCGCTGTAGTTGTAGTAGTAGGGGGAGGAGGTGGTGGAGGAGGAAGTGATGTTGCTTTTGTTGAAGCCGATTCTGTAGCCAGAGGTTGAGCTACTGGAACTGAACTAGAAGCTGTATTTGCTACTTGTCCGGCTTTACATTTTGCTTTCTTCTTAGTCAATAATAATCTCAACCTCTCACGCATTTCTTGGTAGTTTCGACTGACTGGTGCAACAGATGGCTAAAAAATAACAAATAAAATATTTTAAAATTGAGGTTTATTTAATGTACTAAGTTTGTGAACAGACTAAACACCAATATATTTCTTGGATTTCACCCCACTGTCACCAAAAGGAACAAGGTAAATACTTTGTTGAGTGTATCAAAATAAAATAATTAATCTGTGTAGGGAAAAGGAATTGAGAGAGGTTAGCTTTCCTTAAATTGATAGTAGATGTCACATCTGTGGATTTAGGCTTTAAGGAGGGTAAATGTGAAACATGGGCTGAAACTGTTGGTTTTGTTGCATTAGCAGTTATTGCAAATTGAGTTTCACAGTTTGACAGTGCTGCAGTAGTTATAAATACATTCAGGAAAGATAGTTTTGTTTCACAGAACAAGAAAGCTGAGCACAGTCTGTAATTATTCTGGTAATAATGTGAGAGAAGTGTGTAATGTTTTCTTTGTTTGTACATGGCAATTTGGACAGGATTTTTGAGGATTGTGGAAGCAATTCTTCACCTTCACTTCAATCCAGAGGCCCAATACTTAACCAGAAAATTGAGACCTAAATCATAAGTTTTTAACAAATATGTGAAAAATTCTCAGAATAAAATTTTTTTATATTTAAAGTTAATTTCCTTCTTACAAAGTTGTGCAATGAAATTCAAAGAAAAGAACTAACTGCCAACACAGTATTGATATCCCACTGTAGCAATCAAAACAAATAAAAAAGTTAACTTCTTAAGTGTGACCACCTGATCCCAGTTTTCTAGGGTTTGCCCTGAAACACTTTTAGGTGGGTGCCAAGTAGTATCCTTAACTATAGCCCAGGGACCCTAGTAAACTGTTTGCTAACTTGCTGTTCCTTCCACATTCCCACTTAATAATCCCTTCGAGTGTTACAGAGGAAAACGCCACCACACAAATGTTTCTTTTGGCTTGGTACTCATATTAAAAAATAATAAAAACAAAACAAAAAGTTCATTTAACATAGTTTGTTATGAAAGTATATATTTGTAAAAATTGTTTGCTGCAGCTTTTAAAAGTATGAACAATAAAAAAAGCTATTTTGGTTTTGAACTATTTTTCTTTGGTCACAGCATATCTAGCATCCTATCAGCAATGAGAAACAATCTGCTACTTCAAAAATTTTCATTAATATCTAACCAAATTGTCCAATTGAACTTTGCCTCTGTGATGGCCATAACCTCACACCTCCGGGTTTTGTAAAGTCTGTAATTTGTCATTAAATACCAGGGATATCTATGTGCAGAGAGTATCTTGAGCTCATTGTTTCACTCAGAACACTGCTCACTTTATTCATAATGCATTATATTTCCATCAGACATACTACAGCATTGTCCTTTGAGAATAATCTACATTTTCTGTCCTTTCTTCTCTTTTCGACAGATTCCAGTTTTGAAATTTAATATAAATAGCATCAGGCTGATGCTCATTTGAAGTTCAATTAATATACATACAAAGGTTGGCAAACCTGACTTTGGTGAGGGAGAGTAAGAGTGGGCACCAACAAGGGTGGACAAAGATGTTCTGAAAGTAACCCTCAAGCAAGGTGTATTGTTCATGTCTACTTTGAATTTCAGTCCAGTTTGAGCAATTTGAATAATGGTGCCGAGTTTGTGCAGTCCAGGGAAGAAACTTGTAGTGAGGGATGAAGTAACCTTTGTTATTTCAGTTTAGAGTAATTTGGTTAGTTAGACAATGAATAGGTCACAGGATATGTTTCTGGGGGAGATCTGCAAGATATTTTCTATTTATATTCAGTAAGTGGGAGTATGTTTTATTTGTAAATGTGAGTGCATGGATGCATTTATGAATCAAATCATTGCCAGTAATTTCAGTACATGACAAGAAGTTAAAATAGAAAAAGAAAAAACTGTCATATTGCCTAAGGAAATAATAAGGTTTGAACAAAAGATTATTTAATACACACCATCCCATGACCAAACACTTCACAGTAACAGCAGTCACAATGCCTAGAATCCCTTTGAGTAGAAGCAGTTGTTGAACTTGAACGTTCAGAACAGGTATCATCTTGGCTTGATGAATCTTCTAAATCTACAGCTTCATTGTCCGGATCTATAATTTTTTTTGCAGTATTAAAATTATATATTAGATAAACACAAAAAATCATTAAAGGATAAATGTTCACAAGAGTTTCTTTTCTTATATTTACCACGAGCAACTATCACAAAATTGAAAATAATCATATTCAAGTGAATATTTGTAAAGGAAAGACCGAATTCTAAATATTCATCCAAAACAATAACTTTTTAGAAATAAATCCCATAATTTTTTTTTTCTATGCATGAAATTTCTTGAGCCTCTGCTATTTATGCAAAAACACATCAAGGTAAAACAAGATGAAGAATGTTTATGATAAAACTTTTTCACTTTCTTACGGATCCATTAACACAAGTTTCCCATCTTCATTTGAATAAACAATAAACGAGATAGTCACTATGATCATTGCAGAAAACAGGTTTCAGTGTTAAATAAACATTCACCCTATCCTAGTTAATAGAATGGTATACCTTTTTTTTTCTTCACAAAATAGCTATGAATTAGTTTACATAATGTCCCAGGTACTTAAATTTAAACATAATTTCATGTTAAACAGATAACCATAGCTTTTGAAAGGTGATGTGAGGATTATACTTCTCCTGTTAGAAGGTTTATATACCTTGTCTCATTGAATCTACTCACTACACATCTGACATAAGAAAAAAAAAAGTTATTCTAACTTTATGAGAAATGCATGACATCTGTTGAGAAGATATTGAAACTATCTTAATGGCGGGAAGCTTTTTTGGCCTGAATGGTGGAAAGTAATGAATCTAAATCTTCAAAGGTCAACAAACTTTCCCTGAGGTAAGCACTACATGTCACCAAAATAATCAAATTAATAGGAACACATAAGTGCCAAACAAATATAGTACATCTTTCCCTCAGTATCTTATCCAAGTATTTCACAACTGTGTAAGCTAAATTTAAATCAACTATTTCTCAGAGTGAACCCAATCTTCCATTAGTGTTCTGCTGATGAGCTGTGTGGGCTTAGTGATGAGTTATAGTCGTTACGCTATTACACTGCAATGAGAGGCTACCGTATTTAGAAAATATTAATTTATTGGTTAAATATACAGATGTAAGTATGTAAATTGAACTTACAGTCTGGACAAGAAACTCGTTTTATTTGTTCTATTGTGCCACCAATCTTTACATTCTTGTGACAAGAATGAGTTGCCTTTGAATGAGGAGCTGACATTGGTCGATGTGGAGTTGTACTTGTAGCAGCTGACTTCACAACATCAGGTAAAGATTGATGATTATGTTGATGTGAATTAGCTAAAAGAGAAGGGAATTCAAATTAATACATTTTAAATTCAATAAAAAATTATTAATTGTTTATTATGTAGGTATAAATACCTTGTGGTGGAGGATTGGGTGTTTGAGTCATGGAATGACGTACTAAAGCAGTTGTATTTATGTTCACCATAGGATAGTGACTTCCAGATTGCTGGCCATGTCTTCTCACAGTTGTTTGTGTTAATGATTTTCCTATTGTAACAGTCTTTGGTTGAACAACTTTACTAGGACTGGTCTGCGTAGATGCAGAACTTTGAAGTGTGTGATCCCTGCAAGGAATGCGACTCTTTGCAAGAGAGGGTTTCTGTGTCTGAGCAGTTGTAGTTTTCAGTGAGGCTGGAATTGGTGCAGGTTTTTGCCAATTTGGGGGTGGAGTGGATAGTGATGAAATAGGAGTGCTAGTAGTAGGAGGCAGAGGTTCCAAACTCAGTCCTGGTTGAAATATATCTGCTACTGAAGAATTTATATGCTGAGACTTCAAATCACCCACAACCTGTAACAAATATGTAGTGTTATGCAAACATATTTGTGTGTGATAGAAAAGGAAGCAGATCCTGCAAAAAGCCCATGAATATATCTCAGTTCAACATTTGTGTACATATCATACTTCCCTTACTCATATGAATTTTAACTTTCAGAGGAGACTTATTTCAATCATAAGTCTGGTTTTCTTTGTAATTCATATTTGTTTTATTGGCACTTTCTGAAATACGGCGAAACACCGTTATTAAGGAACTCCTGCTTCAAATGAAAGATTTTTCAAATACCGGTAAAACTGTCATATATTCAATAATATTAAGCCAACTAGGAGATTTTATGTCACATATACTAGTGGCAATTTACATTTCACCACCATTTTTTTAATCGCAAAAATTGCTAGTTTATCTCATTAATTGGTAATTTGAATGTTATTTTTTCTGTTGGCTTAATGTTAAAAGAAGAATTACAAGGTTCAAAATGGATCATTATAGGATTTGCGTTGGAGCATTCTAATATTTAAATGATGATTATTTTAGTGATAATCTGGTTTAGTGGACGTATATTGGTTAAGTAGGGGGGTGTTTCGGGGATTAAAGATGCGGGGAAGAAATGAGGGGACGTCTAAAATGGAGAAGATTATTAGGGGTGTGGTTTTGGGGCTCATTGGTTGTTATGCCGTATTATTTTGGCGGGTTTAATAATTGTGCTTTTTTATCACTCTCACTGGTAGGTTACATTTCCATTTTAGTGGGGAGTTTATTAGGGGGATGATAGGCTACGCCCTCAGGGGGAGGGGCTGAAGGAGGTACTTGGTGTTGGGACATCTTTTGGGTTGTGGATCAGGTGTGGGGTTGTTTTGGGGCGGGTTTTGTGGGGTTCTGGCATTGGGGGCGGAAGGTTTTTTGGTGTTGGGTGTGCGTAAATTGTATTATTCGGGGGAACCTAGGGTATGTATGTTTGTTGTTTTGTGTTGTTTTTGGTGTGTTAATTTATTGATCCTTTGAGCGTTTTTTGTATAAGCGTAATAATTTAAAACTTAGATTTAGACAGTGAAATCGCTGAGTTAATGCCATCGTGTGAATGTAAGGCAACTTCCAATCCCAGGGTTTGAATAATATGGAGGAAGTGAATGGACAGGTGCACTGAAGAATGACCATTGAAATGGGGGTTTGTGCGTTTTTATTGGTGTACAATACTTTGGCAACAGGCCCCTCTTACCAAAATCTTCCGGAATCACGTGAGTGGGTCCAATGTGTATATTATTGTTGTCTATAACCAATGATGGATAACTAAAACAGATGATATGCGGCGATTGGAACTAGTTAGTGGCTGTTTTTTGGGTCAGTTATGTTGATCGAATTACATTATTTATTTTATAGGGGACCCTGATGTAAGAGGGAAAGTTGGTGGGCTTAGTAGATGCCAAATTCGTGAAAGTGGTATGTAGATGTAAATTTATTTGGACTGGAGAAGGTCTTTTTTCGCGAGTTCGTCTTTCTCTGGTGTTGTTTAGTAGGGTGGATGGCCGAGGGGATTTTAGGGGTTGTTGTCTTTATGATGTGCATGGAGAATGCAATGGTATTGTGATTTGTGGGGTATAATATTTTTGGTGGTTATGGTTTTAGAAGGCGTGGGTTGTGAGGAAAGGTTGTTGGGGATATTGTCACAGCGGGGGGTGTATGGGGGTTTAGCTGCATGTTTTTACTGGTATAAGGCGTTTATGGGGGGTGGACTGGGGATGGTTATGGGCGTGAGGGGGGGGTATATTATTAATGTGGGGGGGAGAGGGGGGGTGGTATGATTTGGGATAACAGTTTTGTAGAGATGGGCGCGGTTAGGTTGTTGTGGGGTTTTGTTAGACGGGCAGAATCTGAAAACTTGGTTTTTGGGCGGGTGAAAGGCGGGTTGAAGGTTGGTGTCATTTTATTGGGCCTTGGGGAGGGAGGTTTAGGTTAAATTACTGATAATGATTTGGGAGGGGAGGGATACATATGTGGGGGGTGTGGGGTGGGGCCCCCGGGCTGGACTTCCCGGAAGGGGGGGTTTGGGGGGAATTTAATGAATGAGGGGGGTACGGGGGTTGAAAGGAATTGAGTTGGAATTATGGATTTTGTTTTTGGAGCAGTCGGTGGAAACGGTGTGTTTGTAGGGGAGGAGTGAGCGGGTTTGGTGACTTTATGGAAGGTTGGGTGGCTATATGTGGTGTAGGGGTGCGTTTTTGGGGGGGAATAGGATTTTTTGGTTTTGGGGGAAGGTTTTGGGTCTCGGCTAAGGGGTGGGTGGTAGGATATGGGGTATAGGTTAAGTGTTGCGTGGGGGGAAATAGAGTGGTTGTTGGGGTGCTGGTTGGTTGGTGTATTCTATTGTGGGGTGTGTGTCTTTTTGATGCATGTTGATACATACTGGGTTTACTTTTATTTTGTGGGAATTTGTGTTATGTATAAGGATCTGGAATGGTTAGTGGGTTGTTTGGTGAGGCAACTGGCGTTAAGGGAATGGGGGAGGGCAGCTGTAATTGGGTGGTTTGCGTATATATTGGGATGGCGTTGTGTTTTTTTCGGAGATTTGGGTTTCAGGTGAGGGTGATGGTGGGGCGGGGGGATGAGGGAGTGGATGTATTTCATTTTTTTGGGGGGGGATGTCTGTTTATTATTTTGTATGGGGAATGTGGGTGGGTGCGGGGTGGGTTTTTGGTGGATTGTTGGGTTAGTGGTTTGGTAGTCTTGTCGGGAGTTTGGAGGTGATGTTGGGGGGGCGGTTTTGGGAGAGAATAGGTACGGCGTTTGTTCTGTGAGCTTTATTTTGGTTGTGGGTTGTGTTTAGGGGGTATTCGTGTTCTGTGGTTTTGTGCGGGAGATGGATGGTTGGGGGATGTGTTATTTGAGGATTATGTTTGTTTTTGATTGTTGAGGGGAGTGGGAAATTGGTATGGATGGATTATGGGGTTTATAATTTTTTGGGGGACGTGATATGATGTTGGTTTTTTATTTTTGTGGGGGGAGAGGTTTTGTTGGGAATGGTTATGGTATGCGTTTTAATGGTGGTTGTGGGGCGAGGTAAGAAGAACGCAAGGGGAATCCACACCCCGGGGGCTTGGGAAGGGGTGTATGCTGGTTTGAAATAATGGCTGGTTGTAGTTTGGGAAATGTGGGTTAGAAGGTTTTGGGGCGGTGGTGTGCGGGGGGGTGTAAGGGAGCGTCTAGATGTTAGGCGAATGTTGGGATTAAGTTTGGGTTTTGTGTGTGTGGGTGTAGGTGGGTGGTGTTTGGGTTTGTGGGGTGATGATAGGTATAATGTGGGGTTTTATTTGGTTGGCAAGTGGATGCGTGGGGGTTAGTTTGGGTTTGTTGTTTGGGTTTGTAAGTGGGTTGTATAGTATGGTTAGATTATGTGTAAGTTATTGTAGGATTTGGGAATGGTCCGTGGCTGATTGGTGGGTTGTGCTAGTTTATTTTACTTTAATATTGTATAGTATTTCGGGGTATGGGGGTATGGGGGGGTTTGGGGATGAGGATGTGAACTGGTGGGTACAATGTTTGTGATTGGTGTCTTACGCGGTGGGTTTTGGGTTAGATTATTATTAATGGTTGTTTTGGGCCCAGGTTATTTGATGTTGCCTTTGACGGCCCGGCCTGCCGGAAGCGTATTCTCTTTGGTTTTGGTGATTGGTAAGTGTTTGGCTTAATGTGGGTATGCCAGGGGAAGTAACTGTAGAACATTATGTTCGGAACTCGTCCTGTGTTTTCAAAATTCTCACTTTTAAATGGACTTTTGGTCTTTTACATGGTTTTTTGTACATGTGTAGGGTAGGTGAAATTGGGTATGGGTATAACCACTATGTTTGACGCGTGAAGCCTGGGTGTAAGATAGGGGTTGGTGGTTGCGGAGATTTGTTAAAGGGTAGGTCGTCCTATTGTTAGCTGGGAGGACTGTTGGCATTGTAGTAGGGGTAGGGGGGATGGGTGGGTGTGGTTGGGAATGGTGGGGAATCTGAAGGGGTGGATAGTGATCATTTCGAACGGAGATGGGAGATGTATTAAGCGGGTGGGGGTTGAGGGGGTGGCGTATGGGGGGGGGATGTGGGTATTATTTGGGGGAGGTGTGTGGAGGGGTTCTTTTTGTGGAGGGGAGTTGGGGCTTTTGTTTTGGATGGTGGGTTGGTTGTGTTTGGGAATATGTGTTATTATGTGTAATTGCTCTAGAGTTTTGTGGATTTGATGGTCTTTAACACCTTGTTTGAGGGTTATGCGTTTTTTTAGTTTGTGTTTTTTAGGTTTTTTCATGAGGGAAGTAGAGTGGATATCTTAGAAGTATGTATTGGGGTGGGGATGTAAGGGATTGTTAGCGGTTCCTCCCTTTTTTGTGTTTCTTTTTTCTTTTTTGTAGGGCGTTTGGGGATTAGTTGGGGGATTGGATTGTAGGGTTGGAATTGAGGCGGGGGGCCAGGTTCTGTTGAGGTTTGCGCGGGTGTATGTGATTGTGGGGGTTCGGAGGGTGCTTTGGGGGTCCTGATGAGTCAGGGGGTATGGTTATTGGATCGTGCTGAGGGGTATTGGGTTTGGGGTGGTTATTGGGGGGTATTGAGAGATTTATAAGTTACTGGCGGTTCTGGAGTATTGTTGGATAGTATGCGGGTGTGAGAGGCGTTTTTTTTGGTAGGGGATTGTTTAGAAATTTTCTTGCTTTGGAGGGGGTTAGCATTCTTATGATTGGTTGTTGGGTTGACGCAAAGTGGTGGTGGATTTGAAAGTTGAAGTGGGGGGTGGTTTTTTTTGTGTGTGGGGTGTGGGTGGGCATTGATGTTGGCGTACCTATGACATGTGTTGTTGCGGGTTTAGAGGAGTTCTTGACGGTATTCTTGAACGGTTAAAGACTGTTTTGGTAATACGATGGGGTTTGGCGTATGGTGGGGGGTTGGTTGTTGGAGTGGTACTCGTGAGGGTATTTTAATTGTAGGAAAATAATGCCGTAGATTAGTGTTCATATGTATATTTTTGGCCTGAAAGTTTATTCGGGAATGGTGGGTGTGTTGGTTGGTGGGGTGGGTGTATCGCGGGAGACAGGGTTGTGGCGATGGGGGTATGTGTGGCGGGTGTGGGGGGGATTGGAAGGGGGAGGGGGTGTGATGGATGGTTTTCAGGGCTAGGGTGGGCTAGGGGTTGGAGGCGGGTAGGTAGTTAGATTGGTGTCTTCTTTGGTGGCTTTGGAGGCGTGTGTTTTATGTTTAGGTTTGAGCGGGTTGGGGGTGTGGATGGGGGGGGGGGGGGTTGGTGGTGCTTTGGGAATTTGACGCTGGTTGGTTGTGGTGGATGGGAATGGAGATTGCATTTGTTGTTGTTGTGGATGGCGTGTATTGAGGGGGGTTTTGGTTTAGTGATATGGGTGGGGGTGGTATGTGGGAAGTGTTGCTGGTGATAGGGTGGGGGAAAATTGGGGGATCGTGGAGGCTATTTGTGGTTGGGTTGGTAAGATTCTTGATAGGATGGGCGGGGGGATGGGGTGGGGGTTTGGGGTTTTTTATCGTTGGATGAGCATATGAGCTTTGGACCTTGGTGGGTGGGTCCCCCACTCTGGTGGTTTTAATAAGGTAGGGAGTTGGTTTTTATGGGTTTACTGATTCTGGGTGGTGGGTGAAGGGAATGATTGGGTGCGGATGGGGGTAGGTTTTTATGGTTGGGTGCTTTGGGGTGGGAAAGCCAAGTGTTATATTTTATCGATGGGTGCGGCGGGGGTTAATGGCATGGGTGGGTTTGGGAGGATTTGTGGGGGGATGTGGGGTGGGGTTTGTCGTGAAAGAGTGTGGGTTGGTTTAGGTGATTTATGATTTTTTGTGCCGAGTGGGTTGTTGAAGTGTGTGTTGGTTTAAGGTTATTAGGAATTTTTCATTTTTATGGTGAATGTTTTGTGGCTGTTTTAGGGGTTGCGTCGGTATTGAAATTGGTGGTCTGTTGAGTGTTATGAGGTTGGTATGGGTATAGTTTGGTTTATTTTGGTGGTGGTTGGTGTTTTGGGGGGTCTTTTTGTGGGGTTTGGGTGCGTGGTATGAGGGATTGTGGGTGTTGTGGGGGTTGTAGTGTTGGGTTTTTATTTAAATATATGGATGATTTGTTGGTGTGGAGGTTGCGTGTATTGTTGTGGGCGAGAGGGATGTATGGTCATGGAATATTAGAGGGGGGGGTCCGGGATGTGTGAGAAGATGGTATGAATCTGTGAGGACCGGATTTAGTCATGGTGGGGATACGGGAGAGGGATTGGGGGTTGGGTGGGGGGAGGATAGGAACGGATAAGGATTGAAGGTGGAGAGGTGGTATGAACGGTTGGGGCTGGTAGTCGGGTTATGGTTTTGTGGGTGATGGTGGTGGGGGCGGTTTGTATTTTTCGTTTTAAGATTTAGGAATGGATGTTGGGGGTTATGAAGGTAGTTGAGGATTGTATGAGTATGGTGATATTATTTGTGATGGTGGTTGGATTTGGGTGTTCGGGCGGTTGTTTTTGTGTTCATGTAGCCGTGGGTAGTGATATCGGAGGTGTGGTTATTATGTACGGGATTGCTGATTTGGGGTGTTGTTGGGGGGGGGGGTCTGGTTGAGGTTAAGTAGGCGGGTAATGGTTGGTGGGGGGGTTTGTTATTTTTAGCAAAGTGATGTTGTATTTGGGCTTTGGGGTGTATGGTTGTTGAGGGGTTGTTGGGATTTGTTGGTGTTGGTAGGGTTGTTAGTATGTAGGGGAGTCGGATTGATGGTTGGTATCGGAGGAGTGGTTGGTGGGGGAATTTATGGAGGGTCTGTGTAATTGTCCGTTTGTTTGTTTGGTTTGTGGTGGGAGGTGTTTGGTGTTGGAGTGAGTGGATTGTCTTGGGGGGATGGGTTGGGGAGGTGATGGTTTTTTGGTTTTGGTTGAAAATGTATCGGATGGGGAGTCTTTATGGTGGGTGTTATAGGGGTGGGTGGGACGCTGTAGTGGTGGTTTTTTGGTTGTTACTGGTGGGGTGGTATGGTTTTCTTGTGTGGTGGGGGTTTTGGGGGTGGGACTGATGGAGAGTGGATTGTTTGTTTTAGGCAATTTGGGTGGCATGTATTGATTATTGTGGTGTTGTGTTTTGTACATTTTTGTGTGTATGGTAAGGGAAGTGGTAATGGTCTAGTTTTTTTCAGTAAATAAGTTTTAGTTGACTTGTCAAAGTCAAATATATTCAGCACAAGGGCTAATGGATGAACCATAAAGGAAGACTGGACAGCAAAAAGCCATGGCAACAGTCTCCAGTAGGGCAAACAAAACATGAAAAATCACAAAAACTTGTGTTTGGAGACAAGGTGTAAAGAAAGGCCCATACAATTCCATTAGATTGATGGATATTAGCCCCCATCACAACCAAGATGTAAGAATGTGACATGGGAGAAGGCAGGAGAAAAGTTATAAAAATTCTGAGTGACATTTATTCAGAAGGTAAGAGAGTAAGACTTACTTACAGTAGGAGTGGTATTCTGATGTTGATCAGGGTATTCTCTCAAAATTAGGTTGGGCAAATAGCACGCTAATTCTGTGATTCTGAGTCTGATTGATCCTGTGACTATAAATTCAGCACCTTGTGAAATGGAGACTTGCCTGCGGATGTATTGAGACGTGAGATGAGCATAATTTCAGCAAATAGAAGCTGGAAGGAGAGGAATACAGTAACGTATACTCATGCCATGCCCTTAAATCTGAACTTATTGCATCATCTTACTGCTGCCACTTTTATTTAAGGTAAAGGTCAAATAAAATTCTTTATTTTGTACAAATAATGTCATTAACTTTTTATTCTGACTTATCTGTGGAATTATTAAAGAAACCCTGGGTCTGTAACTCGAATTGTAAAAGAATAAGTAAATTTATAAATCTAAAATTTGTTGGATGAAGAGTTCTTGGGATTCCAGTCGGGTGATGTCATTTGTAATCCATGTTTCTATGGCTGACACCAACATCATATTCAGGTGAAGTGCTTTCGAATCAAAAATTGGTGGTTTAAATAGTCCTGATTGAATTATCCTGTCCAATCAGGGGCTTTCTGTGTGGTCAAATCAGGGGTTCCCTTGTCTAGTACATAGGTGGTAGGAGTGGGGCGATCCCTTTCCACCCCCTCCACTGCGCACTCTTTGGATCATTCTGCCAACATTGTGCCCTTCGACTGATGCTGACTTGGCTCCATCTCCATTATCGGGCTCAGCCTCTGGGATGTCCAATAGGTTACCCTATGTTCTGGTTCTCCACATTTTTTACAATATTGGTTCCCACAACTTACTCAGGTGGAAACCTGAGTCTGTGTTTATCAGCTGGCTGTTGGCAGTTCTAATAGCAACCGTCTTCAGTAAAATGCTGTCCCAGAAATGATTAGCAGAGCAAAGGATCGTGGTCCCATGAAACTCTAACTGATGTCCTGTAGTGAGTGCATGTTCAGCTTCTGCCAACTTGGACATTTGTTTGAGCCGGATGTTACGTTGGTGCTCAACAACCCTTTCTTCTACAGTTCTCAGGGTTCGGCCAATGTACTTTTGACCGCAAGAACAAGGAATCTGATGAATCCCTCATTTCTTAAGATCAATGTTGTCTTTGACCAAACACAGAAGATTCCTGACTTCCTTCTGTGGTCGGAAAACTGTCTTAATTTTGTGTCGCCTAAGAACCCTGCTGATTTGGCTGGTGGCATGGCCAAAGAACAGCGGGTAGGCTGTCCTCTCCGTAGGATAAAATTCCTTGTTGGTCCATTTCTCTTTCTTCCTCAAAGTGTGGTTGATCTGTTGAGTAGAGTATCCATTTCCCTGCAGGCACATTTTTAGATGGTCTAACTCACCTTTTAAACTTTCCTGGTCAGAGATCGAAAGCACTTCACTGAAGATGATGTCTTCAGGTGTCAGCTATAGAAATGATGTGGATTACAAACGACATCACCCGACTGGAATCCCAAAAACTCTTCATCCAGCATCTTCGTCGGGAAAATCTATGTTCTCTACTAAAATTTGTTATTTGTAGCCCAGAAAAATAATATTGAAATATCATAACATGCATTAATATAAAATAAAATTTGTTATTGATTTACTTAAAAAGTAATTTGATAATCAAAATTGTTAAATAAATATATGTTCAATGTTTCATTATCTCTCTTATATAATACAATATCTTAAATAAAACATCAAAGTTCAGTTATTTCTACAATTGACTTCCAACAGTGGGGCACTTTTAAAAAATAATATATGTCATGGTCGGTTATGTTACAAAATGAATAGAGTTCTCAAGTTTAAAACAAGTCTGAAACATATTTCAAATATACAAACACAATCAACTGACAATGATGAAACCAAAGATCTCTGTAGTGAGCAGATTCACTAAGAAAGTGTACATTCACTTCACTACTTAATTGCCTTACAATTTCCCTGGAAATTATTATCAACAATTTATCTTCTCCGACTTTATTTATATTGTTTTTATATACATATTTTTTTAATAATCCTAATCTGAACATGAATTGATGAGGACATTTTTCCTTCACTAATTACAGAGATCTATATTTTATAAATTCAAAACACTCTTCATTATGATCTGCTAACTTCCAGGATAACAGCCACAAAAACTTTTGAAGTTCAGCATCAAGTAAAGGCACTTACTTTGCTAAATTTTCAATCCTAGTGTTGCTATCCCAGGATTTGATTGGATGTGATGCCACAATGATTATATCTTTTGACAATAGAATATCAGAGGGATTTTGTAGAAGTTCAAGAATGCTTAATGATGTTTTAGTGAACTTTTCACCTTCACCAATTATAATTATTCAAACAATTGGAACATGTTCACACAAAGTGAATGATCCAATACAACGAAGAGTTCTAACTATTGAGAGGTTATGTTTCATGTTCCCATATGGTCACTTGAACACTCTTCTGCAATTAACCATTGCACTTCTTGACACCACTCCAAGATTGGTTAATTTATCCACTTGAACTACCTTATTTCTCATCTCTCTCTTCACATGTTTG
This sequence comes from Eucriotettix oculatus, assembly GCA_034510155.1. Lineage (NCBI taxonomy): Eukaryota > Metazoa > Arthropoda > Insecta > Orthoptera > Tetrigidae > Eucriotettix > Eucriotettix oculatus. The sequence goes on from CM067376.1 coordinate 99,313,883, forward strand.
TTTTTTGGCAATCACTTTTCAACACCCTTACTCCCAATTCCAACTGCCAACAATCATCTATCCTTTGTAAACAGATCCCCCTCCAATTTCATCAGTTTCCTTCTCCACATTTCACCCAACTTAAGAGACTTCCTTAGTGGGAGTATATTTTCTACACTACTGCATCAGCTGAACTCTCATCAGCCTAGCTTGTTAGTCTATTTCATAATTCTCTGAAGAGAAATGTGGTTCTTTTACATCAGTGAAAATTCTCCATCACAGAAAAAAAAAACAAGACAACTTTTAACAAAGCAGTTTCAATCTGAGCACTATAGCAGAAACCATAGACACATCATCTTATTTCAGTTTAGAATGACTTCCATATTATGTATGAAGAATATTTAAGAATGCATAGGATTCTTCAGGATTGTGCCACATCCAGATTGTCAACATATATGAATTATTAATTAAATTAATTTGATTTAATGACCTGTATAACGGACAACTACAAATTTTGAACAAGAATAAAAAACTTAAAAAGACAAATATTCACAGAAAATACATTAGTTTTAATATATAACATTCAGATATTAATATTTTCTTAAAATCAATTTCCTTATCCAAAATAATAGCATTATCAAAATTAAATGGGTGATTTTATTCCAGACAATGTATTGTAATATCAATCAATTATTAATGTTGCTTTTCATAGTAATCAAATGCCTTTCTACCTCTGTCAGAGAAATTAATGTCTCAATATTGGCATACTTTTAAAATATAAACTGGAATGACTCATAACTTCATTCCAGCTGATTAAGTACATTATGTTATATGATACAGAAGGTATGCTTAGAATATATAACAATTTTTGACTTTATATTCAGAATTAGGATGTTGGAAACATGCTGGCATATATTGATTTGGATAAGGAATTGTTGATCCAGTACAACTTTTCATAAGAAGTTTCAAATAATTTTGAAAATTACTCCAAATAATTTAAACACCTTTGTTTCACACTTCCTCCTGTAAAAATACAATATAAAAACATCAACCATAAAACAGCTACCTGTATAGAGGGCTAGGTGAGTCTGGAGGAGTAATAAGACCTCCACATGTAAGAAGATGAGTCATTGCACACTCATCACATGGGCAGCCTCGACGAGAGCTGCAACCAAAGCAATAACCTCCACTACCAGCTTCAACTGGACTACTTTCTCTAGATGTTCCATTTGTCCCAGCAAGGTTTGCTAGACTCAAGAGTTGCTCATCAAATTCACGTAACTCACTGCACACAAGAAGTATTACATTCAAATCTTTTATAACAAACATAATATAGAGTAAAATAATAAAGAACTCTGTCTAAAATGCATCTCCTATTTCATGTGTGTACAACTTCAAAAATATTGAAAATTGTATGTAGTGGTAATAATAGACTATAGAAGTGACATAAACACCATTGGGACACACACTGACTTGTAGCATAGGATCCATGCTCTAAACTGTGTATGTTCCTGCATCCCAGCCAGTCAACACCTACTATCAATTTTGGGTAAATCAACTAATGTTCTCCATTTCTCAAAGGTGTAAGGTAATGATTGATAACAAAATATCTGGACTGACTTAAAAACAGCTCTTGTATATGAATACAATTGATATTGAAAGAAAAGAGAGAGAAAAGTTGGTGATAAAATTCTTCTCAAATTTGTGGAGGTCTCAACTACCTAGCATTAGATCCCTTCTTCAAAAAAACATATCTGAGCATTGTGACGATCACCTAGAGAGAGAGAGAGCCTAAGTTCCTTAAAAATACACTTTACTGCTTCCCTGCATGGCAACACCTACTAAAAATTTAATGAAAATGACATTGTCAGACTAATTTAAACAATAAAGTCAATGGTTGACCATCACTTGGAATGCTTTTCCTAATCTTCTGCCATGAACTATTGCACCATTTCAAAAACTGCCAATTGGTGCCAAACAAGTTTTAGGGATCCACAACACATAGTTGAAATGTCTCTGCATAGGAATGTCTGCTGCTTAAACCAGTTTCAAGTAGCTCCATAGATAAAAATTCAAAATACTAAGGTTGTGGGCATGTGCACAAACCATGTAAATAGTTCTCCCCTAAAATGTGCTGGAACATAAATCACACACTTCTTCATATTTGCAAGAGCTCATCTCAATGCAGGTCTGAACGTGTGTTCTGAATATATTCACTGTAGATAATGCCTGTAATATGTGCTGGTACAACATACTATTCTTTCATTACTAACTATAGGATGAATTTTTGTAATTTTTAGTACTTGTATAAGGGATCCGCCCCAAAAGTTTTTAAAGGAATATTTAAGCATATTTTAAAATATTTCACCTGTATTTATTTTAATAATAATAATACCTTGCTGTTTTGTTCCACATTTTTTGTTGTATAAGCTTTCTTTGTGCTTTAAACAGCTCCCAGTCTTCTCGGAGCATACGTTGTTTGGCCTTCAATGTTGCTTGTGCCTGACTGAAAAGAATCTGTAATTAGGGAATGTACATAATAAAGAAAGAATTATGATTTCTTTAAAATCATAGGTGTTTTTTTAAAAGATGGAGATTACCTACTAATGTTTAGTCATTAGTGAATAATGCATGGCGCACATAGTAAACAAAATGGTGTTAGAATGAATAATTTAAATAGTTTATGATCATTTCAATATCAGAATGCACACGTAGCAGACAAGTGCAAAAAATACAAGTCAAAATTAAAGGGCAGCAGCTATTATTCTGACTGCAATAGTTTTAGCTTTCAATTAAAGATATAAAAGCAAATTAAAGTTAAGAGAAAGTTATTCCTGAATATAATTTAGCCATGGCTATGAGTTATTGACTGTTGCACAATACAAATAGAAACGAGTGATATGTGTAAGGTAAAATGTTTGTTCAAGTTTTAAAGGAAGACTAAGATAATATGCAAGGCACATCGACTCACATTTTAACGCATCATTTAACAAAAATAGTATGAATTACAAATACATTGGACCATCATGTTATGAACAACTTCAGGAAACAAATTTTTCCTTAATTTCCAAACACAAATTTCATTTATGAATCTAAGATACTTTGTTCTTGAATTCCTGACTACTTACAGCTCTGTTTCTTCATTCTCCTCTCACAAACTGAGTATTATAACTTATTAGGATCAAAGTACAAATCTGAAAACTCTGAATCCTTTGATCATCCACTATGGAGAGATAGTTTGTGGTAGAGGCTACACCTAGAATAATTCCTACAACTCTAAAAAAGGGGAGTTAAATACAGGAATTAAAATTTCAAATGACAATCTGATGCCCCACTTACAGATAGTTTTGCAAAACAACAACTTTGCAACTAACAGAAAAATTGATGATGATTGCAGACTTCAAAGAAATTAACTACAATTGTCCAAGGCACATTTCCGGACTTGGTAAAATTACTGCTCACCCATCTGAGGCACAATTCCAGACTTAGAGGAATTTACATTGATTCCGGACTTAGAAGAGATTTCGCTTCATCCATCTGTGACCCAATTTTGGACTTTGTAGAATTTAGTACGACTCCAGACTCTGAAACTTCTGCTGTATGTCGAGTAGGTATAGATTGTCCTGCTTCCCTGGCTTCCAATCCTGTCACATTCAGTGCGGCCACTTGGGAAATCTCCTGGATACCGGCCACCGCCTTGTTCACTGACCAGTCTGACATCACACTGGATCACAGCTGATCCAGATCAAGCCTCTTCCTAGTGGGCTCAAATGAAGTGAAAGAAACCCATTTTCACTATAATTCCTTTCACTTTCAGTCAAACCATAGTGCACTGCCGGTTTTACTGCATAAATCTCACACAAGCATTTTAGATTTGTAAATTTTCATGAATTAATATTAAAGCGTGAGTAAAGTGCACTCATTAGAGTAATTTTGTGAACTTGCATTGCCTGCTTTACTGCATAAATCTCTCTCAGGTGTTTTGCATTAGTAACTGTTCATTCATTAACATCACTGTAACTTTGTGAACATGTATTACATTAAAGACGATTTGTCTCATGTTTTAGTTCTTGTATATAATCTTGGGTTCATTTCTAAGCATAAAGCTAAGGTGTTATAACATTTCTTTTGTATTAACATGCCATTCGTAAAACACATTTCAATAGCAAGCATGGACATTAAATGTATTTGTGCTCCTTTGTGAGGGCATCAACACATTTAACGAAGTTTATTGCATTAGTGGTTAGCAGAACTTTTCAATGTACATCATATAGTCATTTATAAATAAAATTTGTAATAATTTTGTATAGCTGAGATTAATTTCAATACACATGTACGAGCGGTAACTAGTGCCAAATCCCAGTTGCGCATTATTACTTTCTGTTATCACTTGAAGGCTATATCAACATGATCCTTCAGATCGAACTGCAGCAATTCTGCCTATTAAATTCATATATTTCGAAATTGTGCAATTTCTCAGGAACTTTGCATTCAAGGGGATTACTGGCACCCATATTTTCTCTGTACAGTGACACCAAATTTTGCATTATTTATGACTCTTTGATACATTCTCTACAAGTACTGGTATCATTATGGTCGATCCTACCCCTTATAATCCCTCAACCGACTAGCTGAGCAGAGCAATCCACACGACAGACAACCTTAAGGGTAGGATCAAAGTAACAACTTCGAAACCAAGAGTTGAGGCTTTGCGTTCACATAGTATTCCTGGGCTGGAACTCTCGGTGAAACATTTGGCTTCTCCAACACAGGGTTGAAAAGAACGTGGAAACTATGTTCATCTTGGAAACCTCATTTGTTACAGTACGTACCACGTTTTGAGAAAGTTTTTGTTTTAATGTATTTTAATATGAAATATAGCATGGAAGGTTGCATCAGACCAGTCTCAGGCCTGATTACTACAACAACATATTAGGGTTTTGAACAATTCAAGATACAAACAGAAAGATACAAGCAGAAATTATTACAACTTTGGATATTTGTATACGTGACAGTAGAAGTTTGACGACCTAAACAGTAAAACATTTTCGTTTTTAGGTGTAGAAGTAAAGTAACTAATCACCCAAAAGCTCAAGAAACGTAAGAACTCATACAGCAGCTGTACATCAAATCAAAATACTCAGCCTGGAAACTCTATAAATACTTCCTAAAACTCTTATCAGCATCTCATCCAATGTACAAACTACCTTTTGTACTTCATGGATTCAAAAGCAACAAGGGAAAAGCAGAGCAATTGTTCACTAAAGAAGGTATTCCAACAATGAAGACACATCAGACAACACAGACTCTCTCCTGAAGACATGTGACATAAAATCCTGAATGGTGATGACTCATAACAAAGTTCTTAATTCCACAGTTTGGAATCAGAGCACTGAACTAATGATACTATCAATAATATATTTTTATAATACAAAGAAACACAGACTACTTGGAGATTAAAACTGTGAATCAATACAGCGTTCCATACTGTTACAAGGAAATGAACTTCCTCGAAGCTCATAAATACCAAATTTACCCAAGCATTACTTAAGTCACACATTCCTATTTTCTTATTTTGTTTAGCATGAAAGAGTTTTATTCAAGGATAAATTATCATTTTTTTCTAATCCACACATTTTACTTGATGACAATATTAACAATACAAGAAATTGTCCAAGACTAGCAGAGCTTCAATTTGAACAAGAATTAAATCCACCTTAGGACAACATGCATGACTATTCATGGAAGAATAATTCACCAAATATACATAGAAAACATGTCATTCAGATTATGGTCCACGGGATTTTCCCAATGTTGATAGTAGTTGAAAATATCTCAAATTCTAGGATTGCAAGTTCATCAGAGCCACATACTGTTACATTTACTTTAATCAAAACATCACAATATTTGACAAACTCACTTGGCTAGAATCCCAGGAGAATTTCATTTACATAGTTGTCAGTCTTTAATTCATGTTTATGCACATCCCATTTTTTCATTTGAATAGTAAGTAAAAACAAGTGCACAGCATACATGAGTAAATGTAATATATATTCCAGTAACAGATTTGACAAAGCCATAAAAATACTGAATATATTGTCTAGATGTATTATAAGCTATAAATATCAATATTTGGTTAGCACATGATATAGTCAATCTATTTAATTATTTATTCAGTAATAATCTCAAGTTTAAAAACATATTTATGAAAAAATAATATATACAGTCTAATTACTTACTTGTAAGCATCCACTAAAGTCTCAGTGTCTCTCCACATTGCTCCTACAAGAGTCATTTCATCATCAAAAGCCAGGTAATGGTGAACCAAGTCTGAATAGGCTTGATTTTTTCCAGGCAACATATTTCGAAGCTAATAATGAAAGCAGAATATTTAGCATTATCTGATTTCATAAAAAACCATAAGTAAAATATATAATGTAAAAGTAAAAATGTTTCATTTTCTTTATTGGTAAACATTTACACTATTATAAAATTGTTCTCTACAGTGTCCACATTGTAGATTTAAATTACACAGAAAGAAGGTTGTAAGAAACTGTTTTGAGTGTTACTGATGACTATACAAGTTGAAAGCATCGCCCATAATATAATCAATTATAAATCAACAAAATTATATTTGAGTAATTTCAAAATATTCATTCAAATTCGTTAATCATTTAAAATGTCTGGCCTGTGCTATGTATAATGGAGGATAAAATAACTAAATCGTACTTGAGGAATTTGAAAACATTGATTCAAATTTATTAATAATTAAAATATGGTCTTACCTGTGCTATGTATAATGGAAGATTGTTTTGAACAAGAGGATCAGTATACACACAACTCTGATACAAGTGTTTATTTAGAACTTCCCACGTTAAGCTAAATTTCTGCAAATGTTCTACTTCTAGTTGTTGCAACAGTGGTGCTAATTGCTTTGCTGCCATGCACACCTTTTCATAGCCATCCAAAAGACCTAAAAATATAATTAATTAATGACAAAATTGACATAATATTTAAAATGTATTTACTGAGTGATACCAACCAGTCAAGAAAATTTGTGCTAGTTCTGGAGTTTGTTGCTCTCTATGAAGCAATTCTAGTTGTCTTACTTTTGCTTCAATTACAAATTCTTGAACTTGTGTTTCAAGGCGTTGGAACAATTGATGTGGATCACGTGTACATAACCTTACAGAAAAAAATACATGAAAATTTTGAATAATTGAATTAACTTATTTTAAAAATTATGCTGGAGACTTTTACTTATCAGCAAGTCCTATAAAGTAACAATCATCTAGTAGATTAAAATACCCCTCTAATTTGTATGTGTCTATTCATATGTGAATCACATAGGGTTATATGTATGCATCTCCCCAGCCCCTATTAATTAATTTTTGGCCTCTTCCCTGGCCTTCATCGAGAGAGAAAGTTAAAGTTGATGGCCTGGTGGGGTCTACTTTTTTTACCAGCAAAAGCTAGCTGCACAGCAATGTTGACTGCTCAGTTGACGGCTAGCCATAACGTACAATAATTTACCTATCTTCTGAAAATTCAAGAACTCAATGTGGTGCCTGTCACCTGTACACTTCAGGTAAACCAACAATCTTCCATCTCTCTTTCCTGTCATTGTTTTAATTAGCCTGACTCTGAAGCGGCTGGTAGACAATAGCACAAAGTCGCGCGGCCGGAATTGAGGTAAACGCCTGTTTTTCTCTCCTTCTTCCCTCGTTGTTAACGCCTTCTCTCTCTGCTGCCACCTCGACTTATCAGTCCATACACCGGCGCACCAACTGCACTCGTCAATCGTTCACTGCACAATTTCTCTCCACCAACTGTGTCACCATCAATCTCTACATCTTTCAAATTCACTCTCTACCACCAATCTGCTACCAATCTACCCTCAATCTCCGCCACCAATTTGCTGTCGCCACCACTCTGCTTCTTTTAAAACTTCGTCCCCACTTATGCGACACCTATCACCAAGGTGGCAGGCATGGATATTCTCCAATAATATCCCTTGTTACATTTGGGGAATACACACCACCCGGTCACCAAATTCTCAGACAGATTAGGAAATTCCAAAACCGGCGACAAGGTGTCTGAGCTTTATAGCCCAAGTGTCAACCATTGTCTCTTTGTTTTGATTCCGAGCTGCCTAGTCGGCGCGCGGAAACACCCCTTCTTCAAGGCAAGCGACATGCTCATGCCAAAATATTTATGTAATTTAAAATTCCACAAATGGGGAAAAAAATGGCCTGGGTTCTACTGCGCTACAATAGAGTTCAGCTTCTGAAGAATTGGGAGGTAGGGCTTTGAGCGGGGTCAGTGTGAGGCACTGGTTGAAGTTGGTGTAGTGGATATGGGCATGGACAGCTATGGGGAATTGTGTTTTGTGGAGTTTACTGTACTACAGTGGTTGGCAATCCTTTCGGGGAGGGGGTAGCTACTGCAAGGAGGCTCCATTGCCAATTTTACTCTTCACTACAACGTTGCCTATCATTCTCATCATAACATTTCATTATCTAAGATAAGCCAATAAATTTGAATGTCGCCACTGATACAAAATGAAAGAGAGGAAAATATGTATTTTTCCTTTAGTCTGTATTCTGTTTTTGTTTGTCAGATTAGGAGTAATGTCTAGCGGGCCAGATAGAACATTTCAGGAGGTCGCATCTGGCCTGCAGGCTGCAGTTTGCTCATCATTGCCCTTGGAGGAGGAAAGGTAATCAGGATGTGTCACCTCCATTAAGGGAAGGGGGGAAAACAAATTTAATTGTGTAAAGCTAATAATTAGCAAATTAATTTCTGACTATATTCAAGGTAAAGACAGCCCTATCTGTGTTTATTCCAAGGTAAAACCTCTCTAGTTTCAAAATTAAAGCACTCGACATACATAATCACCCTAAAAGATTGAAGGATCAAAAATCAGTTGGCCCCCAGATTAGAGTTACTCTAACTGAAAGGAGAAGCCATAATAATGTGCGTAACACATGACATTCATAAACATATTTGGAGATTGAAGGATAATAAATCAGTAGGCCTACACAAATACAACATGTTTCGAATTTAATCTGGACAAAAAATTGTGAAATTGTGAAACAAATAGTGTTAAATAAAAAAAGCTGACATATTGGCTGTTTTGTTTTGTGTGCAAATTTAACAATGTCAGATAATTGTTTTATTGTATAAAACTTTTTGCTCATTGTATTATTTATAAAGAAATAAATTGTGATTAAGATGTAGTTGGCCAACTTCTTGTAGTCTACTAGCTAGTGTTGCTGCCTCACAATACACAGGTCCCGGGTTTGAATCCTGGCATGGGCTTAGATGTTTGTGCCTCCATGGTCACAGAGACTGGTATTAAGACTACCAGAGAATCTATAAACTGACCATGTATCAATCCAAATTTGGAATGTGTCATGTAAGAAAAGTCTGCAGTTAACCTGGTAGGCCAAGCTCCTGAATGAGCCAAGGAAGAAGTAGCTGATCTAAAAGACGATTTAAACATTACTATCCAAGATCACTGTTAAACAAAATTAAATTAAATTCCACAAGAACAAAAAATTAGCCAAAATTTAAGAACTCGCTGTTTACAAAAAACATATTAGGGGAAGATGAAATACTTGGAGATGTAAACTGTAAATATTTGGGAATAACAATTAGTAAAAAACTGGATTGATTATATAATTACAGAAGCAAGGAAGAAACACTTATCATTGCACTTAGTAAATAGAATACACAAATAAATTAAAAGGTAGGCTGAGTTAGTTAACTTTAAATTACAGTATGTGGAACCATTTACAGCCAAACATTAACCCACATTGAAAAGAATTCAGGAAGTAACCAGATTATTCCTGACATGGAGTGAAGGAAATTCCTGTTTATAGAAGCGGTCAGACAGTCAAAAATAGGCTAGATGGAGTGCATTATAAAAGCATATACATATGAGCTGTCCTAGGAATTTACAAATTGACTTAAGCCACCAAATTTTATTTTATGAAACAACCTTGGGCATAAAATTAGAAAAAACCATGCAAGTAGGGAAATTCTCCTTAGTAAACAGAAGCATTAGGAACTGGCATAGGTGTAATTGAGATCAAACACAGATAAAATTATATAATCAATTTAATTTAATAATATGGCATATTCCTGACTTGATGTGAACCTCATTAGGTTTCCAATTAAGAAAATTGTTTTCCATATAATCATTTACTTTCATAATAACCCAATACTCTATATGCATATATATGTGATTAATGTAATGTGATTTGATTTTTATTTGTTTTGTTTCAGGGGTATTTTAGCTTAATTGTATATTGGCCACTGTTTGATGTAAAGTAATGCGCTATTGCCCACTTGTAGTTTAAATGCAACAAACAATGGAATGGTAAACTGTGCATACCAATTACCACAAAATTAAAGACCTTAACAGTAGATAATAGTTATTTAAATAATAAAGAAATTTATCTGAAGATAGCATGCGGCAGCAAACGACGCCTGTAGATAATCATAAAAACGTATGGTTGTCAATAATCAGACTAAAAATTTAAAAGAAAAATGCTTAATTTTATGCCTGCAAGAAAGAAAATAGCTAAATGGTAAGCCAGTATTTGATGTGGATTTCTAGAAAAGTAGTTAGTACTTCAAAAACCAATACTAGTCTCAGTTCAAATGGTTTATTACATAATATAACTTTCAACTCCAAGAACACATTTCTATATAAGACAATAGTTGAAACTTACAGCTTGAAACACAGTTAAAACAATTTTAAAAAGATCTCTATATAAAAACATTAAAAATCATTTAACTAGCACCTTTTGTCAAAAGCTACAAAATATAATAAATGAGTTTAATTGGAACTGCAGTACTGAATTCTTTATAAGTCAAAATGATTTAGTAATCTTACTTGTGAACAAGCTCTTTCATTTTAGCTTCAACTTCTTCAGAGATTTTTGCCTCCAACGTATTTCCTTCCATCACCATACGATATACCATTCGTATATACTGACGAAGTTCCAACCAGTATGACTGGAGACGACGCATATCTTCTAGTTGTTCTGCTGCTTGATCTCTGAAATAAAAATGACACAATAGGTTTTTGATGTAAATATGTTTCAATAGACAATTTTCCCTTTTTTCAATTTTCAATTGTATAAGTTGGGGAGAAATTGTGTAAATAAGTTGTTAAAAATTGGCCACTCATCGACAACTGGTATGGACAGGAAACACATGCACAGTGTGTGTGTGTGTCAAGAAATGACATTGTCATGTTAATTAAAACAATTAATGGGGAAAGGACATAGAGATAGAAAGAATGTGAGTTACCTGAGGTTCATAGATGGTAGACACCTTGTGAGGTTTAGAGCACTTGAATTTTTGGAGGCACCACCCCCTTCATCAGAAAGTTGGGAAGAAATTTCCAGTGATCAGCCAGCCAATTTGTAGATTTTCAGAAGCACCACCGACGCTCAGCTAGCCGATCACTGGAAATGACCACATATTCAATGCTTTACGCAACAGAAATCACCCCGTAGACCTCCTCCAGAAGCAAATAGCCCAGGCCCTCTCCACTTCCCAAATAGTCAGTTCCACCCCTAACCATTACACAGAACGTAGTCTTCCTCTAACCACTACCTACTTCCCTGGACTACATAAACTCAACTCTTTCCTCCGCCTTGCCTACACTGGAATACAATCCAACCCTGACATGAAGAACATCCGCCCAACCATACTACCCACCTGTCCAAGAGTGTCCTTTAGGCGCCTACCCAACCTCCCCAATATTCTGGTCAGATCCTACCCACCATTGGTTGCAGACCGTGGTAGAAACAGATACCATGTCTGCCAATACTCCCACCTACCACGACCTTCAAGAATCCCACCAACAGCACTACATACAAAATTAGGGAAAACATAACCTGTCTGTCCTCTCACACCATCTACAACATAAACTGCACACTCTGCCCAGCCTTTTACATTGGCCAGACAAAGAGACCCCTCCCTAAAAGGATTGCCAACCACCACAGTACAGTAAAACTCCACAAAACACAATTCCCCATAGTCGTCCATGCCCATATCCACAACACCAACTACTTCAACCAGTGCTTCACACTGACGCCCCTCAAAGCCCTACCTCCCGATTCTTCAGAAGCTGAACTCCATCTATGGGAACTTTCTTTTCAGCATGGCCTACAGTCCAGACAAAGCCCTGGACTCAATAACTCAATATACTGTAGCTCTTTACCTTCACCTTGCCCCCCCCCCCCCAACAGCGCCTAAAACAGCACGAGCTCATTGTAATTTGTATGTGTATCCTGATGTGTGTTTATGGTATGGGGTGGTTGTAAGTGCATGTGTTAATATTTAAATATTGACACCTTTGAGGATGGATGTGTTTGAATGAGTGTGTGTCAATATGGGGGTGTTAGTATGCATCTCCCCAACCCCCATCATGTCCTTGCCTCTTCCCAGACCCTCATTGAGAGAGAAATTTTGTGACATGGTGGGGGTCAATTGTTTACAACCTAAGCTAGCAGCGCAGTAAATTTTGGCTGCTCTGATGAAGGGGGGCGGTGCCTCAAAAAATTCAAGAATTCCAAACCTCACAACGTGCCTACCATCTATCAACCTCAGGTAAGTCACCTACTTTCTACCTCTCTCTCCTTTCCTTATTGATTTTGCATATATATATATATATATATATATATATATATATATATATATATAGAAAGAAAGATAGAAATATTTGGGAGAAAGGCAGGAAATTCGCTCAAATGCGTGACTTCGTCACTTATCCCATACATATATATTATATATATATATATACTGTATTTATTATAACTTTAATGTTGTAGTCCATAACTACTAATCTTGAGTAAAAAATTGTTAACTCTAGATATGGAGGATGGACCCAACCTTCAGCAATGTGTTAATGTAAAATATCTTGTCAAGAATGATGCTGCACTGGTGTTTAAATCCTTCATTCAGAGCTGGTCAGATTCCTGTATCTGTTACCTCTTGCATGCACATATATACCACAAAGTCATTGTTTACATCTGAAATCTAGAAGCTTCACAAAATAATACTGCAATTACAAAAGATCTACTTTAAGTAAATGGATTCACTGATATTGTGAGTTTCAAAGGAAAGACAAATGTGCAACCTGAATACTGGTGACATGGCATGCTGTTCTCCTTGTTATATGGTGTCCATAAAAGAATAACCCAGTTATAAAATTTCATCAATTGTAATTGTTTAGTGTTCTTTCAAGATCACAATTGGGAACTGAACCCTTAAAATTTTATTATTCCTACAGATTTCATGTTAATTAGTTTAAAGAAACTGTATTGTAGTACTTTAAAAAAATTGACATTTCTCAGGCAGGTTTTTAAAACTGCTCCATAACACATCTGACATCAGTTCCAGTGAGGTGATGTCACAGCCGTACCAAAATCTGTACATTTTCTTTTCTTAATCTCTGCCGCTACTATGATGGAGGATGTGCTGCATCTTCAGGTACGTGTTTTAAGTATAGTTTAGTAGTATGCCTGAAAAGAATTCCACTCTTTTTATGCTAAATTAATTTTTTAATAAAGTGTTGGATTTCACATTTAAAACAGTTTAGTCATTTAAAGTTAATAATATTTTAAAAGTTCTTCTACTGTAGGTAGTTGCAAATGTACTGTTGCCTTCTTAATGTGCTCTTCCTCATATTCTGATGAAAATTCAAGAAAACCAAGCTCTCGCCATAGTATTGCCAGCTTAATACTTCAGGAAAGCCACCACCTTTCTATATCTCTTTCCTGTCATTACTAATTGTGTTAATTATTTTGTAAATGTCATTTCACATAAAGAATAAAACATCCTACAGTTATAATAGCAAAACAGTACCTCCGATCTTTACACGTCTTGCATGCACAGGGTTTCTCATCCTTCTGTACTGAACTGTTGGGACCGATTGATGATGGAACAACTTCATCTGGTTTCAAGTCATTCTATAGAAGAATACAAAGTAATTGATAAAATACAGAAAGCGATTCAATGTCTATTTGAGTAAAAAAAATTTCAAAATTTATAAAATAGTAAGTAAAAAAATTGAATGATATATACTCCAAGATATAATGAGTATATAATCACAAGTATACATTTGTACCCTAAAATAGATTTGAAATACCACCACATCAATTAATAAAGCATTCGATACAAAAAAAAGGCACAATGAATATATAGGGCTCACAATCCCTCATTCAGGAATTTTTTTAAAAGATCATTTGGGGTACAATTACGTTTTCTCCTTTAACTGCACTTTTCTACTTTCTTATTTTAACCCATTTAAAAACAATCATGGCCATCTACACCTTTCTGTTATAATATCTGTTCCCTTATGTGCATTACTGTCTCTCTACAAACCCCAAATTATATAAATCACACTTCCTCTTCAGCAAGTTTCTCTGTTAGCCAGTACCTCACACGACAGCCCTGAATAGTAGAACAAAACATTTACAACAGTTTCTGTTTCAATCCCACATGAAATGAAGTGGCATATCTTAATAATTACATCAGGTCAATCCAATCAGATACTAGCGATCACAGAAGCTTGATCAAAATGAGGGAACTGGTGCTGCAAAAGGAAGGGAAAACTGCTACTTAATTACAAAATTCTAATTAATGGGTTTTAAAAATCTATATAAATAGAAGGGAAAACATTCCGTATATTACAAAAGTGTCAATGATAAAGGCTATAAATTAATTACAAAGTCGGGAGGAGCTTAATCGTGAAGTATTAAGTTTGGGGGATAACTTTCCTCTGTATCCAAAATGAGGTGTAAACTAATACTAATACCTTCAAAATTCATAAACAACTTTATTAACTATCAATTTTTGAGTAAAAATGGTAAATACCCCAGCCACTAAATTAAGAAGATAAAATGGCAATAACTATGAGAAGTCAACAATAGCATTCAGTTTTACTTACAGCAAAAATGAGAGCTTAAGACACATTTTGATTCACCACAGACTTCAAACCCACATAGCCACACAAATGTTCCAGTTAGAATTAATATTCAAACTGTACATTTATCATCCTCTACACTCAATACATCAGTTCATTATTTGCATCACCCAGGGATTTCCCCTTTATTATGCCAAAAAATACTCTCAATACAATAAATGTAAAGAGGTTATTACATCAGTGGTGTATCCAAACTCATCCAGCTCCACAAAGAGATGACCACTATCTAAAATCGGATGATTTTAATCAGATATGTTGCAAAATACTGTAATAGGGAGAATGTTTCTAATAAATTAAACTAAATACATTATTTTAATTCACATTCTTTCACTGATAACAAATTCATGATCTGTTGGCCACTTTCTTCAATGAATAAAGAAATATAAATACAGTGCACCAGAATTGCACTAATAATTTGACATTGTTGTGAACTGACAGTGGTGGGAGGAAGAAAAAAAATTACACTTAAAACAGATACTTCTGAGCAACAGAACAATGACCACTGCAGAAATATATTGAAGTTTGCTTCAGAAATGTATAAATTTGTTTATCTAACCTTTGAATTCTTAATTCTCTTGCCATCAACTATTTCCAGTTCACCGTTTTGAATTAATGAATGTTCATCGGAACTCGGTGCACCATCGGCCTCTTCCCTAACATTTTCTTCAGTTTTAACTTGTTTGACGTCGTCTTTCTCACTATCCCCACATTCTTTACCAAGAACGTCACCCATGTTTCCAGTTTTGTTACTCTTTCTTTTCTTTGACCTCTTGGAATCTGAACAACTCATTCTCTTTTGCAGTTTTTTAAAATGTTGTCTTATCTATGTCAATTAGGACAAAGCAAACACAGATATAATTTATTACTTAAATTATTCACTTAAACAACACACAAATATCCCAAGCTTTAGGTACAGCATTCGCTCAATATGGCGTACTGCAAAGTACATCTTTTCAGTAAGAGATGCCGCTACAATACGCTGTTACGAAACCAACAGCGTTAATGTAAATTAATAATGATAATATGCATTGAAACCAACAACCAATTGTTGAATACATAAAAATTAATTTAACTTTTCAAAACTAAATAAATTAAACTAAGAAGTTATCTATATATGATATTGAACATTTTTAAATATTTCTGCAATAAAAGAAACTTTATAGGTTCAAACATGAAAAGGGAAGTTTAAAGTTTCATTGTTGTAAAAGATTATATAAGAGATTACTATGGCATACTTTTAAGGAGTTGTTCCACTACATAAATAGACGGATACCAAGCCAATTTTCCCGCTACCACGCATCTGGTTTCATACGACTTCTCCACAGTGCCACTCGTGGAACAGTCGGAAGCAACGATAAGGTGTGAGACGTTAGACACCAGTCTCTGTCGGACCAGCAGAAGTAGGCACCATGATTTCTGCTTCTGCCGGTACAGCTGATTATAAATGTCTGTTCTGTGAGAGCATGGATCGCCAGACGCAGTGTTGATCCCGTCACTAACGATGTCTGAATTGTCTACCAATAGTCGTTGTGCTTCCTTGTATTAATTGCTTCGCACTCCCAAACAACCTCGTACACGGCAAGAGCGAAAGCATTCCCAAACGTTTGCGTTTGTACATAAACCAAATGTTACAGCGTTTAGACGTATATGCGCGTACTCGGCAAATCGCAAATATGTCCACACCAATCAAACATTTCGTTCACGAACAATTGCAAACGGTACGGATTTCTTTGCGCTCTTTATGTGGACATGGATTTAAGCTATCATTGAAGGAAAATACGTTCAGCCAGTGAATGGTCCGTTATAATTTTTTTATCGTGCTTTGGGATATGGCGTCAAGCCAGTGTTTGTCTACACAGGGAGTCATCAGACAACATTTGTCCACAATGTGAAGACGTGTATTGTTGACTGCTTTGGTATTATTAAATATATGTTTCGTCTATAATTAATTTATGCTCACCTGTTAATAAGGGATCGATTTAAAGATTGTGTTTTATTGAATGTCCAGAATAGATTTTTCCTTCTCGTGACCATTATCTTCACTCTTACCTTTCCTGAAAAAAATAAAACACTGTGCTCTACTTTTTACATACGTCACTTTTATCTGGTCGCACTATGACTTTAATTTACGACGTGCATCAATAGTGGGCCGCGTATAATTTCATATTGTTTTTACTTGCTCTTCAATGAGCCACGGTAACATCACTTAAATTCTCATTTTTCTTAAAATTTTTTCGGCTTTCAGTCACTGAATTACTTTGTGTCAACCCTGTCCACAACTGTTTTCCTCTCAATCTAACAACAGCACCACCTTTCGGATACCTTGCAGCATTGCCATGCGTCTTCGAAACGTAAATGACCGTAAAATATAAATAAATAAATTTACTCTTTATAATAACACAAAATTGATTAATGTGTTCGCACATAACACATTTTTTTTTGGGGGTAACAGGCTACATGAGGGTGATCCTGAAACAGGCAACTCCCCTTTAATAGCAAAGGAAGGGATTTGAAAAGGGGGGGGGGATGCGGAAGGTAGAGCAAGGTAGCCAAGGGTTATCTAGGGCCCCCGGGCTATGGTTTAAGGATCCTACCCGGTGTTTCACCTAAAGAGATGCAGGGAAAACCCTAGAAAACCTGCATCAGGTAGGTCGGGCATTGGGTACTATTCTCACGCCCTTCCGAATGACGGGAGACGAGTTTGCTGTGGGGACGCAGCATTCCCTTCTCCGTGTCTCCACCAATTTCAGGAGGCAATTGGCCGACTGATCCAATGGGATCAGCGGACAACTCTTGCCATATGCCCAAGGTCTTTGACCCCGGTACATATACCTCCTAAAATAGGTGAAGGTGTCTCGGCATATGAGAACTTTGATAAAAAATACCCAGAGAGAGTGCGAGGCATCCCCGACATGATCAGGTAAGGCCCGCAGTCACTCTGGGCTGAAGCGCCTGCGAGAATACTCCCGCAGTGCCTCTTCTTCCTCTGCACATAACACATAAAATTGATCAAACTTTATCGTTCAATTGTTGCGTCAAAATTTAAGTCGAATGTGTATTATTACATGTGGGAACCTTCCGGATAGCCTGGCCTATTCAGTCTGCTCTCTATTCCAATCAAATGTCGATATTTTTTCTGTCGTAGTTTTGGCGCCGTGTATTCGACAATATATTTGTATTTATTGTTGGACAAAGATTGGACGTATGCTCAGTGGCAGATACAAAATGAAATTAATTATTCAGAATACTCCTAATCTAAAATATGTCATTGTCCTTTAAAATGTCTATACCTCTGAAAGAAAGAAAAGAGAAACACTGCAAGAATTATATTGATTTGACACTTCAATTCACTTTGGCTTTAACATACTATACATCTATATTATTCTAAATAACCATTTCAATTCACACGTTTTCTGAGATTGTCCCAAATATACTTTCCTGCAGGGGATTCCTCCCAAACTCTCCCACAGACAAATTTTCCGGTCGTTGATGGTCCTATTTCGGAATGAGACTTTGCCAACATCTGTTTTTTGTTCTCTACATATGACGTTGAATAATCAATATAGAAGAGAAATGGGCATTCTTGAAGGAAGAAATAACTAGATCAGCTGAAGAAAAAATATGAAGAATAGCTCAGACCAACAGGAAAGCATGAATAACACAAGAAATAATAAAAATGATTGATGAAAGGAGTAAATCTAAAAACGCCAGAGATGAAAATGGTAAAGAGCAATACAGTCGCTCGAAAAATGAGATGGATAGCAAGTGCAAAGCAGCAAAAGAGTATTGGCTACAACAGAAATGCAAAGCGGTTGAAGATTTCACGGTGAAAGGGCAGCTTATAGGAAATTCAAAGAAACATTTGAAGAGAAGAAAAATATTAGCACAAACATCAGGAAAGTGGATGAGAAGAAAATTCTGGATAAAGAAGAAAAAGACGAAAGGAATATCTAGAAGAACTGTATCATGCTGGAAATCTATATCAGGGAGAAGAAGAAGAGGAGGTGGATGATGAAGAGTTGGGAGACAACATTTTAAGGTCGGAGTTTCATAGAGTGCTGACAGAGCTGCGCAAGTGAAAAACACCAGGAATTGATAACATTCCAGCGGAGTTGATAAGATCATCGGACGAAGAAGCAATTTCATGGCTGTTCAGGATAGTTTGCGAATCTATGAAACAGAAAGAATAACAAGATTTTAGAAAAAAACATAATAATACCCATACCGAAGGAGACTGGAACTGATGGAAGGGAACAACGCAGAACAATATCAGTTTGGTTTTAGAAAGAATGTAGGGACAAGAGAATAAATATTGACTTTGCGTCTAATTTTAGAAGACCTACGGCCTACGTTCATGACATTGGTAGATTTAGAAAAAAGCCCATGCTATTTAACTTATATATAGAAAAGTCGATAAAGAAAGTTAATACGGAATATGGAAAAGGAATCATACTGTAAGGAGAAGAAATAAAAACCCTACGCTTTGTTGATGATATTGTAGTATTAGGGAAGTCCGAAGAAGACTCTGAAACCATAATAAATGGCATGAACGTGGTCCTGGAGAAATAGTTCAATATGAGGAATAATAGAGGGAAAACAAAGGTAATGGAGTGTAGTATGGGAAACAGTGGAATAACAAAGGGTGTTAGATTGGGAAGGGATATTTTGACAGAAATTAAAGAATTGTAAATGTTGGGGGGATATTAATTAATGAAATTAATAATTGGGTTTATATTAAATACATTTATTAATTGTAAACAGAATAATTTTAATATGAGTCGTGCGTGTATATATTATGTACGAAAATAATTAATTAAAATTGTATTGTATTAAAGATCTCACGGTATTAATGGTTTGGGTGGCCACGTGTAGCAGATTTTTTTTGTTCGTTAACGAACCTGAGTTGTTAAGACCCTTCTTCCCTGCTTCCTGGACTGATCAAAGCATGGTCCACCTCTACGCTGCCACCTCACGAATCTGCTCTCGCCGTAACTTCTCTGCTGCCAATCTCCTCTCTCCACCTCCTTGTATCACCAGAAATCTGTCCACCACTCTCCTTCAATATCCTCTCGCCATCACCTTGTATCACGTTTAACTCAAAAGTTACTTAATTCACAATATGCTCTGCTCATAACACAGGGATGAAGACCCTCCTAACTCGTCCAACCCGCTCGTCGCCGCTCCCTAAGTACAACCTTCACGGGAGCTCATCCGCTCCGTGTCCATCCTATCGCCCGTCTCACTCAACCGTCCAACTCGCTCTCCAAGTACACAATGTCCTAAGAACTGTATATCTTTTAAAAATTTCTTTATGAAGTATTGTAACATGAAGTTACTCCTCTGTTGTCGACTTCTTTTGAAGCTTGCCGACAGGAAGGTATTGTTAATGGCGCGCCACAAGCGTCGATAATCTCCTTAAATAATAATAATAAAAATTGGACGCGGGTTCTACTGCGCTACAGAATTCTGCTACTTGGAAGTGTAATAACTAGGGATGGTAGAAGTAATATAAGTGCGAATATTAGGAAATCGTTGCTAAAAATGTTAGTATGGAGCGTGACGTTATATGGGTGCGAAACGTGGACGATATGAGCTGCGGTAAGGAAAAGAATAGAAGCCTTTGAAATGTGGTGCTATAGGAGAATGCAGAAAATCAGATGGGTAGATAGAATCACTAACGAGGAAGTTCTTAACAGAATAGGGGAAGAATGAACAATATGGAGGACGTTGACTAAGAGAAGGGATAGATTAATAGGTCACGTTTTGGGATATGAGGGTCTTGTAAAATTAGCATTAGAGGGAAGTGTGAGGGGAAAAAACAGAAGAGGGAGGTAAGGATGGAATACGCTAAGCAGATCAGGAAGGACGTGCTAGTTATTCAGAAATGAAGAGACTTGCGCAAGATAGGTTATCATGGAGGATTGCATCAGACGAGTCTTAGGTGAATACCACAACAACAATCAAGCATTGAATAGCAAATGCAACCTTGCTTTCTCCCTCCTTTATGACACTATCTCCCAACCCATTCATCGTGCTACTGTTTCATTCCTTTGAACCGGCCCTTCTCGTACAAAATTTGCAGCCCTGTTCGGAACTTTCCCTAATAATTCTATTTGATTATTTCTATAGTGATCCCGACATCCATATTCCCAGATTCAAAAATTGGTCCAACTAAGTATAAATATGCCACACCTTTGATTTTGAGCTTCCCTTTTTTAAGGGAAGTTTATTATTTCTATGATAGTTAAATATATGCCAACAATAGATTAATTACGGCGCAAATCTTACTGCAACAATAGATGAAGTGAGAATATTCGCCCTCCCCCTCTCTCTCATGCTACCAAAATTACCCTTACAATAACACGGTGAGTGGGTGAATGGTATAGGAACGCCTAATAGGACTTTTAACTCACAGTTGGTTTTCACGCCGCCTTTCACACGGCAGCAGCAGCGACGTCTAACTGAAGGTCAAACCTCCTGTACTTCTGATTGGAGTTCCTTCCTCGTTGGAATCTGTTCCGCGTTGATATTGGTGATTTTACTGAAACATACTAACGTCTGTCATTACTAAATGTCGCAAATTTTTCACACGGCAATTCAAAGAATTTATAAATATTTACATGTATATCTTCAGAACTGCAAGATATCGAAATGAAACATACACGAAATTAAAATTCTTGTTTCAATAATTGAAAATTTTATTGAAATTCGTTAAGCCGTTTCGGAGCATAAACAGATCTCCGCATCAATTATTAGGAGAATGAAACGCACTTTAGCCAAGAACCTTCCCGTAGAATTAATATTTATATTATATTAATATCATTATTGAAATGAAATATGCACTAATATTTAAATTAACTTTTTTGTCTTTAAACTCTCAAATTTTCTTTGAAATCCGTTGAGCCATTTCGGAGCCTATTCGAGACAAACATACAGTCAGACTGAAAGACAGACAATTTTATTTATTGGTATAGATTTCCTAATATTCGTACTTACATTAGCTGTAAGCAAATTCCTCCTTTTTACGCAAGCCTTTCTTGCCTGTGCTATCTTACTCATTAATACTACTATGCTTCAACCATCCGTAGTTATTATTCTGCCCAAGTAGCAGAATTGTAGTCAAAGGAAGTAGAAATTCTTCAATTGAAGCTCAAGTAGGAGAAAGATTTTCGAGTCTCTGGTCCGGTCAACATTTTTTCATTCTTGTCTTTCTTTCAAAGCAGCAGATGTCTCTTCCCTGTGCTGTTAGAGATAAAAAGGAAAAATAAATGTTTTCCCAAAATTAGTATTCATTATTAACATTGCTATTTGTTATTATATTATTTCGGAATATAGTTGTATTCAATGGACTATCGATGATAATTTCGAATTGGTATGTATTTACAAAATATAATGAACTATATTATATGTTAAATACATATATATTAATTCGCGAAGATAAAACTTTGTACTCCTTTTTGAGAACATTGCACACACGGTAGTTTGAGATTTTTCATTGATAAATTTAATGTGTTTAGGATTCATTGTTGCGTCGTCTTCTGGAACACATTGTTGTGAATTGTAATTCCCTGCTTGTTTTCAGCAGCGCTGATATGGTTGACACGACAAGATGTATTGTTTGTGTATGGCAATTAGTGTAAAATAAAGTTAATTTTAATCTGACTACCAGAGAGTATATTGTTTGCTCTGCAAGATAATTTTGGTCCTTCTAACGGAATACTTGGTTAAATAGATAATTCGGTAAATACCAAGACATTGACTTAAAAACTGCAACACATGGCTTGATTCAGTGCTCTCAGTTTGTGCATTTGGTGATATTGAAGTTCAGTGACTTGAAAGTCGTGTACTGCATACTAGAAGTGTTCATAACAAGTAGAGCTATGGGCGACGAAATATTGAATGCCGGATTGTCAAAGAATATCTTAAATATTTAAGATCAAAGAGATATATAAACATCATAGAGAGGCTACGAGGATGTTACAGCGCCCTGGGGTTTTTTTTTTTTTTTTTTTTTGTTAAGGAGGGGGAGAATGCATTTACGCATACCTCCGCAGAGGTTATGTGGGACTCAGGCGGAAAACCTCCTACCCACTAAACTCCCACCCCCGTCAGTCTCCTTTCTTACTTCCCGGCGGCCACCGTCAGGCATTACTTCGCCGGGGGTAATGGTGCCGTGCACACCGTCCACTTTATATTATTACTAACTAGACTACTAAAATAACTCCAGTTCATTGCTGCACACTTGCAACCCTTATCTTCCGTCCGTACATCTATTTACTACTTAGCCTACGTTTGGTAATTAACACTTAGTTTATATATATACAATACTATTTACACCTCGACACTATGCCGCTCTCTTTCTAACAGACGCAACGTCTTCATCGTTGTACTGGTGAACTCAGCCACCAAGTCCCAGTTATTCTGTGATTGGAGCATGAAGTCCACAGTGTTGTCCGGTGTCAGATTTTCTCCAAGTGTCGTCTCAAGTCTTACTCTATGGGCTATGAACCGCGGGCAGTCGAAGAAAACGTGCTCCGCGTTCTCGGCATTACCAGGGCAGGCAGGGCATTCAGGGCTATCGTCCAGCTTGAAGCGGTGGAGATACTCCCTGAAACACCCGTGTCCGCTAAGGAGCTACGTAGTGTAGAAATCGACCTCCCCGTGGTTCCGTCTACACCACTTCTCCACGTCTGGGACGAGACGGTTAGTCCACCTTCCTTTGGTGGCTGCGTCCCAACGTGCTTGCCATTCCTGGTGGCTGGTACTTCGTTCTTCCTTCTTGGCATGTTTTCCTTCACTATCCAAGTGCCGCAGATGGATTCTCAGTCTTTCCTTGGCTAAGATGTCTATAGGGACCAAGCCTGAAATCACGCACGCTGCGTCGTATGACACGGTCCGATACGCACAGCATACGCGAATGGCGCTAGTTCGGTAGGCAGAGGCTAACTTCCGGACGTACGCCTTCTTCTCCGTCGCACTGGCCCAGATTGGTGCGGCGTACAGAAGGCTCGCCTTTACCGCCTCGGACAGAAGCCTCCTCTTGCCCTGTTTCGGCCCGCCAACGTTTGGCATTATGCGGGACAACGCCAAGCTCACTTTCCGGGCCCTCTCACTACTGCGCAGAAGATGGGTGCCGAACCGCAGTCTGTTGTCTATCCAGACGCCTAGGTACTTAATAGACGTTTTGGACTCGATCACTTGTTGTCCTACTTTGAGTCTAATGAACTCGGGCCGCTTTCTGCTCGTCACGAGGAGTGCCTCCGTCTTGTGGTCTGCCAGTTGCAGTCCCACGTTCGTCAGCCACTGTCGGACCCTCGCTATGGCATCGTTACACTTGTACGTGATCTCCTCGGTGGTCTTGGCTACTGCGGTCACCGCGATATCGTCCGCGAAACCAGTTAGTTCGACCCCGTTTGGCATGTCTAGTCGGAGAAGGCCATCGTACATGCAGTTCCACAGTAGTGGACCCAGCACTGAGCCCTGAGGAACACCGCCCGTCACTTTATACTCCTCCACTCCGTCATCGGTTGAGTACTCCAGGGTTCTCTCCGTAAGGTAATCCCGTATTATTTCCAGGATATATTGTGGGACGTTAAGCTTCCTCAGCCCGTCCTGGATGGAGTCCCACCTCGCCGAGTTAAACGCGTTCCTTACGTCCAGCGAGATTATGGCACAGTACTTTTTTGCGCCTCTCTTCCACCTTTTCCCTCTCACGGCTTCCCTCGCAGTGTCAACGACCCGCTTGATGGCGTCTATTGTCGACTTTCCTTTCCTGAAGCCGTACTGGGAATCAGACAGCGCATCGTGTTCTTCCAGGAAAGCTACTAGTCGTCCGTACACGACCCTCTCCATTAGCTTCCCCATTGTGTCAAGAAGACATATCGGCCGGTATGATGCTGCCCTTCCCTGATTACTAGGCCCCTTCGGTAGTAGCACCAGTTTTTGCCGCCTCCAGCACTGGGGAAATTTTCCTAGTTTTAAGCAGGCGTTATAGACATCCAGGAAGACGCCAGGGTTAGTACGTATCGCCGCTTTCAGGGCGACGTTTGGAATGTTGTCCGGGCCAGGCGCTTTGTTGTCCCCTATTCTTCCACTCGCCCGTCTGAGCTCCTCCTTGTCTATAGGTGGTGGCCAAAGTTCTTCTTCGATGTGGGCTTCTACTGTCATTTCCTGTCTAGGGAACAGCTCCTTTACTATTTTTTGAAGAGCCACAGGACACGAGGGTGTTGCCGATCGCAGACACTTAACCCTACCCATGACTAGCCGGTACGGCTTGCCCCAGGGGTCCTCGTTAACCTCGTCGCAAAGAGCCTTCCAACAGCGGCGCTTGCTGGCTTTGATGCACTTCTTAAGCGCTCTTCTATCCGCCCTGAACTGTTCCTCTAATACCATGTGGTCGGGACGTCGTCTATGTCTTTCGCACAGCCGTCTGCTGTGGTGGCATATCCTTCGAAGTTCCGCCACCTCCTCATTCCACCAGTACGCTGGTTTACGATGGATTAGTGGTCTCTTCTTTCTTTCCATAGCTGCATCGCATGCTTTGGAGATGTGGGATCGTAATTGCACCGCCATGTTCCCTGGCGGTCCGCGAAACACCACGGGTCTTGTTGCCATAAACGTGAAGGCCTCCAGGTCAAAGTTCTTGGTGCACCATCCTGCAATATTTCTCCGCTTGCTCCTTTCCACATAGTTCGTTCCTAAGGTGCATATAATAGCCTGGTGGTCGCTGTTCGTGTAGTCGTCGCTGACTCTCCACGTCAGTCCGCTTCTTACAACATTCGCGCTCACAAACGTGAGATCAATGACCGAGCACCGCCCGTTCCTACTAAATGTTGGTGTGTTGCCGGAGTTGGCTAGCACCAGGTCCAACGAGGCTATTGTTTCCAGCAGTATCTGGCCACGATAGTTGGTCTCTCTGCTCCCCCACTCCGTTGACCAAGCGTTGAAGTCGCCCGCGATGATAATCGGGGATTTATCCCTCGCATCAGTTGCCATTTCCAGCATTGTACCCTCGAACTCGTTGTTGGACGCGCTAGGAGGTATGTACACACTGAATAAATACTTCCCGTCCACTTTTATCCAGGTGTACCATCTCTTGGCGTTCGCAGGTTTATCTTGGATGAACCTGTCTACGGTCACGATCGCTGCTCTTCCTGTAGCGTCTGCCACCCAGTTACTGTTCGTCGAGATCTTGAACGGTTCACTGATCACCGCGACGTCGACGTTATCCTCGTATATCTTCTGGTGTAGCAGATCTTGTGCAACCTCGCAGTGGTTTAGGTTTATCTGGATCAGCTTCATTTCATTCTCTGTTGTACCTCCTGAAGCGCTCTCCGATACGCCATGCATTTATAACCGCCAGTCGGGTGGTCGGAGGCCGAATCCCCTTTGCAGAGCCGACAGGAGGAAGCATTCTTGCATTCCTTAGCGAAATGCCCTTCTTCTCCACAGTTGCGGCACTCCTTGGACCTGTCTGGGCCAGAGCATTTGCGGGCGAGATGACCGAGATCCCCACACCGAAAACATCTGGTCACCTCGACCTTCTGCCTGATTCGGCATACCACCCAGCCCACCTTCATCTTCCCCATTTCTAATGCCTTCGCTGCTAGGTATTTGGGGAGACATATAACGGCTGTTTGTGTTCCTCCATACGTTTTCCTAAGCGCCTTGACTGCCTCCAGCCTGACAGTTTCCGCCCCTGGGAGTTGCTTGTTCAGCGCCTCGCAGACCTCCTCCTTTGATGTCAGCTCGTCCAAATCCCGCATTTACAGCGCCCTGGGTGGCAGCAACTAACAACAGGGACAATCACAATGTCTACGGTCAAGAACTTTGACCGTGTGTACTGTGTTAAATGACTGAGGTTGAATAATCGTGTATTTTGTGATTAAAATATATTGTTTTTCATCCGAAATCATGCCAAATGTGTGTTCAGCGTACAATTGTACTAATCGTAGTTCAAAAACAACTGGAATATCGTATTTTAAGTAAATATCATCATATTTTCACTTTTGACAGCACGTGTTTGTAACTTCGATATTTACCAAATTTCTGATCTTTGTGGTGCTCTAGAATGCAAGCCAGCTCTCTTTTTTATGAAAGTAGTTCTCTGTACTGTAATTAATGAATGTGTTTTATTTCATTTAACCTTGATCCCTATCAACTTTCAACTACATTTAATGTCAGTCTAGATGCATTTACATGTTACTTGTACAACGTACAATTGTATAATTGTAAAAAATTAAAATTTTAGATATTGGGAGTAATCTTTATTATAGACTGATGAGCGAGATGTTTCATATCTCATCTAATAATTCGGCATTAATATCAGAAATGACTGATTTTAAACAAAAATTATAAATTAACTATTATAAAGTTTCCTGTTCATTAACTGTCAATGTTTACATGTTGTACTTAGCATTGAGATGATGTTAATGAGCCCTATCCGTGTTAACTTTAATTTCGGCACTTTCCTTGTGTGACAACAGAAATAATTTACAATTTTTAAGTGATGTGTTATATATATTAATTGTAATGAAACACTTTCTAGCTGGTTTCCGCTCATTTGTAACTTTAATACATATGTATATATAGTTTTTAAATATTGATTTACGTGATACGCTTCCTGCACGTATTCGTAAGTCCACCTCAATTCAATGCCCGCAGACGACAGGACACGCCCACCTTACCATTCATAAAATGGCGCCTGAGCCTTTAATTTGCTTCAAATATTGCGGCGCCTTGTCCAGTCTATGTTGTTTATATATGTCTTTGCTCCAGCTTGGTCAACATACGTCGTTCCGTTCAATATCTGTGTTCCGAAGTCTATCCTCGTCCAATATGGATCCTGTTCAGAAACGTTCCTTGACGAAAACACGAGGAATAGTCAAATCACGAGTGACTGGGATAAGTACCTTCGTGAGTGCCTTTCAATCAGGAGGCAACATAAATTATGTAAAAGTCAGACAGAAATTATTAATGAGTAGTATAAACGAATATAATGAAATACAGGCGCAACTAGAAATAGATGGCAATGTTTCTCTTGATAATGATAGAGAACAGTTTGAAGAACTATGCTTAGAAATTCAGCCAAGAATCTCCGTCGTCTTCCTCTAGACCAACCGTTGGTAGGTTAATATTTGCGCCTTGAAACTACCCACCAAATTACAATGGCAATCTTGCATTTACGGAACCTGACGTCCACGGACGACGAGTAGAAAAACACAAATATTTTTTATATTAACAACGTACTTTGTACGGAAAATAAGGATATTATAAAATAGTGAATAAGTACAAGGGAATATGGCAGTATAACTGCCGAAAGCTACCTCTTTTAAAATATGATAACTTGCAGAACAGTGATCGTAAAGGAGTTTTTATTACCCATTACATTTACGAAACCTGAAAAGTGAGTGAATTTCATTGTATAAGCATATACTTTGAAACGAACCTGTCATAATCGAAATATTTATTCATTCTTTCACCGCTCGCATTAATAACCTGTTAATCGATATTTATATCGATCGATTGTCATTCGACCATTCCAGTTAGTAGGGAAATGTTTGAGTGTTACAACCTCGGATATGCTAATCATTTGGTTGTTTGTAATATTTTGTGTGTTCGGCTTAACAAATTCTGACAAAATTCAAAATGCAAACCACTCATACGGACCATTAGTAGATTGCTCTTTTCTGTAAGTTATCAATAAAATGCAATTGCCAGTCTCCAAATTATATGTTCACTGTGCCATCGTTTCGTTTACAGACCTTTAGAATTTTTGGACTGTGAAGATATTATTGATCACAAAGCGAACGCGACAGCAAAAAAGGAACTTGGTCGTGGATGCGTTAAGGTACGCACAAGATCTTAAATTTTGTTTACTTGTTGAGAGAGAAGTAATAAACAAAACACTAGTAATCTTTGATATAACCAACTACGTTATACTCCTACAGACATAGGTTAGATGGATATGTTTGATAGGTAACAAAACTGCTATAAATGGCTTTTAATTGTTTTGTATAAAACATGTTTCTGTTTATTGATAATCCACTTCAGCACCTGATGAAAAGTTTCATACTGTAAAATAAAATATATGTTCTGTTTATTTTACATATAAATTTATATTTCATTTGATTGCTGGAATGGTTCTCAGTTTCCAACCTGTTGTTGTTTGCTAACACTGTCTACATATTCTGGAAAAGTGTTAGTTGTCAATAAAACACCATGGTTAGTAAATGCTACCTGCTTGGAACCCAAGAAAAATTCCAGTAGCTTATTCACTGGGAAAACTTTTGGAAATTTCATTTGATTGTCACAAAATTTTTGCAAGTTGTAGTTTTCACCTCAGAGTATCTGTTGATCTTTTGAAATTTTGGTTCCTTCCTTTCATATGAAAAAGTCCCACCAAAGGCAGTTTCAAAATATGCTCAACAGTTGTATTGAGATTTGCACAATGTTTTCTAATAAATTCTTCTTCCACAAGAGGATTTGCAATCATTACAATGCTTATGTGATGAATATTCCATTAGCTCTTATAAAGTCAAAAGGTAAATTTTTTTAAATGTGACACACTTGCTGATGGTTTAATCATGTTGACAAAGAGTTTATTGTCAAATTAAGTACAGCATCACACTATATAAATGAGTTCCTGGGTGACCCTAGGAACCAGCTAGTTTCTTAATAATATATATCCATCTTTCAATAAATCTGTTTTGTTGAATCTTTCCCATAACTAAGTTATTTTGAGATATAATTGTATTCTTTACAAGTATTAATATGGACCACCACACCAACTCTTGTGGGTTAGTCCCTCAATATTGAGAAAATTTTTTTTATCTACTGTGAACTTCTTAATGTGCTTATTTAAAAATTTTCTTGAATGTATTTTATCATTAGTTGAAATTGTTTCACTTTTCTTTAAGCTAATGGAATGTTTATTCACTTTGTTATTAAGATATATTTTCTCTTGTCATTGAAGTTTGGTGGATACAGGTATGAAGATGTTGACAAAACTGTTCTGAAGTGTACAGTGCTTCCAGATATAGAATGCAGAGGTGCCAGAGATGTTTATCGAGATGGATTTCCGTGTATCAAGTAAGGATATAAAAATAATTATAGTGATGTATCAGTATTAAAATGACTATTCTTCTCTTTAAATCAATTTCCAATGAAAGACAACCCTTTTTCAAATTCAGTCTTTAATTTAACAATTTTTTTTAAGTAGTTTCCCGCTTTTATCTTGCCATATATGTTTTCTAATTAGCACAAATTGGGAGAGGGCAATCAAAATGTGGAAGGGAATTTCGTGGCCTGCAAGACAGGATGTTGGAATGTTGGTGTATAAGGAGACAACATCTATGCTAACCAGTAGTGTGTCCATGTATTACCCAAACCATGAGACCAAAAATTTCATATGTTAGAAAAGTTGAATTTTGGACAGTTTGAACTAATTTAGCGGAACAGTACCCCACGAGTTCCTATCCGTCTGTTCTCAAGCTTCAACATAATATTTTGAGTTATTGCTCTTATCTGATACCCTTAAACAAGGTATAGTACACATTAAAATGAATCCATGAGCTACCCTTATCGACTTATATGTGTACTAAGCGGTATTCCAGTTGAGATTTTTATATCCTAATCTGTTGATTCTCTGTCATAGCTTTAGAGCTGATCTTGATTGAGAACATTACTTCTGTTCTTGGTTTAGAATAATACAATATCAAATCAAGCAGGGCTGTGTATAGGAAGGTGATACACACAGACCTTTATCTCAATGCGACAAGCTACCACCATCCAGCCTGTCTATTTAATTCATATCAAAAAGACGTTACACTTGAATTTAATTATATTTGTTTGGACAACAGTTAAAACACTGTATTTTTTAAAAATATTATAATGTTTAATTAAGGCCAAAAATTAATAAAATGAAAACAAAATTAATTTAATACAGCTACATGTTTTGGTGTTGATGTGGACTCTCTTCAGGTTGAACTAAAGTTCTTTTTTTTATTTATTTTTGGCCTCAATTGAACATTAATTTAAAGTTAAAGACTATTTTAAATATTTTGCTAAAAGAAAATAAATATTTTTGCTATTGGACCATATTTTATTTATTTTTATGTTCACAGATACAGTGGTCATTATTTTGCCACAACTCTGATATATAGCATTCTGTTAGGATTTCTTGGAATGGATAGGTTTTGTCTGGGACAAACAGGAACAGCGGTTGGCAAATTATTGACTCTTGGAGGTGTAGGTATCTGGTGGATTGTGGACATTATATTATTGGTTACAAATGGCCTTCAGCCAGAAGATGGCAGTAACTGGAATCCGTATGTGTAATTATTTTGAAATTTGTAAATATTTTATGTAAAGAAACAACTCTGAATATTTTAATGTCCAATATATATTTGCTGTTTAAGCAGTGTTGTTTTATTTTGTATCATTTAAGATTGTATTTAAGTCTAAATATAATTAGTGTAGTGTCACGTTAGAAAATATTTCTGTGCCTTAGTTGCTTTTGAGGTTTTTATAATTATAACTAAATTATATTTGAGCTAGTGTTTGCTTATGTACACATTTTATAATCTTATATTTTACTCAAGAGAGAATTCCTTAAGGCACCTCTACACTCTTACCGAGTCGACCCAAGCCTGTCCAAACCAGTGTGTGGAGGGTGCATTTGCTATGGCTTACCCCCGCTCTGCCTAGTCGGTTTTTTGTACCCATGTCAAAGGAGACGAGTGGAAAACCTGAGTCGGTTTTTGTACCCCTGTCAAAGGAGACGAGTGGAAAACATTTGTCTACATTTGCCAAATGTTGTGTTGAAGATATATATAAGCCCATTTGGTTTGCATATTCAATTATGAAAAGGTTTTGTAATGTTTATAACAATATCAACACTTAAAGCTCAATTATATAATATAAATTACTTATCAACTGCTACTATAGCAGATAGTTTTGTAAAAAATTTGACTAGTCGAATAATTATTTTATCTAACTCTAATTCATTTGCGGATCTTATTTGATATGTTACTTTCGATTATATATTTGATACATAATAATGGTTTTCAAATAGATATTGTAATGAACACGTTGTACACAATTCCAAACAATATAATAATTGTTACCCACAAGATTCTATTTTTGAGCAAAGCGTAATTCTTTGGCTGCTTGCGAGATTTAATGTATTAAGAATCTTTGGCAAGTACTTCCTCCTTAAAATGATTTTATTTAAATATATCACGAAGTTATGTGCACGGCGTCTCTGGCAGACTATATTTTGTCACCCAAGAGGTGACAATAGTCAATGGGTTGCAGGCCAGATGTGGGAGGATTGAAGCGTTTAAAGACAATCTGTAATGAATGGAGATTGATGCTTTCTTGAGGACAATGAAGGGAAAAGCAAAGCTTGTGAGCCACGGAAAGTCTGAAAAGTATTCCGATAAACTGGCGAGGACACAGTTTTTGAGGAAATGTTTAGAAATGGAGTAAATATATTGAGATAATTTAGACTGTAATAAATTATTTTTGTGTGTAAAGCTGGTATTAATAATTCAGTTCTTTCCCCAACCTTTTAAGAATTCCTATGCGTGAATAATAATTGCTAAAATTTTATTATATAAACCAAGAGGTTGTCCATGTAGCTTTTATTTATCATTAATAATGAAAGAAACAAATTCATCACGATTGTTTTTCTTCTTTTAAAAATGTATATAAATATGAGTCAGAAATGACATTGTCATGTTAATTAAAACAATTAATGGGGAAAGGACAGAGATAGAAAGAAGGTGACTTACCTGAGGTTCATAGATGGTAGACACCTTGTGAGGTTTAGAGTACTTGAATTTTCGGAGGCACCGCCCCCTTCATCAGAAAGTTAGGAAGACATTTCCAGTGATCAGCTAGCTGTATATCTGTTCAAGTATGCTTAAATAATTATAATAGCTGCTACACAA
The DNA here is from genome assembly GCA_034510155.1 of Eucriotettix oculatus. Classification (NCBI taxonomy): domain Eukaryota; kingdom Metazoa; phylum Arthropoda; class Insecta; order Orthoptera; family Tetrigidae; genus Eucriotettix; species Eucriotettix oculatus. Next base: position 99,346,823 of record CM067376.1, read on the forward strand.
CAAATCAGTAGCAGCAGCTATGTCTACAGCATCCATTTCCATTGGAACACACAACCCACACTGCACCTGCGCACTCGCACAAACTGGAGAGTTTGTGGACGGCGAGGACTAAAAGTCTGCCAAGTGGCTTGGCCAAGCGCATTTGATGAAAGTGTAGAGGGGCCATTACAGTTTGCAGTTCTTGACAGCCACAAACCTGTAGTTTCCGTGGTATTGAGTTATTTATAATCAAAAGCTACAACGTATGCTAGGAATGAAGAATTTTGCCATTGGCATGCTCAATTTTAAGGCTGGTATTTACACTGGACTATATATAATGTTAGTTTCCACTATGCATTCTTACGATCTTTTGAGGCCTCAAGAGAGGCAACGGGGATATCTAGATGCCAAAATCTCAATCCCATTTGACTCGTTATATGATAGATAATGACAGAAGTTATAGATGATTTAAAAAGGTTGGGCAGTGAGTTTAAACATATAATCAGTAGAATGCTGAAGATTTACACTAGTATAAAATTAATTTCTTTACGCCAAGTCAAAAATCATGAATGAGACACATTAAAAGTGAATCAGAAAATAGGAGGGCAAGTAGAATATTCACCATATTAACTAGCTTTGTTCTGCAATTAAAAATATTATGCTATGTTGCAAATTTAATTCTCTGTTGAAGTTAATACGGTTTATTGGGAATTGTTTTGTCAAGTTTCTCAGCCGAGAAGTTAACAATGATAAGCAAAATATTAGATTCATATAAATAAAACAAAAATTAATGGTATAGACATTTTTTGACATGACAAAGTAATAAATTGTCAAGAGCAAATAATGAGCAAAAATTATAATATAAAGTAGGAATATGGATTACCCCAGAATTTTGAAGAACACAAACACTACAAGTTCTCTTGTGAAAGAGAGACATTTAGAGCTACAATGTGATTAGTGAAGGCATAGATTCACAATATCCAATAACAGAGAAAGCTGTATTAAAATTTAGCATTCATATGATATATTTTTATCAATTAGGAGGAAGTGTGATGGTTGACATCAGCAAAATTGTACCTGATTTTGATAAATAGAAGAAAACCAAATTTCATGGATATTTATACAGAGTTGTCAAAAAAAGCATTGTTCAGCTAAATATGTTTTTGTTTGAAGCTGATCAAATGATACAAAATTTAAATCTGGTTGTTTCTGACAAGTATTCAGCAAGTTTCAACTTGGGAGACCCCACCCCTTTCTTTTGCCTTCTTAAGGAATTCAGTAAGCTACAGAGGTCTTGGTGGTTTCCTCAGAAGGTAGGTAGTATGTCAGGTAAATATTGTCCTGATTTATACAAATTTGTGGATTTCAGTACATATGGCAAGAAGGCAGAGTCCTTAGCAAATATATTCTTTCTTAAAGATACAGCAATGCCAGATAGACAATCTGCTGGAACTGAGAGAATCTCAAAACATATTTGCAATTTGAATTCCTGAAAACTGTCCCAGCAATCATGCAAGAAAGATGAAAGAATAAGCCAATGGAAATTGTCTTATTTATATGCCTTGGAGCATTCAAAAAAACTTGTTTCACTTTACTGATACAATTTGCATTTGCTGCATGGTTTTCCAAAAATGTAATCCTATTCTTGTCAATTTATACTTTACAAGAAAATAATCAGTTGTAGAAAAATGATGCCTGCAGAATATCATGTACACAATTTCAACACATTTAAAACATATTTTAAGTGTTTTGTTTTATTTATTAACCTATGTAACTTCATTATATTTCTCAACCTGCATATCAGTGACAATTTTCCTTTCAACCATAACTCGCTAATCATTGGGTTTTATGACATCAAAAACTTAGGATTTAATCTTTTTAAATTTATACAGCTTCACCAACTCATTATAGCATTCCACCATATGATAATGTTAATTTTACCTCATTTATATGAAATGGTGAACTGTGGACAGCGAAGAAGAAAATATCAAAAGAAATGAAACCACATTCTCTGCCATAAAAGTATATTCATATTACACAATATATATATAGTCAACAAATACTCTACAATCTCATGAGAGCCATGTAACTTTTGTATACGAAATTTCAACAAAAAACTGGGGTGTACAGTGGAATGTGATATCCATGCTACCCAGAAATATATTGAAAGAGCTTCTGAGAACAGCCAGTGGCTTTTATTGTTAGAGTGGATTTAATCCCTGTCAGAGAATCATTTTTCCTGCTGTTTTTTGAATGCTTGAACCATTAACATTGTATGTGGGAGAACAGAGAAAGATCTTTTCCTTTAGGTTAAATTGAAATATCAGCAAGGAGATCCTTTCCTGATAAATTAGTCATATACAGCTTTAAAAAATTGTGATTATCAAATACCAGTGACAATGAAGAAGATTTAATTTTTTGTGACCACACTACTGTGAGCTTCTCATGAGTGACAACTACGATAAGAAGCATACATAATGCATTGTGTGATTATTCAAAATGAAATAGTTGTTTTAAACACAAAAATAAGCTAATTTCAGAAAAATAATTATTCTAAAGAAAAGTTTCCCAATATGTAAGTTGAGAAAATGTGTGTTTGCTTCTAACAAAACTGCATGGTAAACATGAGATTATAAGGTATTACATATCACATATCCCAAATAAATGAAGAATGAATGTTCTAATATGATTCATTACTGAAAAAATTAATGCAAATTATCAAAAATATAAAAGTTTTACAAATATTGCACAATTCATAAAATATGGTTGAGAACTATTGATAGTTCCTACTTAACCACATCAAGATTCAACAACCAGTTTGTATAACAAATCACAGACAAAAACCCATTTACTTAACATATTTTAAGCAAGAAAATATATTTATGAACCAATGGTTACCATGAAAATGTCATGGAACTAGGAATACAAAAATACAATTAAATTAATACTATATTCCATTATTTTGAGCTATTACCACTTTGCTTTGATATATTAATAAATCATGCACAATTGTCTTCAAAGATGAGATTCAGTTTGGCCCCAGTTATTAGTTATGGTTGGCTGCTTAAACCATCACCAGGTCTGTATTGAAATTTTTTGTTTCCAACTGAACAAGACTGCCATTTGAAGGCCTTTCTTCTCCTGTACTCCAACGGAAGAATAATCTGCATAAGAAATAGAAATATTTGAACACAACCAATTTATTCAAATCTATTTACATGTAAAAGCCAATTAATAACAGTCCTGACCTGATACAATCGAAGTGAATTGAACTATTAATAATTACTGTAGAAGAGGCTTCAGGATGTAACTGCTCATGCTCATAAGACAATTACTAATGTTTAAACAAGCACATTTTATGTGCAATGACAGATTTTATTGTACATAGTGTATGAGATAAGTTAAATGACCACAGTAAAATTGATGAAGTAGTGCAAATAGAAAAAGATTCTATGAATTAATTTCACTTACTATTCTAAAGCTTTAATATTTAATGAACTAGCTGTGTGTACTTCAATTTTATATTAAATGTGAGATGAGATGATGCATTAAAAAAAGTGATTTACTGGTAGCCCAGTATGTGATTGGCCAAGACTTTGTTGTGCACTAAGCATAAGAAGCATTTCCATTAAATTGGTCAAAATAAATGCACTAAGAAAATTTTTCTTTTCCTTTAAAATTCACATATTTAAACCACAGTTAATTATTATATTGTTTACTGTGTGCATATATTTTAGTCCATATTTTTATTAATGTAAGATTGAGAGCAGTTGTATAAGACAACAATGAGCCTACAACTGCTAGAAGGTATCAACCTAAGTCCAGAAGGAATTTTAATTGAACTGCAACAATGACCACAATGTTTGAGAAGCACTAGTTTAGACAATGCTAGAAAAAGAGAGATCAGGTAAGAAGTGACACATACTCAAGATACAGGGTAAGTGAACAGAGTAATTAAGGGTTCGGTGAAGAAAAGAGTAACAGGAACAGCACCATTTTCCACAATCCTTTTCACCTGATAATTAAAATGTGTCAATTGTTATTGAAAATTGGTTAGTATATGGGGGGAGGGGGATGGACAAACATACTGTTAATAACTGATGCTATCAATAAAATGCTCACTTTGCTACGAAGTCTAATGAAGTCCATGTTGAGAAATCTGCATTGGGCATCCATTTTCGATTCATTGGAGTATCAAGAGTAATTGGAAGAATTGCAACAGCTAAGGTGTTCTTTGGAAGTCCACTTTTCTCGGAAGCCAAAGATTTTGTTAACTGATGAACCGCAGCTTTTGCCATTCCATAACCAATCATTTCTGAAAGCAAATTATTTAAATGTAGCATGTGAGTATAATACAAAGGCTGAACAATAAAGAACTAATATAATTTAGTTGTACACATGATATTTTGTTAACTAAAAGTTCAGTTCGTTGTAGGAATGAATGAATTTAGCAAACCATGTGAAGCCAATTCAAGACTTTCTTTGGTTTAGCATTAGAACTTAATGAGGCTACTCAAAATTTATACACACAATGATTGAAAAGAAGATTTCATTTTCTGACTTCACTTGTATGCTAAATAATATATAAATTGTGGAATTTATATTAACAGCTTTGACACAACAGTCAACTAGTAGATATTAACAGGAAAACTCAATACTTAACCTAATTAATTTATAAAACAAGAAATTCAATTAAAGTCTTATCAAAATTTCAGTAAGTATATATACTTTCTTTAAACTACTTTAGAGCAAGTTTGATTACCAGGAGTAGCACCAGCACCTGGCTTAGCACCAGGAAGTGAGATCATTCCACCTTCTTTGAGATATTTGGCTGCAATGGAAGCAGCAATTACAGAGCTCCACACACTCTGACGCCACATTAAATCCGCATTCTTCACAAAATCTATAATTAAATATGAAATATTACATAGGATTTATATTAACAGTTAAGCAGTTTCTGGTTTTCCAATCATTCTTGGCAGCACAGAAATACCATGCAATATTATTCACAAATTTGTGTATAAAAGTAGAAACAGAATTACCTAACCTGATGTGAGATGGTGGGTCAATTGAAAAATAAAAGTTACCTGAACTATTAACCTTATAAAGTCTAAGATCAATATTGTTTTGCAATCGTTTCACAGTCATCGATAGTGAATGCTCTCAGAGACAGAGTCTGGAAGATTAGTGTACAAAGCCTTCATAAATTTGACATGTTACTACTCCCTACATGGAGACATTGTCTAAAAATTTAAGGTAAGCTCTTCACTCTTTCTTATCCAATTTATTTTGATGTCCAATATCTACTAAGCGGAATATGCTCAGACATAATAATACACTCAAAGAACATATGTGGAAAGCTCTGCTTCAATATGAAGAAATTTCTTAGTAACATCAAAAACAACAAGCAGAGACGAATCTGAAAGACTGCAATTTTGACCTGGTGACAAGAAGCCCAGGATGGCCAGCAGTCACTCAGAATACGCTTCCTTATTTTCTGACACAGAGAGCGGTTGCCTCCAAATTTCAAGAACAGGACACTCTGTCCTTACAAATTGTTTTGATAGTTTAATTTCCTTACTTGTGCGAGTGTTCAGTTGAGTGATAGGTTATAAAGTGAGGCCCCTTGTTCCAGAAAGACTAAAAAATACAATGGGGAGTCCTTTCTGAGGGGCAGATGTGTAACAGACTTGAGTGGAAAAAGTTTTGCCATGTTTCGGTTTAACAAATTGAAAATAAAGAAAAAGTATCAGTGTTTTTAATAGAGTGCAAGCTTGTGGAGGAAACAAATTCATCAAAGTTAATCATCCAGACTCCTGCAGCAACACCTGAAAATCGAGATCATCGCCGATCAAAGTATGATAGTGTTTGAAGATGGCCATGGGTCTGAACAAACTTGTCTATTTATTGGGAAATGGAAGGGTTGGGGTTTGGTGGGGACAGGTTTGCAGATTCTATCATCCTCCAGCTGGAGGAGTGCCTCTGTTGTGTATCTGTCAGCATACATGATGTCTGTGGTGGAGCATCTGTCAGCCGAGAGGATAACAATGTCATGATTGTGCTATTTGGGGGAGAGTTCAGAATGATTGGTGAGGTCACACAGGATACATGTAAACTGGTGAAAGGCTGAACTGGATGGTTAGTTCGCAGTTTTGAGTTGTGGTGCTTAGGGGTTCATAGTTGATTGGGGGATTTTTGCAAATTGATGCTTCCACTGGATTGTTTGGCAGAATAAAAGTGTGTCACAGGCAAGTCTAAATGGGTCCAGTGGAGGAGAAGGGTAGAGCTTTATTGAGGATCAAGATTTCATCCTCCTTTTAATTGTTTTAGGACTCCATGGACAAGGGTTTGGGGGTCTGGGTGGGCTTGTTGTCAGGGATTTTGGAGAGCCAGATGGTTGGTTTTGCAAGATTGAAGATGTCAGCTAGCAGGTTTTGATAAGAAGGATTTGGTTGGTTTGGGGGAACAAGAATTGTGTTGGAATTTGGATACCAACCCTGACTGCCTGTTTGAAAGAATTAAACAATTAGATTATATGTGTGTATGTATATAAATACTTTCTGATGAAGGGGGAGGTGCATCTGAAAATTTAAAGAACACCAAACCTCACAAGGTGCCTGCCACCTGTGAACCTACTTTCTATCTACCTTTCCTGGCCTTATTAATTGTGTGTGTGTACATATACATAATTAACCTGACATTGCCAGGCTAATTGAAACAATAAGCAATTTTTGTTTGCTCAGTCAATGAAATGTTTTCCAAACCTAAATTAAACACTACAAGCTGCCAGTCATCAGTGAACATCAGGTATGTCACCAACTCTGTATCTTTCCTGGCCTTATTAATTTAATTAACCTGACATTGTCAGGCTAATTAAAACAATTAGTAGGGGCAGGAAAGAGATAGAAAATTGGTGGCTTACCTGAATGTACAATGACAGACACCATGTCGAGTGCGGAGTCCTAGATTTTTCATCATGTCAAACTTATTAAAATAATCAATATATTCTATACAATACCTGGATTTGCAGCATTGCCTCCAGCCCAACCACCAGCTACACAGATAACTGCATCAATCTTTTGACCTTCTCCCAATAAAATGCCCACTTGCTTCACAACAGCAGATTCCTAGGCACAATAAATAATGTGTTAGCAGTATGTCTTCGTTGAAAGTTTGGAATATCTGTCTCTAAGTACAAGTAACTTATAGGTTCCTACATCTTCTCATAATCTACCAAAAATTAATCAGGTTTAAATGAATATTCTCTGTCCATATGCTTGGGAAGTACTTTATCTGTTAAGAAATTCAAGCTGATATGACTGTAAAATTATAAGAAAATGTTAATGCTATAGTAAATTTTGAGTTTGTATATAGTTACAATAATAACAGGGTTTCACATACAATTTTAGGCAAACAACTAGCAAACCTAAACTTAACTATTACTTTTATACACCATTAATTAATCTTCCTTCAGGCAATTTACATTAGCATTTTCATGCACACACATACATAATTAATGTTAAGAAAGACCATCAGTTAACAAAAAAAATCGCACCTTGCTGACAAATCAAAAACTTGTACTAAATACAAAATACATAAAAGTGCCTAAATTGCTATACAAAATGTTTCTCTGAAATCTTTGTCAAGTATTAATTCCTCCTAAATATTACTTATATAAAGGTTTGAATTTAATAATAATCTTCTTTATTTTGGCATGTTTTTTCAAACAAAGCCTAATGGAGTTTGTGTAATTCTCCAGGGAGTTTTTTCCATTGTGTCCCAACGCAAGCAAAAGTAAGTTGAGCTGTATTTGAATGCATTCAAATGTTATAAAATTACTTTTACAACACTATAAAAACATTTTGGTTGGACTTATCAATGTAATCTCTTTCCTCCTCAACTTCCTAGACATCTACTACATAGTATTAAAGAAAACAGACCTTAAGTTATACACTCATATAACACAACAGTCCATATGAACATTTTTAGCGACAATTTCCTAATATTCACACTTATGTTATCTGTAAGTAAATTCCTCTTCTTCACAAAAGCCTTGCTTGCTGTGATATCTCACTATTTACATCTACAATACTTCTACCATCCCTAGTTATTATACTTCCCAAGTAGCAGAATTCTTAAAGTGTGTCAAAATATCCCTTCCCAATCTAACCTATTTGTTATTCCTCTGTTTCCAATACTATACTCCATTACCTTAGTTTTCCCTCCATTAATCCTAATATTGAACTCTTTTTCAAGGACCACGTTCATGCCATTTATTATGGTTTCCTAGTCTTCTTCAGACTCCCCTAATACTACAATATCATTGGCAAAGCGTAGAGTTTTTATTTCTTCTTCTTGCAGTATGATTCCTTTTCTATGTTCCGTATTAACTTTCTTTATCGCCTGTTCTATATATAAGCTAAACAGCATGGGTGACAGACTGAATCCTTGTCTTACACCTTTCTTGATTCTGCTTTCTTTCCTTGATCTTCAGTTCTAATTGTAGACTGCCTTCTGTAGAGGTTATGTATAAGCCTTCTTTCTCTATCTTTTATAAATGTACTCTTCAAAATCTGTAACAGTGTTCCAATTCACATTATCAAATGCCTTTTTCTAAATCTACAAATACCATGAACGTGGGTCTTCTAAAATTAGACACAAAGTCAATATTTCTTCTCTTGTCCCTAAATTTTTCCTAAAGCCAAACTGATCATCTCCTAACTCACATTCTATTCGACGTTACATCCTCCTATATACTATTTTCATTAATATTTTGCACACATGAGATACTACTATCTATATTATGACATCATATATGGGAAATGATGCATGATCCTAAGTTCAGCCCAAAAGTAAAATATAAATGAAGTATGAGAAATACAGGGTTGATCTAAAAATATTCATTAAATTTGTCATAAATGACTGCAATTTTAATATAAAATGACATAAAAATGTCTAACTTAAGAATATGGTTATACAAAGATTTGATAGTGGCAGTACAACAAAAGACTATGGAAAACCAAATCTCATAAAAACTGATAGCCTAAACAGCAAAATATTCTCACTGAGGTTAGTTGAAAAATTAGTGTTTGTTTAATGAACAAGAAAGGTTTCTGATTCAGATACTAGTACTTCAATTTGGGAAATTATGCCTGCCTCCTATGCTGGAAAACTTGCAAAAATAGAAACATATGTTTACTTACCTGATCAATCCAAGTGTCTTCTGGTTTCACAAGAATATTTGCATCAGCTTGATCATTGGCTTTCAAATCAATTGAACCAACCCACTGAAACAAACATATAACATTTAATAAGTAATAGATGCGAACAGCACAGAACAATTAGTTTAGTATCCCATGCATTCAAAATATTAACCAACATGGTATATAGGAATATGGAACGCCAAATAGAACATGAGTTAGGAGATCAGTTTGGTTTTAGAAAGAATGTAGGGGTAAGCGAAGCAATATTGACTCTGCATCTAATTTTGAAGGACAGAATAATAAAAAACAGTCCTACATTTATGGCATTTTAAGATTTATATGCTTCAAGGAGAAAATGTGACAAATTTTTCTAATTGTAGAAAGAAATGAAACTTCACAGTAGTTCTCCAATTGTGAAATTATACGAAAATTGGTTCAATATTTACGAATGCAACTTCGCAATTTGCCATTGCTTTTAGGGGTAAGAAATGATAAAGCAAGATAAATTACTAGTAGATTTTAACGGTATGATAAAAACTGTCCTTAAAGAGAAATTAATTATTCTTAAGATATGAATTATAGGCATGGGATAATTCGGATGGCATGATATACTGTTGAAAATCGGCAAAGCTAAAGGATGGAAGAGTCACTGCAATGATTCTCGCATCGTAATAATAGATGAAAAACAAGTCTTAACTTAATGAAATGTACGAATTTCATCGTGTTATAAAGCAAAACAATTTCGAACAAATACAAACGAACTGGAGAATTTATTGGCTGGTGGATACGGTTGAAGACATTGCAATTAAAATTATTTATGAGGACTTTCCTAAATACAGGTTATGATTCACAATCATTACCCAATTTTGAGTCTTGAAATGTGCAACGCACGCTGCTCCCAAAGCTCCTCTTCCACCGTAGATTAAGACACGTCCAAGTGCTTCAGCCATTTTCGCTTCCTGGCTACAACATGGAATGATGGGAGACAAAATCCCGTGACGTCATTATGGCCTAGTTGAGGGTTAGGTTTTGTGATGGACGTATATTAAACTTTTGTTAAATAGAAATGTACTGACCATTATTATTTAATATAACCAAACTTTATCGATATTACAAACTTTTAAGAAGCTACCCGCGCAATAAAAGCAACATAAACTTCGTGTATTCTCTGAAATGTCTCGACATGAAGGTGAGTTGTGATGCCCTATCACAGGTCAGAGAAAAGGATGTATTCTAGAGTTTACAAATTGAAAAGTAATACGATTTACATATGTTTTGTTAAAGTAATGTCATATAAGCAAGAATTCGTACACGCGTTAATGAACTTTAATCGATTGAATTCTCGTTGTTTTACAACCTACCGCTTGATAACGTTGACACGCAGAATATTTTAAGCAACACAAGTTTATTAATTATGAGATACATGTATTTAATTGATAACAGCCAATATTAGAATTGTCCACTCCATTTATTAATGCAATAAACTTATGTTACTACTTTCAGAAAACTAAATTCCTGTAGAACACTTTCAATATTGAATAAAATAAATGATTTATATTTGAGATGCGTTTAATTTTATTTTTCTCGTTCAACTTCATTTGAATAAAATCGTCATTAGATGAAAAATTAAAAGAAATTTCTTAGATAATTCCTAATGTATAATAGGCAATATTTTATATTAGAATTATATTTAAACTTAAAAGAATTTCTTTTAACATTTATCCACAGTAGAATTTGTTGATATTTGTCTATCATTATCAATTACCCTTCACTTGTGAATTATTTCTTGCTTATTATTAAGTATAACTAACTTATTTGAACATTCATGTCATTGTTTTTACTTGTTCACATTAAATACAAATATTGACATTCAACAGCAGTCTATTATGGTTTAGTGGTATAAAATATCACAGCTTTTCAGTATGGGAAACATGGATTAGTTTTCTTGTCTAATTTAATCGTATTATAGCTGTAACAATTTTTTCTTGCAAAATTATACATTGTGGACTAGTTTCTAAACTGTCCAAATTATTATGATACGTTCATGTTTATTCTTATGTTGAGTGATTACTGATTTTGTTGTTAACAATTTTATGATTAAGAAATGATCATTTATAATTTTTGTTCTTGTTATTAATAAATGCAAAAAATGCCTTAAATATAGTCTATTGTGAAAAATAGTTGCTATGAATGTTGAGAACTTGCCATATTTGTCTATAACGACAATTGTAATACAAAATTATGAAATTGTGGCAATTTGATAAACTCTTTGGAATTTTACATGATAATTGGTTTTGTCTTATCAGAATTAATAAACACATATTGTGCATTTCGTTACAACACAAAAAGTTGGGTACAAAACATTTTAAAACTCTTCTATTTCTGACTTTTGGCTATTCTTAGTATTTTATTTATAATATTGTGTGTTCCAAAATAGCAAAAAGTAATAATTTTAAAATTTAAATCCACTTCAAAATGTTTCATCAATGATTTTTCTGTGATATAATATATATAGTGATATTATGTTTTAATACATGGAATTTGTTTAACTTTAAAACAAGCTTAATCATTGAATAATAATTTCTTGTTTGTGTTTTATAATATTGAAACTGTCAAAAAACTAAATTTGTAATGACAGGATTAAATGCAGTGCCAGTTTTCAGATGTGTATTGCTTTTGTTTTGCAACAACTAGTTGAATTAAAAATTTATTTATATTTTATTACGTTCTTGAAACCATTATCAAAGATATGATTTTAGTTGGTCCTGGAGTTAACTGATGTATTAACAGCAACTAATTTTCCTTGAAGATTAATTTGTATACTTGCTTTCTTTTAATTTGTATACTTGCTTTCTTTATAATTAATGAATTCTACTTGTCACAATTTGTTACGCGTTTCAACCTTCCTCTTTTTGAGCTGTTTCATTAATATTCTGGCATTGTAATTTGCCCATCTTATGTTATACTCCTTTTTGATTGCCAAGAGAATTATGTAGATTATGTTTTTACTATTAAGTAGTATAACTTTGCTTCATTTAGTGTTATAATTACATTTTTATTTTAAATCACGGTTATAATTTTGAGAATATTACAGATGAGATGTAATTTAAAATTGGTTGTAATAAGTACAGTTTACCATTTTTTGCTTATATTAATAGGTTTTCATAAGAAGAGATTAAATAACATTTCATTCCTAGGTAAACTGTGTGACATAAGCAGATTAATAGATATACATAGAAAGAAGAGGCAAAAAAATATGGTTCACCTAAAAGTTGTCTCCTGTTTCATGCCTTTCATATCATTATAACATATTTAATTTAAATTTTTTGAATTGTGTTCCAGGTGTAAGCTGTGATGCATGTTTAAGAGGAAATTTTAGAGGAAGGAGATATAAATGCTTGATTTGTTATGACTATGATCTTTGTGCTACATGCTATGAAGTAGGGGCTACAACAACAAGACATATTATAGAACATCCTATGCAGTGCATTCTTACTAGATCAGACTTTGGTTTGTAGCAAAAATATTGAACCATATTACCCTAATTAAGTGTAGAATGCTTGTTAATTTTGCATGTATAACACTTTAATATAGATGCACACCCTCTGACATGCTAGATTATCACCACCTGCCACAAATTTACCATATCATGCTTATGTCGTTGGATTTAGATTTACCTATTGCAGCCAGACAAAATATAAAGTGAAGCATGTTGTTCACCATGGCTGTAAGAAATGATTTGTTGCAGTAGATTGAACAAATTATGCAATAATATTGGATAATTATTGCCGATGCTATTGCCAAAGTATTTAAAGACTTGCCTGTCGGCCAATAAAATTTTTTATGTAATGAAATATTTGGTGAAGAAATTGTCAGATATTTGATTGGACAAAATATGGGAGCGGTGAAAAAAAAATGAAAAACAGCATATTTTTATTGCAGACAATTGAATGCCCAATAATTTATTTACCAAATGTTTCTACACCATTGTCAACAAAATTCAAAACCAGAATGAAATTGCAAAAAAAGGCAGAACAGATGGTGGTAATATTGTTTCAGGACATAATGGGAAATAGAGAATCAAATAACTACAGATTAGAGTTCCTATCATATGATCTCTGAACACATTGGTAGCTGTACACTATATCATCTGGGATATAGAAACTGAAGGCTTTCTCAAATATGGCTGTCTGAAGTTAACAAGTTTCAACACCTCCTATTCACAAAGGACACAATAATTAGAATGTTAACCATTGGAGAAAGTAATGTTATCTGATGAAATATATTTCCAGTTGCATCTTATACAGGGATTGGACAAAATAATATGAACGGCTGCATTTACACAATATTTATTGTATAATAAGGACTTGGACCACCATTTGCTTTGAGAACAGCTGCAATTCATCGTGGAATAAATTCGTAGAGTATCTGAATAGTTTCCAACGGAATGTCCTCCCAGTCTTGCAACAAAACATCTGCCAATTGCTGCAACGATGTTGGAGGTGGAAATCTGCTCCTCACTGTCTGCTCTAAAACTCCCCATAACGGTTCAATGATGTTGAGGTCTAGTGATTGTGCTGGCCAGGGAAGATGTTTGATGACGTTCTGATGCTCTTCAAACCACACCTGAACCTTTTTGACTGTGTGTATTATTGTCTTTAAATATGGTTGTGTCTGGCAGCAATATGCTAGTCATAGTAAGCACTTCATTGCCAAGGTTGTTGAGATATTCATTCCCAGTACTCCAGCCAGTAAGGGTAATGATCAGGCCAGTTGAATACCACGATATAGCCACCCAAATCTTAATGGAACCTCCCCCATGTTTGACATGATTGTGGTACCACTTCTTTCGCAGATTTGCATTAGCTTCCATTATGAAGGGTTTCGAAATTGCAAACCTTGCATAAATGTTAGCTTTGTGAACTCCTGCTACAATGTTTTTGTCAAAACGTATCGCTCAAGTGGGTGTTGAGTTCTGCTTTTGCTGTGAAAGTATTTAATTAACATGACAATGCCATTTCCTGACTCATATATATATATAATATATAAATATGAGTCAAGAAATGACATTGTCATGTTTATTAAAACAATTAATGGGGAAAGGACAGAGAGATAGAAAGAAGATGACTTACCTGAGGTTCATAGATGGTAGACACCTTGTGAGGTTTAGAGAACTTGAATTTTCGAAGGCACTGCCCCCTTCATCAGAAAGTTAGGAAGACATTTCCAGTGATCAGCTAGCTGACGACTCCAAACCTCACAAGGTGTCTACCATCAATGAACCTCGGGTAATTATATATATATATATATATATAAAAAATAATGAAACGTTTGTAACGTGACGAAGTCACAGATTTTTGGATATTAGGATAGTAAGTAAGGATATATATATATATATATATATATATATAATTGACATGGAAAGGAAAGAAGAAAGAAAGCTGTTGACTTATTGAGATTGTAGGTTGGCATCACCATTGGGAAATGGAGTAATTTCTTCCAAATTTCAGAGTCAACCACCTCCAGCTTGATAGGGGATACATTCCATTCAGATGGCACGTCTGAAGTGTATTACATCTTCTAACTGTTGAAGAAGAGGGATAACAGTTCCCAAAATTTCAAAATTCTTTTCTGTGTTATCCGTTTTTAAGATACAGGGATCTCTTTCTGTCTACACTTGCAGATTATAGTTCACTATATCACATTGTTGAATGTAACTGTTGAGTGTAAATTAAGTATGCTATAGGATCTGGAAAAAAATCAGGCTTCCTGTATGATTTTGAAACTTTTGAAATAGTATTGGCAGTTTACTCAGCATTATTCAATTAATATAGAGAATCTCTCTTTTTTAAATCTTTCATATCATCATGTGATTGCATTAAATTCAGGTTCATGCAGTTTATCAGAAAACACGCTTTTAATGTTTTAAATGTTGTTTTTGGTACATTTGCTTCATTTTAACATGTCTACATTTATCTATAATCTCATGGGCTTATTGCTGCTCTTGTTTAATGACATGATTCAATAGACATGTAATTATCTATGTAATAAAATTGATTAATCATTTGTTATTTAATTGGTAGTTTAATTTGAGGAAAATTATAAATATTTTTGGCTAATATTGAGAGTATTTTTAAATATCAATTGCTTTCTTTGATATTATAATATTATATTGCAGAATTATATTATGGTGGTGAAGCATTAACTGTTGAGCAACCTCAAGCTTTCACATGCCCATATTGTGGAAATATGGGCTTCACTGAAACGACTCTGCAGGAGCATGTAGCTTCTGAGCATTCTGAAACATCATTTGAAGTGGTATGTTATATATTTTCTTTCAAAAATTCCTCAAGTATTTATAAGTGTTATTATTATATTTTTGTTGCCTGGCCAATTCACCAAGGAAAGTTACAAAATGAGTGTTTGTTAATGTAAGCGTTGTGTATGTTGCACCCATTTTATGGCAGACTGTGGTGGCCCTTCAAAGTCAATACTCCCAACATTTGGTGGCCAAATTGGAAATTACAGGTTCTGCAAACATGCAACCAACACCTGTATGTCAAAGAAATACCAGATTGGCTGAGAACACCGCTATGGTCTGTGAAAGTGTGCATGCGAACCAGAGACAGTCAATTCGTCATTGTGCACAAGAACCTGGGCTTCAACTTTGTGAATTTTGCATTAGGACTTGGGCCTTTTACACCTGTAAAAGATTCAACTGATCCAGGAGCTGAAACTGGCCTTTGGAACGTTTGGAATCAACATTTCGCATGAACAATTTGAACATGTAATTATTTCTTGTAGAGGTGACATGAATTGATCACCAAGATCATTGGGTTTCCTGAAGTCCCAGGTCTGTGCCAGTAAGTCACAGTCGACCGATGCCTTTAAAGTCAACATAACCCAGGCCATCACTCAAATTAGCTGGATCTGTGTAGCAAGCCTTCATCAGAAGGTTAGGAAGACATTTCCAGTGATCGGCTAGCCGATATATATATATAATATATATAATATATATATATATATATATATATATATATATATATATATAGAACCTAAACTCCTTTCTTCAAACATTGTGATGGAATAACATGGCAGTCAACTACTAATATATCACACTTCATGGCTTCCTTTCATTCAGAATACATGTCCTATACTTCTAAAGAAAGGGGCATTTGCATCTGAAAATTTGAGGGATACCTACAACCTATAATGGTGACTGCAAGACGCAGGTTAGGAAATTACATCAGATTAGTTGAAACAATTAATAAGGACAGGAAAGAGAGAGAAAACACCATGACAAGAGTGAGGTTTTCTTAAATTTTTTGAGGCAGTCCAAGTGATGGCCAATTGGTGGCTTATAAGGATTTTAAGTAAGAGCTTAACACTCCTACAGAAATATACCCACTAAATTGATTGATTAGGAATGAAATGCCCATTAATTCTTTACCAAACATTCTCATAATTTGCATTTCTTCATTTTATATATTTGGTTTCATTGTGTTAAGAAAGTAGTGTTTAATTTCAAAGTGTTGCAATATGTTTAGAATTTGTATTTATTAAATTTAAATTATACATTAACATAACTGTTTTTTCAGGTTTGTCCTATTTGTGCTTCGTTACCTGGTGGTGATCCTAATCTAGTTACCGATGATTTTGCTGGGCATTTGACTTTGGAACATCGAAGTGGTCCACGGGACCTGATATCCTTTCTAATATCCTCTACTATACAATGTACTTCAAGATATAATGTGATAGTTTTTAATGATACATTCATGTGTTCATTTGCAAGTACTTAGCACCCACAAGGAGTGATGAAACTTGAATATACAGGTTTTATGGCCTATGCAAATGTATTTAAAAATAATGATGATATTCTCATGTAGTTACTCCCTAGTCTTGGATGTTCCAATTTAGTGGGGAACATTTTCTCTTTGCTGTTTCCTTATTCATTGATCCTTCTATTTACTCAGACAAAGGCATATTCATTTAATTAATTTTAAATTTAATAATTAGGTAACGTTATTTCAGACTTGTTCGTTTATGAATAGGTCAGCAGATAATTAATGAACAAATCAACCAAACATGCTATTAACCCACTTATTATTATTCCATATCCCCAGTGGAACATTATGTAGCTGTCTGTTTCTGGATCAAGACAGTCTTTTGTCCAAATAAAGAAAGTCATTCCTTCTGGGTGCAATTATGTTTTATCAGTTTATAGCTATTGTAAAGTGAAAGATAATGGCACATTCTATAATGGAAGTTATAAATTACATTTTAAAGAAAATCTCTTCATTGAGATTAACCTAAAGTCATAAATAACTTTTCCAGAAATATATTGCTTTCTACAATTTTTCACCAAAATTTCTGTTGTCGTAGACAATTCACAATGTTTTTCCTGATCTTATTATTCTGCTTCATTATTTTCATTATATGATGGTTTTAAATTTATTTATTGTACCAAATAAGTGTCACAACCCAAAACATTGAAGTGAAAATAAATACTATAATAATTAGCAATTGAGCACTTAAATTTACATTGCAAATTAGAAATTTCTGGATTTATGTCATAGAAATTTTAGGTATTGTCAGTAAAATTTCATTAATACATTAATTACATTTATATTTGTAAATTACAAAATATAGACACAAATTAATGAAAAATAAATATCACACATTTCTACAAGCCTTGTTCCTTTCCTCATGTGATTGTCTACTGGTTTTGTTGTGTATTGTTCTGCATTTTTCAATCACCTGACGAAAGCCACAAGGCTTATTTATTTGTATACATTTAAATACAAAAGCAAAAAGCTGGTTGAAACATTGTGGTATTTATTTTATCATAATTTTTTGTCTACTTTTTTAATTTTTATACTCTAAGCATATAAATTTAATACATCAAGTTTTGATATATATATTACAGTTTTTTTTAGTAACAACTTCTACTTGCATAAATTGCTCTCGGGTTTACAACTGGGTTGAAGAGATAATCAGTTACGTTTCAATGGCTGGCTCCGCCATCTTCTTCAGACTGCAGTGTCAAAATCTGGCAGTATGAGCATTTATATAGTCTTACTGGATAAGGACCACTTTGCTGCTGAAATATCATGGGCAATACATGAAACCAGGAAGAAGCAAAACAAGGAGTCCACTGGGAATAGTGCCTATATTCCGTATGCTGAAAATCTACAACCAAAGTTAGTTGCATACTAGCCAAACATGGCATAAAAATGATGTTTCTAACACAACAGAAAATCAAAGATATGCTTAGAAATGTGAAGGATGATGTAAGCTTCAAGACCCCTTGTACTTATGAAATACCATGCAATTGCATTCTTAAATATATAGGACAAACCATACAGGACAGGATAAAGGAGCACTATAGGCATCTATGACTAAAACAACCACACAAGTCAGCTAAGCCAAACATGCCTTGTTTACCAGCCACAAAATAGCTTTTGACAAGACACGAATCTTGGACAGGGCTAATTACTATAGGGATAGCATTATTTGGAGGTAATTAACGTCAGGTCCAGTGAGAAGTCACTAAATAGAAATTCTGGATTCCAGTTATTTGTCTCTTATTGAGCTCTCACATATTAAAATATGTGAAATGTAAAATAAATGCGTCAGGAAATGAATTTGTCAGGTTAATAAAAACAATTAATAAGGACAGGAAAGAAAGATAAAAAGTAGGTGACTTACCTGAGGTTTACAAATGTCAGGCACCTTGTAAGGTTTGAAGTTCTTAAATTTTCAAAGGCACCACCCCCTTCAGGAAGTATGGAAGACATTTCCAGTGATCAGCTAGCTGACAACTGAGTGACGGCCAGCTGTCAAATGAGCAGTCGTCGGCTAGCCGATCACTGGAAATGTCTTCCTAACTCTCTGATGATGATGAAGGGGGCGGTGCTTCCGAAAATTCAAGTACTCTAAACCTCACAAGGTGTCTACCATCTATGAACCTCAGGTAAGTCACGTTCTTTTTATCTCTGTCCTTTCCCCATTAATTGTTTTCATTAACATGACTATGTCATTTCCTGACTCGTGTGTGTGTGTGTGTGTATATATATATATTGTAGCAGATCCGTCGTTCCTCCCTATTCGAGGATTTCTTAATTCCTTTAGGGCACCAGGTATTTTTCATAAAAAATACCAAAATTGATTTTAATAATTTTTAATTTCAATCAGAGCATGAAAAAAATTACATCTACAGGGCGTGGTCAGTCTCTCGTCGTCCCGCCGACACAACCTGCTTCTCCCATCACTCCCTGACCACTCTCTCCCTCCCTTTGCGGACCACCCAACGTCTCGCCAGACCACATTGTTGGCTCGGGTTGCATCAGTTCCTCAACAATTGCAACTCGCAAGCTGGCCTGCATATTTCATCGTAACTTTTCATGTTACAATATATATATTATGGATGAATATGGTTAAAAAACGAAAGCTTGTGGCGTTATATAACTGACAACTTTAAAATAATGTAACATTGAAAAAGTAATTTATAGACACTTAAAAAATGCCTTTAACATTATAATTAATAGTTTGATTTCAAAACAACAAGCCTAACTGAACTCTCTCAAAATCACATATGACCTATGTTGATAAATACTTATGTGCAAAATTAGACTTTTGTGAAAAAACATTCTGTGATTAACATTTTTTTGCTACATTGGAAATAACACATTGTTCTTAACTCTATTACGATGAACCGACTGCTTCAAGACATGGGGTACGAAGAATTCCTCATACATCTCGGGGTGTAGGTGGTCCTCGGGCCCGGAGATCTAATATGCATTTCAGGTAATATATTACGCAAAATAATTCTTGTTTATAATTATGTATATGTGTGTGTGTGTGTGTCAGAAAATAACTTTTTCAGATTAATTAAAACTAATAACCATACATGGTGCCTGTCATCTATGAACTTCAGTTAAGTCACCAACTTTCTGTCTCTCTTTCCTCTCCTTATTAATTATATAAAAATATATGTCAGTAAGTGACTTTGTCAAAACTATATATTTTTGTGTAAATTGAAACAAAATCAATTCATTGTTTTCCCCATATATATTTCTGATTACTTTTGCGTAGTTTGTACTTCCAAGAATTACTTCTTCCAAAACAATATTTATCACCATGTAAAGACACTACTGTGGACACCTGGATGGCACTCCTCCTGTTTCTGTGGTCAACTGGAACAGCATCTTTTGAATTCCTCGTCACAAACTCTTAGCCTGGTTCTAATTCATAGATGATATTTTCATTATGTGAACCTTTAGACCAGGTGCCCTTATGGATTTTCTAGACAACCTAAATACCAAATTCCCAGGTAAGTTCACCTGGAACTATTCCCCCACCAATATAACATTCCCTGGTGTTGATACGCACCTCAATGCTGAACCAATTCATCAGTTACTTCCACATTAAACTCACCAACACCCTACAGTACTTTCACCTTTACCAGTTGCTATCCTAAACACTTTCTCCCATAGTCCAACCATTAAGGGAGTTTGCATTTGCTCTGTATAGAAGTTTATCATCATATACCAACTAAATCTTCAATGCTTTCATTGATAGATAATACCCAATAGACCTCCTTCAAAAACAAATATCCCATGCCCTATTCCTTTGCCAAATATCTAAACCCAACATAACCCATCCCTCAACCTACTTTCCTAGACTACAAAAACTCAACTCCTTTCTCCACCAGGCCTACACCAGACTGAAATCGAACCCTGATATTAAGGACATTCCCCAAAATACTCCCCTCTTGCCCAAGGGTTGCTTTAAGGCACCCTCCTAACCTCTGCAATATCCTTGCACAATTCTGTAGGCCCCAGACTAACATTTCACCACCTAAGCCAAGTTGCCAATCCTGATGTAGGAACAGGTGCCATGTATGCTCTATGTTTTAATCTACCACAAACCTCAAAAATCCTTCCCCAAATTGCCACCCACAAAATTATAAAAAAAACATAAATAAAGTTAACCACTCTGTATAATAATAGTTATATATAAATAATTCAGTTGGCAATTATGATAAGTTAACATGTTAAACTTAATTTTCTAATTTAATTGTCTACTATTACTATTATTAACATATTTAATCTATGTGTTACTTATTGAGAACTTGACATTATTATTCAATCTAAATTTGAAAGATTTGTATATAAAATTTATAGGATACGAATTTATCAGAAGAATGATGACTACAGTATCTAGTTTCTTGTGGCACCTGTGATGTAACAATTTTTTACGATTATCTACCAGATTGTAAACTATAGCTTTCCTTTGAATAAGACATCTAATTAAGAACCCTTCCTGAATATGTAGATTTTTGATAACTATAGGTAATTTTCAATACATGCTAAAGTATGTTTCCTTTAAATTTAATATCAGAATATTCCAAAATATTGAATCAAATAACGCATACTTTCCTGGTGGAATGATTTAATAAAAACTCATGATTAATCAACTGGGCAAATCGGTGTTTGAACACAACAATTTGGTGAAATTCACATCTGATGTCATCAGGTGGATATGAATTTCACCGAAATGTTGTGTTCTAATGCCAACTTGACCCAGCTGATTAATCAAGAATCTTTTATTAATTAAGCTTTTCATTGTTCATCTGATGAAGTCCCGAATAAGGGATATATTTGGATATAGTGTTATAATTGCATTTATACATTGTTAACTAATATAATAACAAATTTTTGTATTATAAACTATTATAAACTAATTAATTAATTACTCTTCTCCGATTCTTCTATAAATTCCTTTATTGAATAGAAGGAGTGGCTAAGCAAAAATGAGCGTAATTCAGTCTTAAATTTACCTTGATTATCGGACAACTGTTTAATTCTGTGTGGCAGTCTGTTGAAGATGGATATCCCTGAATAATGCAACCTTTCTGTGCAATTGACAATGTTTTACATTTTTTATACAGATTATTTTTGTTCCTTGTATTGAAGGGATGAATATCAGTATTATTAAAAAATAGGTGCCTATTTGTGATTACAAATAACATCAAAGAATAAATGTATTGGCACTTTATAGAACACAATCTGTATTTTACAGTTCCTCGGGTGGTTTGTCTTCTCTTTCCCCTTCAAGCCGAGAGGGGGTAGATCCTATTGCTGAATTGCTGTCTCAATTGTCTGGTGTTCGGAGATCAGCTGCAGGACCTGGTTCAACACCATCTCAGCTCCAACAACTTCAGATGCAGCTTCAGCTTGAGAGACAGCAGGTGAGGGTATGGCATCTCTTTTTATTATTTTTTTAATGTTAGTATTAATTGTCCTAAGAAACAGAAAATACTTGTAGTATAAATTAATCAGTGATTGTTTGAATACTTTATTCAACAGCTAAGTTCACAATTACAAAATAGTTAAAAGCTATTGAAAGTGAGATATAGTCACCATAGAGTTTCTTCAGACCATTTATGTAATTCCCATGAGAGGCTGGAATATTTGAAAGGGCACTCACTTTCTATGTGACTGGCGCCTGCTGAAGGTTTTATATTGAAGATTATTTGTGGCTTCTAATGTGTAGTGAAGCAAAGAATATCAAGGAAAGTGTTTATTAAAAAGTAGGTATTGTCTTTGAGAGAAATTGTTGTGGTGTTGTTTGCTGCTTCACACCCATCAATTTCTGGTGTTTCTTTTTTTCCATTTCTCATAAAATTAGGCAGTTTTCTTCATCGTTTCAATTTTTTCTCTTTCATATAAGGGTCATTCCATGTCAGTTCGCCCAGCCATGACACCCATGGTCTCAGATTTTAATGAAACTTGGCATGTTTGTTCCTTTCATGGATATAAGGAATAATATAAAATATTTCTGCTCTATCACAAATGGTTTTTGTTTTACAGCTTGCTAAAGTTTTTGAAATCGCGTGTTTTTTTTTCGATCGGCGGTTAAAATGAAATTTGTTCTTCCATAAAAAATACATTATATCTTCTTTATTTACAAACCAATGTTGATGAAATTTTTTATAGGAAAGGAAGCCAGAAAAAAAATTGTATCTATAAACTATCTGTAAGTGGTCTGAAAAAAATTCTGAAGTGGTGAAATGAATTTTTTTTAACGAAATATGACTATTGAAGCGGAGCGGAATATCATCGTGAGGGAAAAGGATAACGACAAAAGTTTTTTATCATTATTATTTATAAAGATATACACTACCACATGAAAAAATAAAATTAATGGTTTTTTCACTTCTTGATTGTTTTTTTTTTCACTTCAAAAATAAATGGGTCATTCCATGTCATGTGGCTTAGTTTTCAGAACCGATCCCCGAGCAACCATTTCCGATTTTGATGAAATTTTTACAGTTTGTACTATGAGGCCTTAGATCATCTGAAAAATTTCAGTTCGAAATATGCATATCTGACTGAAATACGAGTTTTTTCGCAGAAGGCAGCCGTTCGTCAGAGTAGACGTCGTTCCAAAAATGCCTCTTTTGAAATTTAATATTGCGGCAGATATTACAGAATAGATCCTGAAAATTATTTTCTAGGATAAACCTAATGCTTAGATTACGAAAATAATAAAGAAAAGTATCATCAGCATCGGCTTCCAAAGTTGCCGATAAAAATTTCGTTAATTTTTTTTCTGATTTTCAAGGAATCCTTCAGAAGTGGAGATGAGTCTGCAGGTGTATTTGTAATGTAATCATATTATTATACTTGTTGTATGTATATAGGTGAGGTGATTCTTACTTATAATCTAATTTTCACGTGTAACTGTTAAGTAGGATTCAGTTTCATTAAATTGTAGATTGTTGGTTATATTTTTTCTTGTAATAGTGTGTGGTGTTCATATCTACTGATATAACTGTAACTGCATTGTTAATTCTTTTAATTTTCTACAATTATTAAGAACAGGAGAAAGTCACCTCTAAGTGTGTGGTGTCCTTGAGAATTTCACCCACACTGATGATGTGTGATACTAGCTTAAAACATACTCATGGGATCTTGAGAGAGTCAAAAGTGTTACCGGTACCTAAGAGAATACATGTGGTACCTTAAGTGACTGTAAAATACTCAACCAGTAATACACTTGATACACAGTCTAAAATAATGCCGGTAGCTGACGACAGTAAAAATACTCATCAAACCTACCCCTATATGAGCTAGGGGTGTTTTGCTCATTCAGTGTCTGTCCCTGAATAGTAACTAACATATAAAAAGCTTGTAACACATTGTTCTAATTATACACTGAACTTTCTTTCATCTCCATTTGTAGGGGCTGAACTGCTACTTATTCGACATACCAGAATTAAACTTGGCAACTGCCATAACCACAGACTGACACCAATCCTAGTTGTTTTCAGATTATTTTTTGGAATTCCACTACCATCCTTAAGCATATGCTCTTACCACACAGAAAGAGGTTGAAAAATATACACAAACTATATCAGAACAATTATCATCATATAGACTCCAAATATATTTATTTGATGTGTCTGCCAATTTTTTCTTGTTTTCAAATTCCCAGCTCATGAGGTTGGCTGTCATGTCTTACTTCCACCACATTTTTATCCTTGTCAAAAGGAAAATGTGTACAAACTTTTCACCTTTAAATTTATATTAGTCCAATAAAGTGTTTAATCCAACACTAATCTCTTGGTCAACACACATATATATATGTATTGTATTTATAAGCTGTATGCAATTCTTGGTATTTTAATAATAGTTAACAGATTTACTTTTACTAGAACATAGGTGAATGTACATATGTAAGGTACACAGCATGGGTTGGAAATATGCCGGGGATCGTGTACACACCACATGACTAAGGGTTAATACTTCGATACCTTAAGAGAGGCTCAAATACCACTATTCTCAAGTATACTCCCATACAGAGAGTCAAAAATACTCCTGTTACTCTAATAGAGGCAAGAATACTCTCAATAATATAACAGAGGAAAAAATATTCCCTGTGCTCAAAGACAATAAAAATTATTACCAATAAATTCACAATTACACCCAGTTTCCTAATGGAGACAAAAATTTTCCCTGTATCTTTAATGAGTCAAAAATAACCCTGTTATTCTAACAGAGTAAAAAATATTCCTGGTATTTCAAGAGAGTGAAAAATACTTTCGACAACTAAAGATGCCAACAGTGCCAATTTCTGAATCACTGTGGCACATCAACAATACCACCGGGTTGATTTACAGAGAATACTTTATGGACCCATACTGGGAGATTTTCTGATCATTAATGTATAAAATAATCCTGCTACCTGAAGAAAGTAAAAAATAATCCCAGTACTCTAATAGTTTCAAAACTACTCTCAATAATCTAATAGAGTCAAAAACGCCAAGGTTGAACATGGGATGATCATAGACGTTCGAAGCTTCGTAACTAGTATCAGAAAAATGGTTGCACTTGCGAAGTTTTCGAGAGCAGTAATTATTAATGTTCATAGACAATGGTCTATGAAGCAAAAACCAGTTCTCAACTAAAGGGTCATGGCCATCACAGGCCTGAGTTCTCCAGTGCAACAGAAGAGGAATAGTGTGTCAAATAGTGGAGAATTTTAATCAAGGACTAACTGTGGACATCTCTAAAAGAACTGTTCACATTGCTGTATGGGCTATGGAAGCTGATGACCTGTTCAAAAGCTTCTATAGTCTGCCTTGAACATGTGCAGACATCTTGAGCTTGTAAAGGAGCACAAGGTTGAAGACTGGAAAAGGATCATAAGGTCGGAGGAATCACAATTTCAAATGCATTATGCAGATGACAGGAATTGAATATGAAGAAAATAACTCAACTGCATTGCCACACCACTTCAAGTTGGTGCCTGAAATGTTATGGTTTGGGGGATGTTTTCGTGGCATGGTATAGGCCCATGAGATGGAATGGGCCATTGGGCAGCTGGATCCATTACCATGAAATCTTAAGGAATTGGAAAGTGCATTTTATCAGATATGATCTCAAATTCCTCCTACCACCTATGAACGTTCTGTGGAATGCCCAGAAGAATTCAAGCATTATGAAGAGCAAATTGTGGGCCAAGTTGTTTCACATACACACAAACACAAAGTTTTATTTATAAGATTATACATAAGATGTAGATTATATGTTAATTATTTTACCAAACATAATAAGTTTTTGAAATTAATTATCAATGTAATATTTCACTTAATTTGACAAATATAATAAAAATTCTGTAATTATAATGGGCAGTTGAACTTGTATCGGTTCTTAATTTGTTGTAGGCTGCAAGACAACAACTCGAACGCCTTCCTCGTCGTCAGACACAAACCGCTTCATCAGCAAATACATCTGGTGCTGGGACTTCAACGTCAGCTACAACTACTGCTACTGTCAACCACAATTCAGCTCCATTGGAAAACAAGTCACAAAATTCACAAAATAATTCTCAGTTTTTATTATCTAGGTAATGCAATTCCATACTATAGTTTATTTTTCTAACATATTTTATTATTTCAGGTTTTTTATTGCAATTTGTGTTATGAAGTGAGTTGAAGCACTTTTAGAGAAGATATCAATTTATTTTAAAAAATTAGTGATTTATTGAATAATACTGAAAAGACCATGTGAAAATCACTTCATCATATAAAGAAATACTACAAGTTCACTCATGAGTATGTGAACAAGAGCAGAAAGTTTGAACCATTATACTACACTGAGTTATTATTTCTAATAGACAGTGGGAAGGAGAGGGACAATGGATATACTATTTTTTCCGTATAAAAATCCTGCACACTTGTAACTCATTCAGTGATTTATTCTTGAATATCTGCCTTTTGCACAGTTGGTAGTTTCCTGCCATGGTAGCTTGCTACAAGAGATAATTTGCTAAGACTATAAATTACTGGACAGTAATCAAGAAAAAAGTTTATTTTTACTTATAACTTAATTTCAGTGTGAAAATTTTTAAAACAAGGCACTACACACAATGGAACTTCATAATTCATGTACCAATAAAAAGAGCTGATTCTCGTGCACACAAAACACTTTCTTGTCTTCTTCTTCTTGGATGGGTTAGGCTCTAAAGTGGAGAAATGTCTTTCTTTTGTCTTGATGTTATTGTTTGTTGACTGATTGTAATTTTGTGGATGTAAGGAAAACACTTTAAATAGAATAATCTCACATGCAAACAAATTTTTAACAGCACAGATGTATTGGCGAATATATGCATCTTACCCATTGTGGAAGAAAAAGTGCTTGATGCATTATTTTTTTACCCACTGAAGGGGTTAAAAAATGTTACAACGTTTATCATAAATTACATTATTTGACCTTAATTATGTGTGTAGCGTAAATACATCTTCATTTTCTTTCATTATTGTTGAGTCATTGTGAGTTATTTACTATTCATATTACTTGCTCATAAAAATGGATTTTTAAATTGACTATTAAAAAAACTAACTTTGAAAGCTTCTAAAAAAGGTTCTGAAATTGTTTTATTGAGCTGAAATCTGGAATTCTCATATTTCTCAATACTCTTTATCACAATTTTTGGACCCCAAATTTTGGGTTTAAAATTAATAATTTTCAATATTTATTTTCTTATGATCTGTACTAAATTTAATTAAATTCAGATCCAAATGGTGTGCTCCTCTTGAAGAATTCTGTGGAAACCTCATTGTTGGATGAAATATATTTTCAAGTAGTCAAAATTTAGCCATTCATTATTTTTGTCAACTCTTATTTGCTATGTGAGTATACTGAGATAAAATAATTGAAACATTGGTTTCCTAAAGTAATCTTATGAAAATCACCATGCTGGTTGCATACTTTCAACTTTATCAAAGCTGATCCATTTACTTTGTATATTACTTCTTTCAGTATGTATTGACTATCTGGACATTTTAAAAGTACAAAATACCATGTGAAATTGGTTTATTATTTTATCTCAGTTAGCACGCTTCTACTTTATCAAACCCAAAATCATTCTACAGGTTATATTCTAACAATATTTAAACATTCTTAAAATACTTGTTTCTATTGGAAGTAACTATTGTTTAATGTATTTTCTAATTTTGATTGAATTTTGTACAAGTAAGATTTCTTGCCGACCTTCTGTAGTCTAGTGGTTACCCTACCTCCAGCCATTGAGGTTCCAGGTTCGAATGGAATGGCCATGGATGTTGTGTGTGTGTGAGTTTCCATAGTGTAAAAAGCTCCTACAAAGGAATGAGTTCCCAAATGGAAGGAGGTCACTAATGACCATTCACAATTAAAGTGACTCTAAATAAATAAAGATTTGTTGTCATAAATAAATTCTACAATAAAGACATTATACAAATAATTTATTTCATGAAATTGAATGGAAAAAAATTACCAACAGTAGAAGCCCGTAACTGGACCGGGCTCTAGACTAGTTTATGATTCGGCTCGTTAACTCTGCGAACATTTAAGTGAATATGAGAAGCAGTTGCTTTGCACAAAATGAGTAAAGTGCACAAGACCATTAATTAAAACACAAATATTTGATTAATTGAAGTTACATTAAAATTAAAATAAGTTTTTATTTAAACAAAAACATACATTGTATATATTATCGAAAATATGTTTAAAAACTGTACTCGTAATATTATTACAATAGTCCTGCTTATGGTCTTTAGTTAAAGTTTTGCTCTTTCATAATAAGTTTGTGAGTTTTGACTGTTTCTTCTTGTCTATAGTTTTTTGAACATAAAATCTCTGTATTTATTTACAAATAAACCATCAAGAGCAGTTGATTCATCCCAATTTTCTAAATGAAGATCTTCTCTTTTACTCCTCGTGACTTATTTTTTCCTCTTGACTTTTGCCATCCTCTTTGTCTTTAGCGCCCACAAATATGTCCAAGTATCTGTATTCCTCTTCAACACTCTGTATTAATTAGGCACTCACTCTCCTTTATCAATTCATTCTAAAGCTTCTAGTTTCTTGTCAACTCAGTTTCATTTTAACTCATTCTGACATTCATATGTACAGTACACTTTAAAGGTCACAGATACACGTGCAAAAAATGAATTTAACCTGTATTCACAACTGCACTACATCAAACATATCTTCGATCAGACAGTCATGGTGTGATTTGTTGGGAAATTACATCCTGTGACGAGTACATATTTCACTTTTTCTCAACTATGTAACCAGTTAAAGCAGTAGTTGATTCATGTGAGGTCAGTTAAGAGGGCTTCTACTGTATTCTATTTTTTTTTTAATTTGACTAATTTAGTTGTTACATTCATTTATCATTAAATAATAAATCATTTACATTAGCCCTGATTTTTGATTTGATATATTATTAGTTTAGTTATATATTGCCCATCACTGAGGTTTTCTCATATTATAAATATATTTAGTAGTAAGCTGTTTAATTTTGAATATGTTCATCAATCATCCTTGCTAATTTTTTGTACAGGTGGTTTATTAATCGGATGACTGATGCAGAGCTCCAATCTTTAGAACAAGAACGTGCTAATAGAAGTCTGTTTGTTCAAGAAGTTGTTCTATCATCCTTAGTGGATGAGACTTCAGCTTTAACATTAGAAGGTCCTAGTGAAGAAAGTACCGGTGGTCAAAAGGAATGTGAAGAATCTAGCAGTCCAAGCAGTGAAGGAATAAACCAACAAGTTCATAGTACTGCCCCTTCAACTAGCAGTGCTGTTGTTGCAAGTTGCCACCAGCAGCAACAACAGCAGCAGTCAATTCAACAGCCTCTACAGCCCCACCAGAAGGGCACTGCGCAAGCTCCAAAACGCTCTCCAAGGTCTCCTGTACCTGTAACTAGACCACAACAGCTGCAGTCGCACCAACCCCTGTCTGTTGTACAACATAGAGTACAGATACAACCAGCTGCTTGCCGTGTACTGACAGGCACTGGAACCATTAGAGAAGTGGCACCTCCAGTTAGAGGCTCACCTGGACCAACTCGTAGGAAACCCGTTCGTCCTTTCGAGAGTAGGAATCAGTCCACGGAGCCACCCCCTCCCCACTAACACTACGCCAGTTATTGCTTTCTAGTCCTATATTATAGAAATTAAAACCTTTCATTTCGCCCCTTCCTCCTTGCCACCTTTTATCCCTTCCCATAAAACACTTATTTTTATTACTTATGGCATCCTTGTACAAAACCAATCAAAAGTTGGTAAGACTGTTACAGGAGTACACATGTCAAGGATAGCATACCTGAGGGCATAGGAAAACAGTGAAAATATGATTTGTTTTACTAGCAATTAGAAAGTGTAGCTTTAACAAATATCAATATTGCTAGTATGCTTGATTGTCTATTCTTGTATAATCAAGCTTTTGAAATATTGTTGAAGTGATATGTATTTACTCTACAGAACTTAATGTTATACTATTTACAGGGGAATTTTGTTGTAATGTATGGTTATATATATATATATTTCAAATAATTAACTTTGTGTAATTATTAATTATTATATTTCATTAAGATTACCTCATTTGACTAAAATATCACAATTCATAAAGTCCTTCAGTCTGACCAACTTTTGTCGCCTCTTGTAATATAGCTTGTTATTTGTGTGTTGTGTGTGTATTTGAAGTTGGCGAGTGATAATTGTGGGTAAAAAATAATAAAGCAGAGTGATAAATTCTTCAGACAAGTTGAAAATATACCAACACAGTGAATGTTATAATTTTGTCAAACACATCGCTATTTGATGACAGGGTGCTCACAATTGTGGATTATTTGAATCAAACTATTGTGTTAAGGATATAGTCATTACTATACTTCATGGCTATGTTGAATTTATTTTCCTTAAGATCTGATTAATTGTGCACCTTGTCTTTAAATGTATTAATTGATTTCCTATTAAACAGGCATACATACTGTTGCTATTCATTAGTTGTAAAGATTATTCCTTTGTCCCCCCCCCCCCCCCCATATTTGCTTTCGCATCATCTGTCAATATTATTCAGATAAAGAATGTCTTTTTTGTGTCTTCAAACAGGTAATAAAGAATATACTGTGTGGGAATGTTTCTTTTAATATCAACAAAATACTGTGATTGCTGT
Organism: Eucriotettix oculatus; assembly: GCA_034510155.1. Taxonomy (NCBI): domain Eukaryota; kingdom Metazoa; phylum Arthropoda; class Insecta; order Orthoptera; family Tetrigidae; genus Eucriotettix; species Eucriotettix oculatus. The sequence continues at coordinate 99,378,021 of CM067376.1, forward strand.
TGTAAGAAGTTGTTTGGGTGCCAGTATGTATGCCACATAAGTTCTGTCAAGGAACCACAATACTTGAGTTAATGTATTGAAAACTGATTGGTAATGTGATGTTACAGCTGTTAAGCTTCACCATGCTGTTATGCTGGTTTAAAGGATTACAAATAATATTTGTATGTAAATGTTGAATATGTCTTTTATATAAATATTTATTGTATTAGATTTAGTTAACTGAAAAAATTGGAACTGCAAATTTTGAGAATTTGCTGACTTATTTAAATTGAAGTGGAATTTATTATTTCATAGTCAATGCCTGTAAATATTGTGTATTTAACAGTTAACATTTTATCTAAAACGGCACAGGATATATCTTGAAGTAATTATGTAATAAATGCATTTGAAGGCAATTAAATTGAAATTGGATTGTAAAGTCTTACTTCTGAAGGATTAATATCCTTCCACTGTGATATTTACTGCAGTAATTATTCATACTTGTTGATCTTGCAATATCATCATAAATATATTAAAAATTCTCTAATACAATTCTGCAATTATAGTAATTTGTAGTTTACAAATATACTACAGTTCCAGTAGTTAATACTTTTTTCATTAAAAAAATTACAGTAGAAATATTAGATATTTATATAATGGGATTACTTATTTCTTGACTGCTAATATTTTCCTGACAAATTTTTTTTCATTTGTTTCATGAAGCAAACAAAAGACTGACGTGAATTTCATACAGGTAATTACATTTTTTGTGTCGTAATTTAATGCAATTATATTTCATGGAGTATTACTTCAAGAAAATAATTGAAAATGTTCATTAATTAGTGTTCATTGGAACTTGATGTGCAATGAAATAAAACAGTTGTTCTTTGAGAAACTGGAAAGTTCAACATTCTTATGCATCTGAATATTTAAAAGCAAGGAACACAATTACCATATAGGAGCACTGCTATTTCAAGCAGATGTAATTCACATTTTGCTAACTTTATTAATTTAATCTTGTTATTGTCTGCTTTCCATTCTTCAGTGACCAAATTTGTAATAATATACCAGGAGATATATTTATTTCTTTTTTTACTTGAGTTTTCTAATATGAAGATATAAAAATTCAAATACCTGATTATTGTTGAGAAAGTTGTTCACAGGAGATTCTACACACTTGTAAACAAAAAATAAGGTATTAGGTGACTATCAGTTTGGTTTTGGGAAAGGTTATTCTACAGAAAAATCTATCTATTCTCATTGATTAAATTCTAGAAGAATTAAACACAAAGTGATATCCTTTAGCAATTTTCTGTGATTTGTCTTAAACTTCAATTGTGTAGACCATGCTATTCTTCTAGTAAAAATGATATGCTATGGAATTACTGGAATGTCTTTTTCTTGGAGTGAATTGTATGTAGCACATACAAAACAGAGTTGTATTGAAAGATCTGTTAACAGGTGAAAAGTTAAATTCTGTATGGGCAGAAATAAAGATAGGAGTTCCACAGGGTTCAGAGTTAGGTCCTCTATTCCTAATCTATATACCCAAAATATTATATATATTTTCAAAAGCTATACTGTTTGCAGATTATAACTGCATTTAAATAACAAGTACAGCAGCTAATGTATTAAATTAGGTATAACTAATTTTATACAATTCTAAATAACTAATGTGTCTGTAAAATCTAATTATATTGACTTACAAACCTGAAAATGAGTGTATTATGCATATTTTATTTTGGTATTTATAATCCAAAACATAGTCATTAAAATAATGTCAGTCAACTTGGAAACATCTTTAAATGAAAAGGCACATTTACCATCAAAAGTCAGTACATTCTCTTATTAATGCTCTTTGTGATTAACAATAAAAAATTGTTGACTACTAATTCAAATATGCACAGAATTAGCACCAGAAATAAAAAGTTTCATACAGAACATAAGAGACTATCAATAACACAGAAATCTGTACACACTATGGGAACAACATTGTTGGACATGCTTCCCCCACACATTAAACCGATCTGAAATGAACCAAATAAATTTAAAACTGAAAAAATCACTCCTATACTGTAAAGGAATTTGTAGATCTATGTAATTATTAATTGCACTAAAGTAACAAAAATATAAATATTCTACATGTGCTATTACATATGACTTTGGCCTTTTAATAATGTAATAAACTTTAGTAAAATTATTTGAATCATTCTGTATCCTTGCAACATAGCTTCTTTGAAGGATCCATGGAATATGACTATTATGCTATGTGAAGAATTGTATAGTTTGTAATGTTTTACTCCGGCAATGTTCCACACCAAGTTACCAATTTTATATTCAACCATTCAATTATTTTTTATGACTTATCTCATGGACATAAATTAATTTAGGTATTCCTTCCAATAACATGTTGAATACAGCACTTTGCAGACAGCTTGAGATTCCATCTATCCCTTGAGGAACGTTTTTCCTGTCTTACATAGCACCCCCCCCCCTTTTTCATACTCATATAGATTAAATTTATGTATAAAATAAGGGTACTGTGGCATATCAGAATAAACCATGTGAACTGGAAAGGGGAAGAGAGTTTATGTATTACCAGAGAGGAAATGTTTTGCCGCAAGGACATAGTTCACAATATTTGAATACTTACAAATTATTAATGATCAATAATGCAGGAAATACACACATATACATAATATATATATATATATATTGTAACACGTAAAGTTACAGCCCCAGCCGATTGTCGACAAGCGCGGCATTACAGACGCAATTGTGTGCGTGACGTCGATGACTGGCGAAAGTAAAGGGAGAGCTAGTTTGTAGAGTCAGTGTCCGCGTGATATGGCATTGCAAATGGCCGACGCAGTGCGAGAACTTGTATATCTGCGATTGGTGGATGAGGTCATGTGACAGTGATTCTGCAGGTTGGCGCAAGCTTAAGAGGCGCTGGAGGACGGATGTGTGATGGCATGCGAATTTCTTCGTGGCCACGTACGTGTGAGTTGAGGCTTATAACGGCTAGCAAATAAGTGGTGCGAGACCTATATTGGAATTGGGAGTAGTAGTTGCTGATGATAGTGATGTAAAGACAAGTGATAGAGAAGTTGATTGGAATGACCACGCCTTGTTTAGAAGATCTAACTCATATTCTCATTAAATTAAACTGCTTTATTTGAACTTTTGGTGTTTTTCTGTGGAAAAATACCTGGTGCCCTATATTATTCATTATCCGAGGAGTAAATCTTATATCGATAGAGCTGAGCGGCGCCAAAGCGTGTGGCTTAGAACATCGAAAGTGGAGAGACTGAGAAACTGTGAGGAGCAAATATAACTTACCTTACATTTAGCGAGCCATCGTGGGGGCAACGAACAATTGGGGAGACATGGAACGTGTTTCTGCCAAAACATGCGGGTTCGAACGACAAACATTTGTGAGGCCACGAACATTGAAAGTAGAGGACTACGAACAGTGGACGCGGAGTCGCTGCAGAGGGAAGGATATGGAAGCAGAGTGAGCAGAGCTACGCATCTCTGAAGGGTCAACTGTTCCATCGACCAGTATCAATTCAATGTCTTTCAACTTCGTCATATTAATTTCCTTATGTTGCACTTGACAACTCTGGCAAGTCTTCTTTCTGCTCAAGCAATGAGTAGCCTGTGATGACCACAAGCCTGATATATGGGTCGTATAACGAAGTAGTAAACAGCCGCCAAGAGGTTAGGTTAGACCGCGCTTGACGTTACGTAAGGCCTGTAGCGTCTGACATTAATTCATGGGGCGACTGTGTTGGAAATAGATTATTTAACATAATTCATGGGGCTATTGTTACGGGGAGAGCGGAAGCGGACAGTCAGTCGTCAGTGGGTTATGGTAGAGGAAGGTCGTGCTTCGTAAAGTAAGGATGAATGAGTGACCGCGCCCTGTTGACTTATAATGTTCATGCTATGAATATTAATTAAAACTCTAAATTGAATCTTTTGGTGTTTTATGACAAAAAAATACCTGGCGCCCTAAAAGTTATTAAATTCCAATATCGAGGAAGAGTTGGCCGATCGACTACATTTGGTACCCACGTGGGGCTCAGAACATCGGACAGTTGTGAGGCTACGAGTATTGAAAGTGTGGAGGACGACGAACGTGGTACTCATTTGTAATATTTTTATATTGCAGATGAATATGGCTTATTGAGCCGAAAGCTCCTGAATAAATATTACTGATGTTTAATTGGTTTAAATTATACCAATAAATGAAGACTGAAAAATTGGGTATCCAATATTTAATTACAAGTTATATAAATGAACAGACTTATAACACCATAACTCCGTAGAACCAATATTGTAACGTACTTATTACATAATTTTGTACTTGAGAGCGATGGATACAGTGATGTGGACATAATTTATATCAAAGGATGGAAGAGTTGACACAAGAGAGACCCAGAAAAGGACTAACTGCAAACATTGCGAGAAATGTTATATGTAATTATTTTGGTTCTGACATCGTAAGTATTACATGACAAATGGCGAAAATATAAACTTCGATTAATAAACTGAGACTAAATAAAAGAAAGTATTAAAAATGATTTCTGTACATTGATTCTATCTTTCAATAAAATTAATCCAGCACGCATGTATAAATGATAGTGTTTGTAATAATTGTCTTCCCAGCCGCAATTTTATCCTTTTCATCAACAACATCAAATTGCGGGAGTTGTTCTTCGCAAATTTTATGCCCGGCATCTTGATTTGCATTCCTATTTATTTGTCATAAAATTTGTCCCACTCCACAGGTCTTACCGTGGTAATCAAAACTTCTTCGTCATATCTTACATTATTTTACAAAAAAGTTTTCTGACTTTAAAATAAAAAGACTGCCAATAAGTCAGCATTTAAATTCATCACTATTTGTTCAAAAGCGACGTTTCGTCTCCTTTTTGAGACTTCCTCAGGCGTACTACAAACATAATATTACAGTAAATTAAATATGGGTTTTATATTACAATTTTTTAATTTATTTTATTATTTTATGAGTGCGGAAGGATTAAAAGTATACATCGATTCATCGCAGCTCACTCAAGACAATGTCGCGACGTCATTGTTGTGAGAGAAACATTGTTGTTCCCCCGAACGAACAACACCGTCGCCTTCGTCTGTTTTTTTCCCCCGTTACCGGACAATGTGAAAGGGGCCATAAGCTTCTTCAGTTGACTAAACCCTCGTCTTTTCCCTGGCCCTGGCGATCAGGGTGAAAAACGGATGATGTGAAACCAGTCTAACTTTACATGTTACAACATATATTGTAACATGTAAGTTACAGCCTAGGTTAAGTGGTGGCACAAACGAGCAGACTGCATTGTTGAAAGTCGCTTGGTTAATGCCGTCAATGGCGGGCCAGCGAGCGAGACAGAAATAACGCGCGTAAATGAGTAATCACGTGGTGTTCATGTGATTTTTCACTGTAAAACGAAAGTACTGTCAGAGGTAACCTTACTAAACGAGAAGAGAGCGTGCTGAAACAAAAATAGGATCTTCATTCTGTCTTTCTAAGACTCAGTTACCATAATCATCACGATTTTGCCTGTCTTGAGCAGACGATGCTTGAGTCAGCGTTATGGGATATTGACGGTAGTGACCACAACGCAGAATTCTCTGTACTGTGCTCCATCCGATTTCTTTCAAACTGATTTGAGGATTCATATGGATCATAGCCAATATGGCCACAGTACGTGGATCATCAGGATTAATACCTTATTGTGGTGGTCGTTGTCTCCCCCTTCTACAACTTCTTTCAATGTTGCTGAAGAACGACGTCGGCGATTAGGCTATCACTCTCGATATGTTCGAGCAGCGGCCAAAACGAGTAAAAAATCGACTATTTCACTGGTTGAATACATCGTGTCCTGATACTAACCCAATTCTAGTTGAATTGGCACTGATTAGAATAGAACATACCTATGGAACATTTATGAACACCAAGGCACTTTAAGGATATTTGAACCGAGTTGTGCCTGCAAGTCAACATTGAACAGATCCTGTGAACACCGATAAACTTCCATTGCGCTATTTATTTATTTTTAAGCGCAAGGGATGCGAAGCAGACTTTACCTACACGTCGTGCAACCTGGGTCACGCTAAAAAGTATCAATCTTCAATTTGACCACAGAAATCGGTTTTGTGGTACTTTTCGAGTATGTTAAACCAACAGAAATTGTCAAATATAAATAAACAATAATTTTTCCGACTACTTCGAGGATTCGTTAATTCTAATCAGTTCCAATTCAACTAGAATTGAGTTACTATTCAACCAGTAAAATTGTCAATATTTTACTGGTTTTAGGAGTGTGCACGAGTGTACCAAGCCGAGAGTGGTACCCTAATCGCCTACGTTATCCTTCGTTTGTGTGGCTTTTTTCAAGAATAACTATTGGTTATGACATGATGAGCTATCTGAAATTAACTTATCAAGACGAAAAAGTTTCATGGGGATGAAAAATGAGATTGCCATTTTAAACGGACTCTGTGCTTGATGCTTGCAAACATCAGCTTAAAAGCTGAAAATAATGCGTGCATCCAATGCACACCCTAGTACTTGTGTATAGAACTTTTTTTCGTTACCTGCTCCCCTTCAGAGATGTTTGGCCGTATTGTTTCAGTTGGGACACCCAGTATATATATATATATATATATATATATATATATATATATATATATGTGTGTGTGTGTGTGTGTGTGTGTTGTTGTGGTATTCGGTCCTAAGACTCGTCGGATGCAACCCTCCATGCTAACCTATCTTGCGCAAGCCTTTTCATTTCCTATTAACTAGCACATCCCACATCCTCCACAATATCCTTGGCGCATTCCATCCTTAGCCTCCCTCTTCTGTTCTTACCCCACACACTTACCTCTAATACTAATTTTTACAAGACTCTTATGTCTCAAAACGTGGGCAATTAATCTATCATTTCTCTTGGTCAACGTCCTCCAAATTGTTCGATCTTCCCCTATTCTGTTTAGAACTTCCTCGTTAGTGATTCTATCCACCCATCTGATTTTCAGCATTCTCCTACAGCACCACTTTTCAAAGGCTTCTATTCTTTTCCCTTCCGCAACTCTTATCGTCCTTGTTTCGCACCCATATAACGTCACATCATACGAACATTTTTAGCAACGATTTCCTAATATTCTCACTTATATTACCAGTAAGTAAATTCCTCTTATTCGTGAAAGCCTTCCTTGCCTGTGCTATCCTACTCTTCATGTCTAATATACTTCTACCATCCCTAGTTATTACTCTTCCTAAGTATCAGAATTCCATCAAAATATCCCTTTCCAATCTAACACCCTTTGTTATTGCACTGTTTCCCAAACTGCACTCCATTACATTGATTATCCCTCTATTAATCTTCTTATTGAATGAACTCTTTCTCCTGGTCCCCGTTCATCCCATTTATTATGGTTTCCAAGTCTTCTTCTGACTCCCGTAATACAATATTATCGGCAAAGCATAGGGTTTTTATTTCTTCTCCTTGAAGTATGATTCCTTTTCCATATTCCGTTTTAACTTTCTTCATCGCCTGTTCTATATATAGCCCAAGTTAAACAGCTTGGGCGACAGACTTAATCCTTGTCTTACTCCTTTCTTGATTACGGCTTTCTTTTCTTGATCTTTTATTCTATATATGTATATTCAGGGATTGAGAATAGCTGTCTTACCTCAAGTCAACAGGTAGCTTAGCCGGGTTTGGTAGCAGTAACATGTTAGATGACCTGAACCTCCTTCAGGGCAGGATGATTGCACATTGCACTAATTTTATGACTTGAATGCATGTTATAATACCTGAAGACACAACAATCTTATTAAACTGTGTGCTTCATTTGACTATCTGCAAAATACTGGGCAGTCTAATATTTTAATTAGCTGTTCTTCACTTGCAGATGCCCACATTTAATCCAAAGACGTTAATTAAGTTGTTATTCAGCGTTCTTATGCTATTCTTTCTGGAGTTCAATGTTCCTCCGAGAAAATGTTAACTCACAAATTAAATGTTCAATTCTCATTTATATACAGTAAAACCCTGTTTTAAGTTTCGCCCTTGTAAAGCAAAATTTATCAAGTCCCAGCGAAACTCCCATATACTTCATGTAACTTTTTTCGCTTTTAAGGTACCCCGGAATAACGAAATTCCCCTTTTAAGGGGAATTTTAATGAATATTCGAGCATTCGATTTATTTCCATCTAATTTAGCTTCAAATGTGTGTGGGTGGTTTGACCGATTGAAAAACAGATATAACCTCTCATATAACAAATTTGCGGCGAAAGAGCACAAGTTGATAGTGATGTTGTCCAGCTTTGGAAATATGCTACATTGTCTCGTTTAATTAAGGATTCTTTTAATCTTTCTTAGTCAAATTGAATAGTTTTCGAGTCGACAAACGTTACGCAGGAACGATAGACGAGCGACGCGATTGTGTGAAAACAGTGGTAAAAGTTACGTCCACTATTATTGTGACACTCAATTTTAAGGTTCCCTTTATTAAGGAAATATTTCATAAGTCCCGGAAAAGTTGCAGTGTGCAATATAATTTCCTTCCTTTTTTAAGGAACCTCGATAAAAAGAAATTTCCGGTTGATTTAACCCTCGCCCACACCAAGCACAGCGTTTGCGAAGTTCCTGTGCGCGTGCTCCAGCTGTTTCAAAAATCGCACTGTCGAGTTATTTTTACACTTTAATAACCAAACTGGTCAAGGAGGCACGGGTAAGAAAAGACGGCTGAAACTTCTGCTTTCGAATTTCTCAAAAGTAAAGTTACTCGCGACACTGTTACTAGGAGCAACATCTTTATCAGTTAAATATTAAACATTTCTAAGTAAAATGCTTTAGAACTTTAATTTTTTGTTTTAAAATGAAGCCAACCAAAGAAACATATAAAATTCAACAGCCTCTTTGTCAGTATTTTATAATTTAAATATGAAATATTACGACGTTTCGTCTCTCATTTGAGACTTCTTCGGTCAAAGGAGTCATGGAGTGAGGTTCCACGTACAGCAAAATTTTTTTCCTGAAGAAGTATCAAATAAGACACGAAACGTTGTAATATTTCATATTTATATTATAAAAATATTGTCAAAGAGGCTAATTAAATTATTTATTATATATTTGTCAGAATAATTATTTAATTATAAAAAGTTCAAATCACCGATTAATTAAATGTACTTACTGGCGGTTTTCGCGATAAAAAAAGTTGTGTTATGGAAATTGTCGCAACAGTAAATGGGATATAAAATTCTGAATACCATAGCAAAATTTCCGGTCCCTAGACATTCATTAAAAAGGGGTTCTACTTTGTACAAATGTCCATATTCTGCAGAATGGAGCAGGCTTCCACATTGATCAGAAACACTGACTTTAAGAAAGAGATAGAAGATGGACACGTATGGAAATGTGACGTTAAAGAAGAAATGAAAAAACTAAGGAGAATTTGTTACTATGCTTCATCATCAAAGCACAACTTTGATAGTCTTGGAAGAGGAGTGAACCTGCTGGAAAACTTGAAGAAAGTAGATATTGGCCTGATGAAGGAACATGATAAGGACAGAGAAAAGTGGAGAAGAAAATTTATAATGTCCAAGGACCTGCCAGATGCAGAACACTTGACAATAGAATGGAAAAATTGATAAAATTATTGAAACAGTAAAATTTACATTTTGCAGTTTCAATATATGCATATACATGAAATGGTAACTTAACCCTACTGTAATGCTTTATGTTTCCCAAATTTATATACTTTTTATTTTGATATTTTTGAATATGAAAGAGTTATTTTTTTAAAATTTATATGCAAAATATAGTATGCAACACCTTAAAAAATAAATATTTTATTTGTTTCAAATAATTTCTTTTCAACACATTCACTTTAACAAGGTGAATAATGTATATTATTTTATAAAAGTTTAGTCTTTTGTGCAATTGTCTACAGTATTTAGAGTTAGCGTGAATAACTAGTATTTTTTCGAGGCTAAACACAATATTATGGGGTCTGTTTGAAACTTATTTCTCTATTTTATCACAATTCTGTCTACAAGACAAAGTGTTTGGGGATAAATAAAATGTTTTATTTGACAAAATAGTAAGGTTAACTAAACTGATTGTTAATAGTTAACCTTTTGAAACAGTTCAGCCGTAACTGTTGCAGGATATGGTCCGTGACACCAAATTCTTCACATGTAAATACTTCAATACATTTAATAGGGAGTCAAGAAGTAAATGACATGAATTGCTAAATTTTATTCCTGTAAAAGTCTCAAAAGAGAGACAAAATGTCATATTTATGTTAATTAAACAGTAATAAATTTATATGCGGTCTTATTGGCAACTTTTAATTAATAAAAAAATTAAGCGCAAGCACTTTCATTCTTCCTATTGCGTTTTTTCTGAAATATGTATCACATATTATTTTGTTACGTATCTTGAACCTAAGTTTGGAACTGACCAGTTTTCCACACACAAACTTCTCTTTCACATTTAGACCTCTCGCAACTATATCAGAAATTTAACTGAAACACTTCAGCTGTTATGTTTCCCTTTCTTAAAAACCTTCTGCATTTATTATAAATGTAAAACCCCACTTAATCAACCTTTGTTTATTCGACATTCCAGATTAACCAAAGTCCAAATATTGGTTTCTCATGAAGAGAAATCTGTACTTGGCTATAGAAGAAGAAAATAATGTGTAACTCTTCTAGTGTGTGGAAATGTATTTGGAAGTCCAAATTAAAATTGGTGACAATAGGTAAATTGAAATAACTAGCATTTAAAAATGTTGAACTTTTCCCAGTGTCCTACAAAGACCAACACAACGCCTGGATGAACTCTGAATTGTTAAAAGACTGGTTTGTAAACAAATTTTTGGTGTTTATGGAAAGATTTCTAAAATCAAAAAACTGGCACAATACTCAGCAGTGGCAAGTTAATAGCAATGACCCTAGTCCAAATATGTCAAAAATTTTGTCAACCAATGGATCAAGGTGTTATAAAGGTTATAAAATAAACATATCATTGTAATACCTTCAAGTCTATACTTCAACATAAGGAAGATGAAGAGATTGTGCTGCAAGGCACGAAGAAGTTAAATTTGAAGTATGCCACTTATTAGAATAATGAAACCCAGGGGAAAATTTAAAAAACCACCTTAACCCCACCCTGAAATAAATTTCTAAATCCATGCAAGGAATACAGAATGTTAATGGCCCTCTAATTCATTTAATTAAACAGATTCTAGGCTGAGAAAGCATCAACGAGGACAAAGGAGGCGGGATGACAATTGTCACCAAACAAAAATTAATGGATGTGGATATTATGACAATTATTATTTTTTAATGATGTAAAGGATCATGAATACGATAATGGCGAAGGAAATTTTATTTTGCGTCTCTGGCAATATATTGCAGCCAGAAAAAGATGCTAATGTGGAAGACAAATTTCTTTGAACACTATACAAGTCTGCTTAATTGTTACAGACAATAAATGCTTATTTTGCTAATATTTTTACTATCTCAAAAACTATTATTTTATGCATTTCAGATTACGCTACACTTTCACTTAACTGATTGCCTTATAAGTTACTCTGCAGTACTTTAATACCTTTGAAAACTGATTCTCATCTGAAGCTGATAATGCAGAAGAAGAAAAAAGCTATAAATTTAATCAATCAAACATCACTTAAATTTCTGGGTAATACACTATTTAAGTCAAGATATTCTTTACTGTAACCACCATCAATTAAAGTTGTAAGTGAAAAACAATTATAAACAAATATTCTAATAACTTTGTACATTGAGAAAAGTTCAATTTAAATCTTCCAATTTATCAAATGCATTAAAATTATTCATTCATTATTTAATCCTAATAACACACACCCATATTTGGTCAAACACATTTATGAATGAAAACTTTCAAGTAGAGGTTATAATTGGGACATTATATTACTCCACAGGAAAATATGTATGCAATTTCTGTATTTATTCTTTATTTTAAAAAAATCACAAAGAATATAATTATGACTTGTGTTATCAATTGCACTAAACATTTTGTACAAAAACAATGCATACTGTAAATTCTGCTCACTATGTGAAACTTTTGAAACTATCATCTGACAATTTGATACAGACTTCAGTCTTAAATTGGATAAATATGGATTTAATGCAAAAATGAAAAAAATGATTACTATGCCATTAAATTTATTCGCAATGAATCAATGATTACATATGAAAATGAAACTTTTTCAAGCAGTCTTCAGTTCCCCATTTTGAAGAATATATATATAGAGACTTATATACAGATTTATATCACTAACAGTAACAATATATCACATATGGAGAACAAATGAATGCTTAAAATATGACAGAATTTTTTAAATAAATGCTTAAATGTTATAAACAAAACAATCTATTTTACCATGAATAATGGAGACAGAAAATGCCACTGTAATCTTAAAAATATAAATATATACTTAATTTTGAAGTAAAAAGTCATGCAATGAAGAAAACACATTTGATTAGATAAAAATTGTAACACATTAAACACTTCAAATATGCTTTTCGTTGTTGAATGACATTTAGACGTAAATGAGGATATGGCACTGAAAACTGACTCCATTATTTCTGGAGCACTATAATTTATTAATGATTTGATGAAGCACTTGAATAAAATATTTATATTCATTTGTGAAATCAAACATAACTCAGAATATCAACAACATATACATATTAACATTTTTGTCAAATACATTAATTACAATGTCAATTTACAAAAAAATATTTACTTTCTTAATTATTTCTGTGAAAATGAGGTTTCATGATTGTTATACAAATTGGTAGGAACATGCTACAATGAATCATATGAAAATCTTATCAATGATTACTTACATTGTTGCTATTTGACATTTATTTGTACACAATATGACATACAATCAACACTGACAAATAATACATTAATTTGGAACATAAATAGGTAATAAAATCTGAGAACTTCAATTTTTATTGTTCAGGAGTATAACAAAGAATCAAGCAAGCAGATCCTTCACCACCTCTGGATTGTAAGTAACTTTAAAATGGTAAGAGGAAAAGAAAGACAACTAAAATATAATGGTAACTTTGTAATGAAAATAATATACTTCTCTGTACAGTATCACATTTCACCAATGAATTTAATGCTATTTATAGATGAATATGATAAAACCCTATGATCAAAATTCTAAAGTGGACGTTAAGTTTGCAAAACACATTTGCACTCATTCCCATCACCATTAATGAAATAGAAATTTCTTCGCAAAATCATCACAAGATGTGTGTAGAAAGATCCAATATTTTAGTTTTGAAAGACTAGGTTCCCTTCCATCACAAAACCATTTGTTCTTAATGAGTGCCTAACTTGTGACATTACATTTAATTTAACAATAAATTGCTCTCTTCCACAGAACATAATTACACAATGATACAAGGCAAATTCTCTGTGGACATATAAACCCATTAATGTTTATAGCATGAGCATTATAGAAAATACATCTGCTTTCATGCACAAAACTTAATTTGCTATTAGTATATGCACATTTCAATCTCAATTATAACATATAAAATAAGAATTGAGATATGGACAAATATGTAACACCCACCCTATAAATCACCCTAACATGGATTGAACATACATAGCAGACAACTTGATACAAGCATTTCTATGATGTGTAAGGACTTTAACAATTTCATAAGAATAAACCAACAATTTAAGAACCTATGCTCAAAACTTATAAAACAATCTTATGACAAAATATATTTATAAAGCATATATGACTGTGATACAGTAGGTCCCTCATTTTTTTAAAAAACTTCTGCAACATAATTAATGAAATCATGCTTTATGTTAAATGGTAATTATTTACATAATATTTATGATAGATGAAAATTTATTATATAACAATGATTTATTTATATGTCATGACATTTGCTGCAAAATTATGAACTCAGCCAATGAATGATATGAAGAAACAAGTAGGGGACCCATTCCATATAAGGCAAGGCCAGTTTCATAACATCTTTTCTACAGTAGGTTTATGAACTTTTATTGAATAATGGGTACCCCTTGTAATGCTCCTATTTAAAGTGACAATATTGAAACTTTAAATGTTTAAATTACAAAAACCTTCATGCTACACAACGCAAATCTAGACAAAAACACTAAACACAGGAGTTAACCAGTAAAAGATTGTAAATGCACATGTGGTGTTAATTTTTGTTATTGAAGAATACCTCCTATTGAACTCTGACTCGATCTTTTAGCTTCTTCTTCTCCCACTTTCTGTTCGATTAAATACTGGGCGTTAGTGATAGCATTAGGGCATCCCGATATATAAACTATACGATTTCTCGTTCCCGGAGCAAATATTCCCTTTTTAGAAATTTGAATACTAGCTCCACTTAAATGTTGTATTTCAACTAATGCTCTACCACCTGGTCCCAAAATAGCACCTATTATGTTTTCACTAATTTCTAGTTCTAGCTTCTTTTGATCACCCTTCAGGTCACCAGGAGTAGGACTTTTACAGAGTGAAGATATGGATGACTGTTGCTGTCCAGTTCCAAGGCCAAATGAATTATTGTTTAAAGAAATAGGTGAACCTAAACTGCTAGGACTGGCTTGCCGACGAAATGGGTCATAATTTCCACCTCCAGAACTGCCATCACCAAAACGATCAATACCACCTCTGGGGGTAGGAGAAGAATTTCCAAGACCAGAAACTGTGCCGATGGGTCCAAAAACACCTCCAGAATTTCCTACACCATTTGCTGTCTGTGATGGAGTAGAATCCATAGGACTAATTCCTAAGAAGGTACCACTTGGAACTAAATGACCAGTTCCACCAGAATTGCCAGAGCCAGCAGTTAAACCCAAGCCCATACCTAATATTCCATATTGTGCCAAAGTGCTCATAGCTGCAGTTATCTCATTGGTGGCTTGATCCGAGTATCCACTACCTCTTAATGTTACTTGGATATGTTCCAAAAGCTGTGTAGTCAATGATGTACCTGATGATGGTGAACCCAAATTAAGACTTAGATTTAGGCCGTTAAATAACATACCTCCAACTGTTAAAAAAATAGAACAATACACTAGTATTAATTAACAGAATTAATAATCATGATTTTATTTAACTTAAAGTAATTTACTAAATTTACACACTACTGATTATCATTGCAACTTAAGCAGTGTGCCATTTGAAATTATAGAAATTATTTTGTTTCAAATATTCTTAAGCAAAGTACTCTTTGAATCGACAATGGGCTGCAAAGATTCGTTTTTTGACTCAACATCTAGATTCAAAGGTTCATGCTACAATGCCGAATAATGGCAGTAACTGACTGTCTCAGAAATTGATTTATGAGTCAGAAAATGACATTGTCGGGTTAATTAAAATAGGAAAGAGAGACAGAAAGCTGGTGGCCCACCTGAAGTTCATAGATGGCAGGAACCATGTAGTGTTTTGGATTCTTGATTCTTTCATTTCCAGAGGTGGCACCTCTTTCATCAAAAGGTTAGGAAAACATTTTGAGTGACTGCCAACCGTTGACCAAAACCCTACATGGTGCCCACCACCTGTGAACCTAAGGTAAGCTACCAACTTTCTATATCTCTTTCCTGTCCTTCTTAATTATACACACACACACACACACACACACACACATATATATATATATATATATATATATATATATATATATATGCATCAGGAAATGACATTGTCATGTTAAAACAATTAATAAGGAAAGGACAGTTGTTGGCTAGCCGATCACTGGAAATGCCTTCTTAACTTTCTAATAAAGGGGGTGGTGCCTCCGAAAATTTAAAGAACTCTGAATCGCATTATTATGAACAATTAATTAGAAGAGAGGAACGCATCAAACTTTGTGATGCAGTTTTGCTCTCCACAAATAGCAGTCTACAATAATGCAAAGTCATATCTTAGAGATGAGTAACGACATTTTGGCAACTGTTATTTCTAAAATTAAAGAAAGCTATAGGTTTGTGCTGTAATTGAATGTGACACACTATGAAACTTAGTAATCACAATTATTGGTAATTAGTCGGTATATCAAAGATGACTGGCAGGTGTGTTCAAAATTCTAAAATGTTAATTGAGAAAAACAGACTGGAATGTTTGAAGCTAGTTGGCTTTATCTGGATGTCAAGTTGCCCTAATAATTGTATTTTATTATTGCCCAATACACTACACCACCTGGGAGATACACGGGTTGTCAAGAGGAAAAGTTTTAAACACTGTTAATAATCACTGTGAAGATATAGGATTGTTTGTTTAAAAAAATAAAACATAAAAAGAAACACAGCTGCACTCAAAAATAAAATATCAAACATTTGTCAAAATGCTAGTGTATCTCGCCCATTTTTTTCAGTAAAATAAGGATGAATATTTCATTACATGGTAATAAGGTGAATATCTTGATAACACAGGATTAAACTGAAAGTTTTGTCTACAAATGGAACTTTACCAATGAAAAGTTACAGATTCACAACAAACCTAAAAATATGATGTTCGGAAATTCCATGGTTAATAAACTCAGTGAAGTAATATTTTCCAGGTATGGATAATGGTCAGTCCAACTATTAGATATTAAGATCATTTTCTACTGATGATGAAATTTTCAAAATTAAACATGTGTAAGCAAAAGTAGAATTTCTCAGACTGCACAAGGGTAACACGTTTGAAGTGGAATTTCGAAATTATAACCATGTTACTTTTTGGGCAAAAAGTAGGTACTGAATATCATATTATAGCTGACAGAGCTTTAAGAATGTTAATAACATTTGCTACCACTTATAGATATGTGAGTGATTTGTCAACTTTCATAACAGTAAAAACAAATGCCAGAAACATCTTAATGGAACATGACTTGAATGATTTAAGTGAAACTAAACCTAACGCTGTGAACGAAAACCAAAACCAACCTTCACACTTCATTATTTATAAATTGTAAGAACATTATTTTTGTGCAATTGATACCTACATCAACATTTTCACTTATGTATATCAACAGATAATATGTATAAGACAGCTTAAATCCAATAAAAGCAGAGAACAAAGTAGTATGAAAAGTAAATATGTTGGAAGAGTAACTTATTATTATTATTAAAAGGGGCTTTTGAAACAATGTGACAAGTAAGGAATGAAGTTGGTGATGATCTCTGCATCACTGATATGTTTCCACTCTTGCCAAAGGAATTCAAAGTTTTTGTTGGCTACAACTCAAACTTCAGACTTTCTGCTTTCCAGTACGTCATAACCTTCTACACTTCCCTACTTCTATATTTATAATTAAATATGTTTTCTTACCTGAGGTATTTAAACTGGTTGTAGAACTAAATGTTCCAGAATGCATAGGGGTATGTTGACCACTATTTGCATATGGTGAACCCGTAGGATTGTAATTTGCAACAGGACCCGGAACATCGGCATAACTTACATTAAGGCAGCTGCCACTTTGAGGATCTTCGACAATCTTCCTCAGGATCATCTCACAAGCAGTTTTATTAGATTCTATATCACCTTCAGAAGAAAAATTAAGATTGAGAATTAAGTGTCAACAATAACCTAACAAATTATTATACAATTTAGGACTATGAACAAGCTTAATATAACTAATATTAAGTACACATTTATATACAACTGTCCTTATTGAACTTTTGAACTGTTAAGGCTTCCATGGATATTCACTATTTCTATATATTTTGTGAGAGTCATTCTTTTAAAACCTAACATTCTGCAAAACAACTTTCTTGTGGTATTCAGCTTCTATAATAAGGTTTCTAATTTCTTAACATTTACAGACAATAAAATGAAAGATAATGACGTAACATTTCAAAATTCCAATTTAAATCCACATTTTTCTTCAGTGTAGTTTAGTTTCTATACACTTGGAACATTAATCTAAGTGTTATTAATTCACCCTACTCAACTCTAGAACCTCTTCCAGTTTTGTTGCAAGGGCTATTCATTATTATACTTCCCAAGAATGTCCACTGTGGGTCATAATTGCAAAATGCAGTTTATTCCATTATATACTCTATAAATATACAAGTCTTCATTTCTCAATTCAAA
This sequence comes from Eucriotettix oculatus, assembly GCA_034510155.1. Taxonomy (NCBI): domain Eukaryota; kingdom Metazoa; phylum Arthropoda; class Insecta; order Orthoptera; family Tetrigidae; genus Eucriotettix; species Eucriotettix oculatus. The sequence continues at coordinate 99,396,171 of CM067376.1, forward strand.
GAATATTCTACATTTTCATCAAATTTATGATCTGAGGATTTTCTTGTGATTGCATTGGAAAGAAACTACTCCTTGAACCATAATAAGTCCAATATATCAGTTTTGCTGAAAATTTTCATCATTTCCTTCATAATCAAATGAGATCAGTCTGAGATTGATCAAAATCATTTTTCATCAATCTTCTACACTCCACCAATAGTAAAGGGTATTCTATATGACATAATATGCCATGCAAGAGAACAATGAGAATTTTTATCAATGTATTCCTCATGCTATTAATCTGCACATTAATTTGATAGAATTTTTTTTATATTTTTTAATGATCTATCACTCTTATGGGAATCAAATGCTTATGAAGATTAAGAATTTATTTTGGAGTCAACATTTAATTTTTATAAATTCTTAAGTAATGGAGTCATGTTTAAAGATTAAGATATCACTGGCCAAGTACAATAATTTCATAACTGAAACTTTCCAAATTTTACAGGAGAGCCATTTAAGAAAGTGATCTGATGAATCTTTGTTGACTTGGCAAGAGGTAGTACGAAATACCGCAAATGAAATACTATGCTTTCAATAGAAAAGAACATCAATTCGTGGGACTCTAGCCTTTTGCCAAATAAAAATTGACATGGCAAAATCACTAAATACTTTTGACTTAGGTCCGATGGTTCATACACTATTTTCTATTGTCTAAAAAGTATAGGTGCCAAACACACAACTGCGGAAACCCGGACCTGACTTTGTGGTCAAAACAAAATTTTTGGAACACTGAACACAACTACCAAGATCACAAAATTATTTCATATTACATCAGGTTTAAGGAAGATAAGCATTTGTGTTCATATTGCCTCAGGACAGAGGGATACATTCTTCTACTATCTTTATACAGAAGACTTGATTATCTGCAGTCATGGTGGGGAGAATCTGCAAAGTAATCAGAAACAGCAGACAAACTGGTATAAAATTAACAATCAGTGGCAGATAATGCAAATGTGCTCATGCCTACAGCACACGAATTAATTCAGGAGGAATATCGTGATTTTAAGAAACTTTAAAATAACTTCTTAAAGAGAGTGAATTTTTGCTTAAATTTCAAAGACTTTAAACTGTCCGCCTTGTAGTGTGCTCCCTCCCACGTACTTCTGGGCTACATTTTTTATACCACAAGAATCCTGTCTGGAATGAAAAATATGCATGTGCAGCATTTCCTTTTCTTCCCCCTACTCGTCTAAAATACAACAATTATATAAGTTACAAAAAAGCATAACGCTAGGCACAGCATGCATGCTGACAAAGATGCAGTTTCATTACACTACAGTTTAAAATGTTAACGAATTAATAAAAAGATTACCATTTATGGACTTGTGGTTTATTTGAATTAATCAAACGTTATTTAAAAGAAAAAACATTTAATGTGTGGCATTTCAAAGTCTTTCATAACTCTGAGAAAATAACCTCACGATCCCACATACAATGTTGCTGTGAAGTGTGGCTTATTCCTAAAATTAACTTTCTTTATTTAAAATATGTAAGAAGTAAAAATGTGTTCCTGTTAGCAATTTGCTTTTGTGTGTTTCCAATTTTAAAAATTAATTCCTATTACACATTATGTAAATGAAATTAGAACACTGTAGATGTTGTAAAATTATTAGTATCTTACATAAAGGGAACTAGTCTCATAAAAATTGTGCCTTGGGGTGATGATGTATATAACTTTAAATATTCACAAGCCACCCACTGTTAACAATGTTTATTTTTTACTCTAAAAACCATACTGGAATTTACCTTTAGTGACAGACCAATGCACTTCGTTATAAAGCTTCGGCCTATTGCAGTTTAAACTTTATATTGTAGATTTATAGATGAAATATACAGTAACTTTAAACACACTAATATCCTAATGCCATAACATTGATGAAATGCACAAGAACAAATATACTTCCGCACAACTGAACACCCTACTGCCAACTGTATTAATAAGAACTGAAGAATACAATTTAGTGACAGACAGAAATGTACTCTTCTTTCAACAAAACTGTCCTTCCTACCACTACTACAGATTAATCTGTAGTAGTCATAGGAAGGACAGTTTGGCTAAAAGGTGGCCGAGATTAGTCTTGAAGGGTCTTTAAAAATACACTTCCATGGTTGAGCAACAAAGAAGTTAATCCACACACAGAAAAAGTCTACTGTATCAACTTAATACTGAATATCCTGACAATGTGCATTACATTATGGAGATGAAAAATAATGGCAGTTTTTGCCTTCAAGCCAGAAGCAAATATTGAGAACAAGAGTGTCACAGAACCATAATGTAGATGAGTCTCAATGGCTGCAAAGTAAAGCTGATGGTTCCATAAAGAGGAGTAGTAGTATAACAGAAATATTATTTAGAGTATGTAAGAGTTTTTCATATCACTATATAGAGAAAGACGGACAAACACACAAATTCAGAAGTGAAACCATCCACACAAAAACATTAAAAGCTAAACTATGAAACTATAATAGCATATATAATAAGAGATACCTATGACAGTAATACAACGTTCTTGTAGAGTTTGGTCAGTGGCTTTTTGAGATATTTGAACATATGAACCACTCTCTTCCTTAATTTGTTTGATATAATTGCCAGCCTTTCCTATAATCATCCCTGCTGTACTATTAGGAACCAAGATCTTCACCTGCGCAAAAGAAAAATATGTTCTTTGTTTTAATAATCTGGAGTAGCCATTAAAAATATAATTATTTGATTAATGTGATGCCAAAAATGAAAGTAATCTGCTTAATCCAAAATTTGCAAAACCAAATATTATTTATTAGACAAGTATACATAATGTGAAAAAGCTAAAATAAGTAATAACTCATTTGGATTTGGAAGAGGTACAGAGAGCGGTTGACGTACCTTAAATTGATAGCATGCATTGCCATGCTGGATGGCAGCAACATATCAAATATTCGAAGGTTTGACCCTGTTCCTTTAAGACAGTGTGTCCCAATAGCATAGCACTCATATACATATATATATACATGCGCCAGGAAATGACATTGTCATGTTAATTAAAAAATTAATAAGGAAAGGAAAAAGATATAGGAAGTAGGTGACTTACCTGAGGTTAATAGACGGTAGTCACCTTGTGAGGTTTGGAGCTCTTTAAATTTTTGGAGGCACTGCCCCCTTCATCAAAAGTTAGGAAGACATTTAGCCAATCTCATTCAAATTTTCTAATAAAGGGAGAATTGCCTTCGAAAATTTAAAGAACTGCAAACCTTACAAGGTGCCTACCATCAATGAACCTCAGGTTCAGTCATGTCAGTCGTCGGCTAGCCGGTCACTGGAAATGTACTTTCCTCCCCTTGTACTTTTGTGTGTTCTGATTTAATTTCTTTGAATGTTTACCCTATATTTTCAGTTACTTTTCCATTGTAGCAACCTATCATTGAGAGATAGTTGATGGCTTTATTTGGTGTTGCTTGTTGCTGTCTTAATAACTGGCACACTGTAATTTGAATCATCATTGAGCAGCAGGCCATCTTGCCTTTCACACTCTGGCTGCTTGTTCCAGCCTTTAATCTTGTATGTACAGATTATAAATTTTATTTACCAAATATTTTAAATGCTTTCTGAAATTGTATGGAAAACAGGAAAAAATGTTAACATAGCCCTAATTCTGCAAAAATTCAGCATCACAAAGAAATCAAACAAGTCATTGAGGGCACAAACTGAAAGAGAGTTACTGACACCAGTTTGTTGAATGTCTTCATATGATGAGATATAGACCTGCCTTTTATTACCTGAAAATTTACCTGCTTGTCACGTTCCGCAGCAGTTTTATTGTCAAAATCGATAGCTTGTTTAGCATTCAGATCTGGCTTTTCTCGGATTTTTTCCATAATGAAGATGAGAATAGACATTATAGCATGAACATTACCTGTTATCAGGCAAATTCGTTCAGTAGTTCCTGAAAGAAACAAAACAATTTTATTTAGATTTATTATTATTCAATCCATTAGTCCTAGGTGAAGGAAATAGGATATGCCAACTATAAGATTATCAGTAAAAAAAATATTGTACAATTAGAAACTTGAAAGACAAAAAGGAGAAAAGATAACAATATTAATCTTCAATTTTCAGTTGAAATATGAATGTAGCACTAACAACCACAGTTTAATTATAAAGGTAGTTTTACACACACATTTCTAGAACATAAATATACTATATGGTGTCCGATTTTTTCATTTGCAGTCAATCTACACATCTGGTCAAAAAGGAGGAGAGTAACACCGTCGTTGAGGTATTGTTAGTTGTTGTGGCTTGTTCAAAATGAATTTGTGTTTGATCATATTCATTTCTGACCATTTAGTATCACAAGAATATAATCCCAATAAGCTATGTAACATGCACTGCAATTGGTGACCCTGACTAGCATTGTGACACAATTCAAAACAGAAAAGTCGTCAGTTAACTTTGCTGCTCTATCAAAAATCTGGCAAGTTCACTTAATGAAGAATACATAATTACATTTTTTGTTTTTCACTTGAAATAGTCGCATAATGAAGCACGCAGAACAGCCAATGCCAGGCTCTTTACAGAAATCCGAAGCCATCGGACAAGCTGTTTCACCTAATCATAATTTTGAAACTTTAACTAGAAATGTAAATACCATTGAAATGTGTGCAATCAACTTATACGATCTAATGCACCTAATGATAAAGTTATGTTGCAATTTGTATGTATGTTTTAATTTATGTAATCTTCTAATTTTTTTGCAACATTTTTTGACAGATGTGAATTTTTACTGTTAATGTTCATTATTTTATTTATTGATAAGTAAATAATTTTCTTTATTTAATTGGCTTACTTTTAATCAGTTAATTATATGTGTCAAATGCTCCATAAATAATAAAGTTTTAAACTTAAGTAAAATTTGAGACTACTGGTATTAACAGGATTTCATCCAATATTTCCTCCCATGCTACAGATACACGTTTTTCTCTTTTCCTTAAAATCCAATACAATTTAGAACTGTGAAATCATATCAGGTTGATTCAACACTGTAAAACAATTACCAGGAGAGAGTGCAATCTGTTGAGAAAAGGTGCTCATTAAGAAATAGTTTTTTTCAACTTTCACATGGAAGGGTGTAGGCTTTATTAAAAAATGGTCAAAATGTGTGGTGTCAAATCCACAAATTTTATGGTTGTAAAATGAATGACAACCAGTATTAGCATTAAAGACTCACAAATAAATAAATTTCAGGGCAGTCTGTTAAGTAGCTATTGGGTAGTGAATTTTTAAAAGTTTGATACTAATGCAGAAGTCAGTGATGTATTCAGGAAGAGGTCCATTCATTTGTGCCAATGCAGGGCAGAGCCTCTAATTCACAGGGAAATGATGAGAGGCAGATAATATTATCTTTGATTTTGTATTTGGATTTTTGTAATGGATTTCGTTTAAACCATTGTTTAAATTCAGAAGTTTCACTACAGTGTTTTAACCCCCCCATCCTTTTCCACCTTTTCAATTCCCTTCCTATACTATTAAAGTGGAGTTGCTGTTTCAGGATCACCCTCATGTAGCTTGTTGCCTAATAAAATAGGACTGTTTGCAGATAAATGTTAGCAAGTAAGAAAATCTTCATAAATTGTGTGTTTTCTTTAATTTGAAAAAGATTCTCCTGTCATATGGTATAAACATACCTGGGTAAAAATCATTGGCTTTGGACATTTTGACTCTAGCCCCAGCTTCTTTTTGCAACTGTGCAATCGTTTCACCCCCTTTTCCAATGATTGCACCAGCAGCAATACTGGGAACCAAAAGTTTAAAATGATAGGTTCCTTCGCTACCTGCTGCTGAAAAATGAGAAATAATATTAGCTCATAACAAAGTAATTAAATCAATGACAATGATTTGAGCAAATTGTAGAAAATCAATATTGTCTTACAAATTTCAAATTTTTTTAGTGCATATTGCTTGCTTACCCTTGTGTGAATTAATAAAATAAAAAAATTATAACCACAACAAATTATTTTAAGGCAAACACAAAGATTTCCAATAATCATAGTAATGTTATTAAAGAATACTAATTTTGTAAATAAATTATTTTGAGCTAGTTCACCCACTCAATGATATATTTGAATTGGATTTATTTTGTAAGGTTGGAAACTGATTTCTTCTTCTTTCCATTCTGACAACCTTTGAGTAGTAATTAAAGTGTTTTTATCCATAATATGCACTGATAATTATGATTCTTAATGCATACAACTCTCCTACAATATTGGAAAAAATATTAGAAGGGTTAAAATAATGATGTATCAAAAAAAACATGCGCCAATTATTAAAAACTTCTCAAAAATAAACTATGGCTATTGTATCTATTCCATAATATAAAAATGTAGCATTTAATGTGGAAGACCATTCTTGACCAAGTTGTGGACAGAGAAAAGTTTGAATTATGTGATGTTTGGCAATTGCAATAAATTCCAAATTTTTCTTTCAGAGGAATATAGATGGTATTTGCAAGCAATGCAAACAACTACACTTGAATGTTTTTTTTATATATTTAGATTAACTTCTGAGAAGTTTTTTTTAACAAGTCACAAAATTTATAATATTATAAACAAAAAATGCAATAAGTCATCACAGACACTTCATATAAATACTTATTTCATGATTTCAGTTCTGTATACCAAGAACAAATTTGTACATTGTGAAAAATGTACACCACAACCAATTTTGTTCCCTTACTTAAGACAAATGGCTCTAAAACTATAGTATATGTGATAAAGAAGTTAATGTAAACCATCAGCTATAAACAGTTGGCATTTTAAAACTACGATGATCTTGTGATGAGTAAATGAATAAGGTTTTAAAATCAATCACTATGAAGTAATCCAAAGTTAAGTACAAGGACTCTTGTGTAACAGTACAATATTCCCAATCTTCAATTAACAATGTGGAAATAGAAGTAAAATGGAGGGGGCATGTCATATACAACATTAAATTTCTTTAAGTGTAATACATTAGAAATGGAACATATTTATCAACTATGATTACCAATGTAATTTGTAATAATTTTGATAAAATAAACTCTCATATCAAAATTATAAAGCCTACATTTAAACAGTAATATATTAACTAATGATTTGAGTAATTCATTCCCTACAAGTAGGTTTAATATGGAATAAATTAATTTCATTTAGCATAATATTCAAGAAATCAGAAATTTATTTTAATGAATTCAAACCATTTAATAATTCACGGGGAACAAGAAGCTGTCACAAACACAGCATATACATTACAATTATTTTTTGTATAATATTGCATAAAACTGCAAATTTGTATAAGCAATAAGATAATTACCAAAATAAAACATTTTATTAGTAGTAATAGTGTTACATATTGTGTAACTATTATCTAGATATTGTTGGCAAGCAGCACTAATTTGACAATTTAATTGAGAATTGCTAAAAACATACACAGAACTAACTATTCAAATATTTAAAAGGATATATATATATATATATATATATATATATATATATATATATATATATATATATTCCATAAACAGCTGTCTGGTGCCTTTCAAAAATGATTTTAAAGTATATAACTTTATATTTGTATGACAGGAATAAGCTATTCTGTAGTTTGACAATGGTGTTGAAAGATTTAGAGAATAAATTATCAGGTGTTCCATTATCTATGGTAGAAAAGAAATAAATATGAGATGGTGAGAGAAGGAAGAAAAAATAATAATTCCTTACAAGATAAACAATTTATATTTGATCCCTGGCAAATATTTTGCATTCAGGAAGTATGTAATCTATCAGTTAAATATGAAAATGTTTTGTACTACATTCACTTTTCAATTGTGATACACAAAGTGGCACTGGCTTAACCACAATTCATGTTTCTACAGAATACAACAAAAAGAAAAGTTTTAAAGCAAAATCATTGTACTGTTATATGATACATTTAACATTTGCTTTATGACAGAATAAGTGGGATTGACTTCACCACAATCAAGGCTTTAATGCTAAAAGATATAAACGTGAAGTTCAAAAAGAAAATCATGGAATGGGTTTTTATTAGATATAAATGTCAACTAAACCTAAAAATGATTGATTTGCAAACACCAAAGAGCTGTCACATCTGGCAAGGTTTCAAAGGTTGAAGCAAAGTTATTAATCATTTTTAGTATGTATGATTACTGCAAACACAAGAATAACTGATGAATTTTCGTTGTAAAAGTTTTAGAAAGTTCATTATGGAATTTTCGTTGGGCAAGTGGTTGTAGAAGTCAATTACAAGTAAATGTAATACACGTCAAAAAATCTTCTAGTATTTTTTAATCGAAGAAATTAATAAAATACACTTTGGCATGACGATATCATTATAACGTTTAAATGCAAGTCACCCAACTATCATTATGTCAATGTTTTCGTTTGATTTATAAATCAATTTTAACATTTATTTATCGGCTAATTCACGTATATTTACGCACTGTTATGTAATATATAATCTCTTGTGATGCTTTCAGACAATCAACTCACTTTTTCCTGTGGAAACATAACCGTATTGTGCGCATTTCTCCATTACTGCCACCTCAAATGCCAGTATGTTACCAATACATAGAAACAGTATGGCATAGCTTATGTTTATGAACAAGATGACAAGAGGTTTGTAACTTCGTTGAATATAGTCATAATTACCTCCTCCATAGTGAGATTTCTTTGTCACCCCATTTTCAACATCACTGTCCAGCGGCCTTTTTCTCGAATCTGGTATTTCAGGGGATGGACACGTACCCATACCCGAGTCAGCCGCCATATTGACTGCGCTGCATTCTGCAAATGACAATACCAACATCTATGAAACGACCGGCAACCCGCAGCGGAGTGTGGTTTTCCTGATGGAAAAGAGCGTTTTATGTCTATTGGCATGATAAATGAATTTATTATGAGTAGAAATGATTATATTTAAGAATCATGAGTTATTATTTACGTAATCAAAATATTTGAGGACAGTTTTTCAAAAAGTAACTTAAATATTGCATTGAAAATGTGCTTAGTTGGACAATTAAATTGCAATTATAATTGTTCCACTTTTTGAGTCCGCGAAGACAATAGCAATCCGATTAATTTTCACCACTATGGTTTTATTTATTTTACGTTGCACTAGTTTTATGAGATTAATGAACTGTGTGAAGTGTTGAGAGAAATTGTCTTGGCTGTCAAAATAATTGTGTATTGGAAACTTTATGTATTTAATATTATTCAGTATGTTTATCAGAATTGTGTAAAGTGTTGAATACTTGTTTTTCATTAGATATTAAAGTTTATTATCACCACAATTCGTAAAAAAAAGGATAACGAGAGAGGTGCGCAAAAAAATTATTGAATGATTTTGACTGCGAACAAAAATTGTGTTATGAAATAAATAATATAGGTTGACTTTTATAAATTTGGTTAAAGTTTTCATTACAATAGTCATTATATACGACTTGAGTTCATAATCCAAAATCAACAGTTATTTGTGGGTGTGTTTTGTCTGTTACATCTAATTCATTTATATATATATACAAACTCGAAAAGGTTTTGAAACTAAATGGAGCAGTCATTATGCCTATGTGGTTGTTGAGATCGAATTGTTATTCGCCATTGAATCAACGCGCTTTTCGTGCAAAACTTTGCTACAATTTATTCACCTTTTCACACCAGTTGTTACGTTATGAAGTCTGACTTATGTCCGAAAAAAGAAACGTGATTATTTTCTATTTGGTTTGTAACATCAGCATTCTAATTTCAAGCTATTAAATGAATTATAATTGTGTGTCAATATGGACATCAGTGTAAATAAACGATAAACGAAGTTACTTTTTTCTGTTCAATATTAAAAGTATCAAAATACAATTCTCGGGTTTCAACCCGGCTCAAAGTTTGTTTCCATAACGTTTATCAACGTCTAGACAGCCTACCTAATGACGATGGCGAAGCTTGCTGTCAAAGCGTTGTGTAAACAAACTTTGACCAGGGTTAAAACCCGAGAATTGTATTTGAAACAAATTCACAGGGAAAGCCTTCGCTCTCTAATAGTAAATGAAGTTTATTGTTATAAAGTTACACTTTATATATATTTTTGAAATGTTATTTTGTAACTCGTAAATTTACTTAAATGAAAAATTTCCATGTAGATACCAACAGAATATTTTGTCAAGTTAATGACATTATAAGATCGTATTTTGCTCGAGACACGACGAGAATAGCAGGATCCATTATTCTCAAAAAATATTTTCTAAGTTGAAACCCCTAAACTAAAAAATATATCCCTCAATGTATCCGTTGACAAAACAACGGCAATATAAAAAATTACTGCTTCAATCCACCCCGTACCATTCGACGTGTCATCCCTCCACCGCCAAACAAATGCCCATTCTCAAAAACTCTTCTACCCGTGTGCACAAACTACGGCTCCACTTCAAAAACCTCAACCACCACATCTCACCCCAAAAAAATTTACCCCCAATAACCCAAACCCTACAAAATACCTCTAGCCCTACATCATATGCCAATATCGTCAAAGAAACTCACACAACACCCAACAACCGTATACTGATTTATCAAACCAAAATAACGTCCTCAACTCCTTGTGCTGCAAAATAGACAACCCGATCGCCATCATCACACAATTAGTCCATTTCCTAAATACAATATTACCCAAGCTTATAGACTCGCGAAAATGACTCACATTCCCCACCAATCTCCCCATTTGCTCGTGGAACGCCCGCGGAGCTAACAATAAATGCCAAGAAATTAACCTTTTCCTACAAAAGAACAACATTGACCTTCTGCTATTAACTGAAACCAAACTCATCCCCACTCAACTTATAACTTCCCGAACTACAAAACCTATACAGCTGATCATCGCAATTCGTCCAGAAAATGCGGCTTCGCCATCCGAACTCCAACTAACTCAAAAAACATTAAACTCATCCACAAACATTTCTCCTCCTACCAACCAAATGTCACCTGGCGAAAGCTTTTCTCATCCTGCCCTTTCCCCTATGTAATAGATGATGGCTACAACGCCAAACACCCCACATTCGGATCCAGAACATCCAATCCTAGATGTAATAACCTAAACTATATCATCTCCAAACTCCATATCAAGATAATATACCCTACTGAACCAACAGACAGCCTCAAATCACCAGACGTACTAGACTTTTTCATCTGCCACAAAACAATACAATACCCCGACAAGTCATAGCACACCTCAATCTCACCCTCTCTCCTCATTCTACTAATCACACCCCAAATGCCACACTCACTATTTGGAACCAATTCTCCTAATTAATAGAAAAAACTAAAAGTCCTCAACATCCCACTAAAACTCCCTTAGATATAGACTCTGCCTTCAATCATCTACAATACATCATATCATATCTGCCGCCGTAGCCTCCTAAACCCCATCCAGGAAACCCTCACGGAAATAAAATAGATAACATACTCCCTGAGGAAAAAACATTGTGAAAACAATTGCATAATTCCAAAAACTCCATGGACAAGCGTAACTACAGCTAGAAAACTTCAAAAAATACTAAAATACTCTAGTGACTCTAGACATTACAGTTATCTTCAGCAACTTAACGCAACCGAAAATCACTATGGCTAAAAACAAAATATCTGACAATGAAGAAAACCGATATCCCTCCACTTAAAAATGACAACCAACGGTTTACCACTCCCTCCCAAAAAGCGAACATCTTTGCCCAACTCTTGACCAAGCAATTCTCTCCCAACATCTTCTACAACAATCATGACCAGGTCATAGAAGCAAAACTCAACAACCCCTACAATTATCACCCCTCCCAATACTCTTCACCCCTTTAAAAATAATAAACGCAATATAAAAGCTAAAAAAACAAAGCCTCCCCAGGCCATAACCTCATCACCAACCGTCATCTAAAACATCTACCCAATAAAAACAATAATCACCTACATCTTCAACGCCATTCTCAGAATCACCTATTATCCAACCAAATGGAAACACTCCAGCATAATAATGATACATAAACCAAACTAACCAAAATTCCACCATGAAAATTGCCGCCCTATAAGTCTCCTCCCTACATTATCCAAATTGCTCGAAAAACTATTACTTCCACTGCAATCAAACAACTCTCCTTCCTGATTCCAGACACACAATACGGATTTCGCCCAAAACACCCCTTTATTGAAATTGAAAAAGCTTTTGACAAACCACCATCCTTTCCTACTATCCAAATTAAAGAATTCCTAAATCACACACACAACAGAATACTCCTAAACTACCTTTCTAACAGAACTTTCTCTGTCAAAATAAATAATCACCTCTCTCAACCACACTCAATGGTGACGGGTGTCCCCCAAGGAAGTGTTATTGCCCCCTTTCTATAAGAACATCTTCCCCCACGATATCACACAACATCCCATCGCTAGCACAATTTCTTTTTGAGACTGTATAGCTGTCTCATATGGAGCCTCCAATCTAATCTCCATTTTCCAACCACTCCAAACAGCGTTCAACAACCTAGAGCAATGGTCCAAACAATGGCGAATCAGCATCAACCCCACCAAATCAATAATCGTCCCATTCACACTAACAAAAAACCCTCCTCCCCAAATCTACCTCTATCTAAACAATACATTAATCCCTACAAAAACAGAAACTACCTATGTTCATGTTCATTCATAACTCTCGTGGAAACCTCATATTAATCTTCTCGTCTCCAAAATTAACCATAAATTCAGAACCCTAAATCCCCTCCTAAACAGAAAAGCCCCTGTTACCATCAGCACAAAACACCTCCTATACCTCTCCGTAATACAATCCACCAGGTCCTATGCCTCGTCCATATGGGGAACAAGCCAAAATCCATTCAGACAAAATTCCAACAAAATATTACAAACTCTACGCACCATTACAACTCTCCTTGGTACCTTAGAAATTCGGGCATCCACCATAACATCAAACTTCCCAAAGTAAACTCCGTAATCACGAAGTCCATAACCTCCCTAATTAAAAGCGCTCTCAACCACCGAAACCCCACGATCCAACAACTCCATGCCAATCCTCCCCATCTATACGCTTCCGTCGACTCAAAATAAAACCCACAATCGACCTCATCCTTCCCCCTGAACATTCAAGCACATCCTATCCCACCGTACCATCATGGCCGGACCACATCCTCCAGTAATCAGTACACCGCCTGTCAAGCCTCACCCACCCACATCGTATGTCTCTCAGATATACACAAAAAGTAAAAACATTATTTTAATGTTGTATATACTAGAACAATTATTATACTAACTAATAATCTTACGATAAAGGTTTTTATATGAAATAAACAAAATAATATGTGCCTTAACATAACAAGTAGAAATTATTTTACCCCTCTAATCATCGCTGAAATATGCCTACTTGTTTTTATTTTTCAGTTCATAAAACTTTGGCAACATAATTCACGCGATTAATTCAATAAAGTTACTTATTTATTGTACAATTTACTTAATTTCTTTTACTTTTTCATTAAAAATAATCTTATTGTAGTGGTGACTCATGAGGATTTTAAGTCAATTGCTGCATCAATCGAAGCAATAATTTTTACGATTTTACAGTTATAATATTACCAACATTCTATGGTAAATGACCCGTCTACAGAACATGTAAAAATGTCTCATTTTTAAAAGCGAAAAAAACAACAACATTAAAACCAAGTTGACGCACATTTCTAACATGAAATTACTTTTCCTTAGTACATATTTTAAATAAAGTTAATTTTAGGAACAACCTTCACATGATGCAGTTTTAAAGCTATCTGCTACATCACTCCAAGCAACAATTTTTACGAGGATGATAATACTATACAGTTACTAAGTGCTGTCTGTTTTATAGCACGTAAAAGTGTTAGTTCGTGGACCTTTACGGACTTTGGCAACAAATACTGCGCTTGCTCATTTCTAATTCCAGACAGGAACGTGTGATATCACCCACGATAGCACAAGTTATATGCTTCTCTAGTGGGTTGAGTGCATTTGGCAGGTGGGCAGTTAAAAGTCTTCGAAATCGAAGTAGAAATTCACACTCTTGAATTAATTTTTATTTAATTTAATTATTGTAAAGTTTACTAAAATTACGAGACAAAATTCTTCCTAAATTAATTCATGTGCTCTAGCTCATGAACACATGCACCCGCCGCCACTGAATGCAGTATTGTATGCAGGTAGTTTTCACAGTATGATGCAAGTCTTCGAAATTCCGCCCATTAAATAATATTGTAAACTGATTTTTAAATACTACATGAAATACTATTTACGAGGATACTATTTTATTTTTCAGTGCCACCTTATGCGACCGCCTCTATGTATCATAGCTCGGCACGGACCTGCTTTTATGTGCTCAGTGGTTCATAGCTCCGAAAGATAGCAGTTGTTGAACTTTACGGGTAGAGCAGGAACATGCGCATTTCTCATCGCAGAAAGAAATTCTGTGCTCACACTACCGTGAACCACGGGCAAGCTTACACTGTTGTTCACTAGTGCCTCGCCACGTTTTCTACAATGCCGAAGTTTAATACAGACATTTAGCAATGATTTATTTAATATTAGACGAGGAAGACGAGAGCTGCAATAAACTACGATAAATATCGACCAAAAGAAAGCTGTTCTCGTTTGTTGCAAATCTGTCATTTGAGGTGTTTCATGATGTCAAACTGTTTGAGGCATCAGAATTGCCATTTTGTATTCTCATCCGATTGGGTTTGTGCCATGCTGTTGCATTTTCTTATGATGTTAATATGATCACTCCTGGTCAGATACCACGATAGAGTTCAGCTTTTGCCATTCTTTAAAATTCTGGTGAAAATGATTTCACTGTAACGGCTAATCCGTTGAAAAATATATCAAAGGGAGAAGAACTGGATTATGAAACAACTGCTTCACATTTTTATTTGCTTTCAATTAAATATTTCATTAGTACTGACGAACCAGTCTCAGGTTTCTGTTTTTTCCTGACATAACGTAATGGAGCTGATATCTTTTTTGGTAATGTTCCCGGTGATGATGGAATACATTGACGCTACTAAGTATTTTGTGCTCTGCTTCCTCCAACTTTTTCAGAAAAATCTTCAGTGACATGCTGCTCAATAAGTTCTCCGTCAATAGATAATAGTATTGAAGTTCAGGAATGGGGGTATACATTGCCAAAGTTCACGGGGCAGTTCCGGTTCAACATTCACACTATACGAATGGATAAGGAACAGACGTGTTGGAACAGGCACCGTCACGTCAAGCTGTTCTCGAGATATCTCGACGTTCCGTAACGTTATCGGTCTGTGTGAACGGTACCATCCAACATACACTGTAAATACTTTGACGTCACGTATTGTGTGAAATGAGCTTGTTAGGAGCGAGTGCGCCGCGATGCAAACAGTTTAAAGTCTTCGAATCCGAAGCAGAAATTCATACTGCTAAAACATAATTTATAAATATTCTTAAAAACCTCATACTAAATTAATTTATGTGCTATGCACACATACCGTCTACTAATTTTTTTTAGTTAACCTTTTCCATGTCTGGTATAGCAATGCCTGGATTGTAAACCCCATAAATTACTATGGAATGAATATTTGGCAATTTAAGAATCTGTCTGGGGAGGGGGCGTGGCAAGATACATAAGGGTGATCCTGAAACAGACAACTCCCCTTTAATAACATAGGAAGAGAATTGAAAAATGGGTATGTGTAAGATAGAGCAAGGTAGACAATGGTTGACTAGGCCCCCCGGGCTACAGCTTAATGATCCAACCCGATGTTTCACCTAAAAGAGATGCATCAGGTAGGTCTGGCTATGGGGGCCATTCTCACGCCCTTCCGAATGACGGGAGAGGACTTTTCTGGGGGGATCACAGCATTCCCTTCTCCGTATCTCTACCAGTTTTAGGAGGCAGCTAGCCTACTGGGATAAACAGGCAACTGTTAGCATATGCCCCAGGTCTTCGACCCCAGTACATACACTTCCTAAAAGAGATTAGGGTGCCTCCGCATATGTGAAACTTAAAACTAGAGAAAGAACGAGGCATCCCAAAATTAAGCCCCATCCTCCCTCTGTAAAGAAATATCTGCGAGATAAAACTCCCACGTGTATTAGATCCCCATCGAATAGCGTTGTTTAGTCGAGATTTTTTGTAGTAGAAACCAACAATTTTCAACTACGAGGATATGATTAGATCCTTTCAACTATAGATTCTGTCGAATTTCCTTTTTGATTTTTTCTAGCCGTAAATTTTTCAAACTTTGTGAGGTTTATATGATTTTACAAGTACTGCAGTTACGTTTCGTCAATAATTATAACTTCTCTTTTCGAGATACAGAAGTAACAAAAGGTACAATATTGTTCAATATAAATTCTGCGCAATAATGGAAATCAAATAAGAAAGTGCTTTTAAATCGTAATATTGTAAAGTACGTATCAAACTTCAAAAGGTAACGAAAAAATCAGATATTAGAAATAGATTATTGCCTAAAGTAGTGCAAAATGTGAAACGAATTGAGTAAATCTTAAAATTAAAAAATTAATTATTATTTAGCGTTATAATCTGGCCTTTTCGATCCTGGATTTCTGTTAAGGTTTTAATTAAAGAACTAAAGAGATCCCAAAAGTTGGGGACGAAATGGTTTATTTTGAATAAATATTCGTCTATTTTTGACTTTTTGCCATTCATTGCATTTTATTTGTATCATTGGCTTAAATTGATGTGCTGATTGAATGGGACAGAATCGGTATTTATTCCATACTGAACGCCAGAAAATAAAGTAGTAGTAATAAGAAAAATAAAGAGGAAGTGATTACCGTTATGCCAGCCTACAAACAATATTTGGTATTGTAAAATAAATAGAAAAGGAAGGATCATCCTTTTGCCCCATGTGGCTTTAATAAATTTTCAGCACTTTCAGACTGAATGATAAAGTATTGTTGTTGTATTACAATTTTCCATCCAGCGGTATTGCAGGACCATAAGTTCGTCTTTGTGGTGTTCTGCTGGAGGTACACAACTACAGCCGCAATCGCTTCTTGATTTCATGAAAATGTTGTCCAGAGAGTGAAATTATACCTGTACGAGAGAATGATAGCTTAATGTTGCTGCTATAGCTAAATGAGTGTCTCGTTTGGGGAAGACAACTCTGGACTACAGTTGTTGGCACTGAGAGTGAGATCAGTTTGTAACTTGGAATTGCCAGTTCTTTCTGTTTACCAGAAGAACTGTTTTTAAATTATTCTATTTCTGACTTTTGTTCATTCGTTGCGTGTATTTCTAATACACGTGTAATTGTACAATGCTTTTTAACAATGTAAAGGGACTTCCCGTGCGAAATACAAACTTGTTCAAAAATGCAATGCGCCACTTTTAATCGTCCAAAGCGACACGTTTGACGCATGCGCCACGGTTTGTTTTGCTTTATTCGAGATAGTCTATCAACAGAATTACCTTCACATAATGAACAACAGACTCCATGGTCTTTCCCGCCGTTGGCAGCGACTTCACCTTATTTGGTGCCCAAGAACCGTCTATCAACTAAGTAAACTGTTGTTTCGATTCCAGTGTGTCATTTTTCATCCATGTTTTGAAACGTATCGATGCAGAAAATCCCTTGTGTGGTTTTCGTAAAACGCTCCAAAAGCCATCGAGTAAGTGTCATTCGAACTTTGCACGGCTACCATTTTGCGCCAAATATTTTCCCGTACAATTTCACACACCTTCGTGCATCGATCTTTTGAAATCATACCTTGAACTTTTATTATGATTTCAGGTGTGGTTGCACCTTTTCGGTGAACTTCACAATTTCAGGTGATTATTTTAGTTACTTTCACGGCCACAGTTAAATTCGGCGACAAATTTTTTAACGGTAAAGTTGAAGGTTCACCATATATTTAAGATTCTGAAGAGAATTTAAAGCTTCCTGCGTAGAACTTTATCACTTATTAAAAAATTTCTGGCACCACTCATAACGCAATTGATATAAACGAATGTCTGTTGATGGAATTAAAATTTCCCACGATGGCTATTGACGGTAGTGCTGAGATAAAAGCGCATTGTGCTTCTAAGTTTGATCTGATTATCTCCCCACTTTTGTTTGAATTTCCCAAACAATGCAATGCGTCCGTTAAATTCTTATTTCCGAACGGGCACCTGCCATGCCTACCACCTACACCTTGTCCTAAATTCTTATTTTTCAGCTCGCCAATTAATTAAGCATTGCTATTATCAGTATTCATTACTTAAGCAAAGCTTGCTTTCCAGAATCTCCGACAACACCACTGCTACACTCTATCGATGTTTTTTTATATTACAACGGATACTATTATAGTTCCCAGAAAGCCTACAGTAGTATTCAGTCCTTAGACTGTTCTGATGCAACACTCCACGCTAACCTATTCTGCGCAAACATTTTCAATTCTATATAGCTACCACATCACACATCCTCCCTAATCTGCTTACCGTATTGCATCTTTTGCCTCCTTCTTCTGTTCTTACTCCACACATTTCCCTCTAATATCTCAAAACGTGGTCTATTAATCTATCCCTTCTCTTGGTCAAAGTCCTCCAAATTGTTCTCTTTTCTCTTATTCTGTTTAGAACTTCCTGGGTAGTTACTCTATCCACCCATCTGATTTTCAATTATTTATAGCACCATATTTCGAAAGCTTTTATTCTTTTCCTATCTGCAAGTCGTACCGCCCACGTGTCGCACCGCATAACGCCACACTCCATACCAACATTTTTAATATTCATACTTAAGTAAATTCCTCTTTTTTTGCGAAAGCCTTTCTTGCCTGTGCTGTCCTACTCTTTATATCTACTATACTTCTACCATACCTCGTTATTATGCTGCCCACGTACTATAATTCCTTAACTTCCTTCAAAATATCCCTTTCCAATCACCCCTTGTTGTTCCACTGTTTTCCATACTACGCTCCATCACCTTGGTTTGCCCTTTATTGATCCTTATGTTATACTTTTCCACCATGATCACGATCATTCCATTTATTATGGGTTCCAAGTCTTCTTCTGACTCCCCTAATTTCTTAGGGTTTTTATTTCTTTTCCTTATTTTGATTCCCATTCCATATTTACTTTCAACTGTCTTCATCACCAGTTCTATATATAAGGTAAAGAGCAATATTTTTTGCTCTTATTATTAAACCATGAATATTTACCACTAAATGCAGTTATTAGTGTATTTTTTAATCATATGCCTCAATTTTATGCCGTTCGCGTTCGGACGGATTAGCGACGTAAAACCGGGGTATGACTGTATATCAAAATAAATGTGTAAGTGCGTTTGTTACGTGTAGTTAAAATTGGTTCTGTTAGCGGGCCGCCTAACTCAATCAAGGAACTGCATTATATTCTAAAATTAGAATTTGTTTTCGGGTTGGAGACCACAGATCCATGGTAACCCATAGATGAAAAGAGGATTCGTAAACCAAATAATATCAGTTTAACAAGTGAGCGCGTCAACATAAATGGTGTAAGCAGTACTGGAAATAAATACGCTCCATATAAATATTTGTGAACTTTGGTGTTGTGTTTGTATGAAGTCTTTTGTTATTAATTTATAAATCTGTTGTATTGGAACAGCTACTAAACAATATATATGATTCTTCACCACAGAGATTTTGAAGTGAAGAATCTGTGGATTTCTTCTTCGATTGTAGGATAGCGAGGTCGTTGTGTATTGTGTTAGTTCTCACAAACAAAGGTGCGTTTAAGATTCTGTGGAGAATTTTAATTTGATGGCGTTGTATATGGCCTGGTGTGTCCACATGATTGAAAACTTTATGTCCATATGAGTTTAGGAATACATTTTATATAGAAGTACTTGCGGAAAATTAATAAATTCATCTAGCAAAGATTATGTTTAGTATGACTCCTGTTTGATGTTATGCGTGGTTTCCAACTCAGCTTAGAATCCAGTCGTAGACCGAAGTATTTAACGTCATGCTGATTATTGATTCAGACATTTGGACTGTCAGTTTCCCTAGTTGTGATGTTTACTTGTAATGATTAGGATTTGCTTTTATATGCCTAAGAATTGAGCTAGCCTTCAAGGTTATCTAAGTGGTTTTGTAGAACAGTAGTGGCTAGACAAGAATCTTTATCCATAGATAAAATTGCGTTTTCGTCCGCGTTGGTCACAAGTATTGTGTTATTCTTTTCAGAAATTTCCGCCGTAAATATAAGGTACAGGATCACTCAACGGACACTACCCTGCGGTACTTCAGAATGAAAAAATGTCGATCGGACCCGGGACTCGAACCTAGAATCTCCCGCTTACCGTGCTGTTAGTCTAACTATATGAGCAAGTTCAGGTCGACTGCCAAATCCAATGCCAGATTCCTCCACTCTTGTAAACCTAACTCGTCTCACCTACAATTTACTAATCACATTCTTCACAACCTTAGCTAGGAAATCCGTGAAGAATGGACATTGCGTGAATTGATCAAAGCTGCATGGATATCACTTCTAAGAGAGACTAATTGCTTCATTTGAAGTTCAGTCCAACGGCTGTGAAAGTAAATTTGAAGATATATTTCTATTTCTAGATATGACTTTATCAGGAGGTAAGTGATGAGTCGGGATCATAAATTTTAGTTTTTATAATAAATCGAGATATTAAATACGGTCAAATGATTGTGCAACACAAGATTTTCGTCTTCTGAGCCTTTCATTAATTCATTCATAATTCGGTGACACTACAGTATTGTGAGTGGACGTTCGCGGAAGTCAAATTGATGAATCAGTGGTACCTCATCCAGGATGATAATCAGTCTCCGCTCTTATGAGCGGTAATATTTAAAATATTTTGGATAACTGTAGTTGTAAACTTATAGGACGGTAGTTTATCAGGTTTATGTATCAGTATTGTTTGTTCTAATTTTCAAGATAATGTGAAATAGATTATTCTCAACTACAATTATAAAGTACGGAGGAAGTTGACTAAGAGAAGGGCTAGATTAATAGGCCACGTTTTATGTCACGAGGGTCTTCTAAAATTATCATTAGAGGGAAGTGTGTGGGGTAAGAACAGAAGAGGGATAAAAGATGGAATACGCGAAGCAGATTAGGGAGAATGTGTGGTGGTTATAAGGAAATAAAAAGGCTTGCGCAAGATAGTTGAGCATGAAGGGTTGCATCAGACCAGTCTTAGGACTGAATACAACAACAACAGTGAGAACATTGTGTATATTGAATTGTGGATCTCCTACTGTGGATTTCTGGGCGCTGGCGATGAAGCCAGAACCCTGGTGCTGTCGTACCCTGATGGCATTGTTCTACTGGATTGCTAGAATTGGCAGCAAATTGCCCATGGGAAAATTTCACGAATTGTAGTGGACTGCAGGATTCCACATGGAATGGAGACAAACTGCTACTGCCCAGGCGAGTGTTTGGAGACTATGGACAAACTCTGCAGAGATAATTCCTCTCTCCTCTGATTCTCGACGCAGACTGCCCTCTCCTCTCTTTTCCATCAGCACACTATTTCTTGGTACCATCTGGAACACCAATCACACTTTTTCAGTTGGAACGAAACACGTCCCTATTTGCCTCCGAATTTAATTTTTTTTTGTAATTTTGTCCCTTGGCGGGAAGATATATTGTATGCAGATGCACATGCAGGTCTATGAATATCTTCGCACCTCTTTGCAGTCGCAGATTTCACACTTACAGTGTTAAAGGCAGCTAGTCGCAAAGCTTGACTCAGGTCAAACCTTTTTCCCAACGATCCAACGTTTTTGCCCTTCCGACCGTAATGGGTCGGCTAGCCGACGACCACTTGAAATGTTTTCCTAACTTTCTGATGAAGGGGGCGGTGCCTCCGAGAATTTAAAGAACTCCAGATCTTACAAGATTCCTGCCACCTGTGAACCTCAGGTAAGTCACGAACTTTCTGTCTCTCTTTCCTGTCCTTAATAATTATTTTAATATACCTGACAATGTCATTTCCTGATATATATATATATATATATATATATATATATATATGTGTGTGTGTGTGTGTGTGTGTGTGTGGTGTGTGTGTGTAAAAGCAATTTAAAATTTCACAAAATAAAATCTTTTGGTTACAAGATAAGTTAACAATAACCTCTCACAGCTCGGGAATAAATTTGTATAATTTAATTTTACGCCGTGTTTCACGGAACACGATGACTGCAATGATTTTGACAAACACTGACAAATATTCTATTTTACAGGGAGTCAATATAGAATTCGCATTTCGTTGAAAAAGTGTACAAGGTGTTTTTATATTCAGTTTGTTTCTTTAATTAAAACTTTTCTTGGTTGGTTAGTTCTTGTTTCCGAGTAATGTCGGTATGTTCAATCTTTCGTGATTATCTGACGTGCATTCACATATACTGT
This sequence comes from Eucriotettix oculatus, assembly GCA_034510155.1. NCBI lineage: Eukaryota > Metazoa > Arthropoda > Insecta > Orthoptera > Tetrigidae > Eucriotettix > Eucriotettix oculatus. Next base: position 99,418,636 of record CM067376.1, read on the forward strand.
ATGAATATTCATAATTATTTTTACCGTACGTACTGTTCCTCGTTATTTAATTTATTAAACTGTGCACAATACGATATCCAAATTGATTGGGAAATTATGGAATGAGGTTTGGCAAAAAAAATTGTTAACTAGATATCTTAAAGACAGGACGCAATATACAGAAATAATACAAAAATGCACTGACTATGTACTGAAGGTAAGACACAGCAAGTCGATAGTAACATGTGGTGTGCTTCAAGGTTAGGTCCTCTGACCGCTGCTGTTCATAATGTATATAAATAATATGATAACTATATAAAAAGGTAAAATTATAATTTCGTTGATGATATAAATGTTGTTTGCTGGGGAAATACGTGGAAAAATTGAAATAAAATACTTCCATCATAGTGAGTAGACCTATAAGTTATTTTAGTTCTCTCACCCTATTAACATTTATAGACAGAACGGCCCTAATGAATTTATATTTTTCAAAGAAAATTACGGACAAAATATTCTACACTCACATCACGAGTAAAATAATGGCCTACATATTGAAAAGTTCTTGACCGGAATGAGCATGTTGAATATGCATGTAAAAGTCACCAGCGGTATTACTTGATTAAATGTCTTTGAAGCTATTTACCTAGAGAAACATAAACGCTTATTCGTTCTCTCGGATCGGGTTAGACGAATGCCAGTCCGGGCGACATTGCAGTAACAGAATTAATTACATATTTATATAAAAGCGACAATCGCGATCCCCGTGATCCTTTCAGGGAGCTGATAGGCGTCGGGCCAAGACACATGAATTCTCGAGCCGACCATGAGACCCTCAAGGGCATTGGCTTTAATCAACTAATCATGGGCGGGAGTTATTTAATAATCAAATACGAGGACTTAAAATTTCATTCCATCTAATTAAAAAATTACGGCCAAAGCTCAATCACTCGATTCTTCAATCATGGAATGTTGCTACTCACAACCACACTCACATTCATATATAAAAACTATAAAATAATTACAATTATTTCGGAATTTAATTAAATATTAAAATCTAAAGCGACTCGTCCGCAATATAATTGTCTGTCATTGTAGCTAAACAATACACACAAATAAGTGAATGTTCAAAGATTTCGATGTGACTGCCGTAGATTGTGTACAAGAACCGGTGGGAATGACGACGTGAGGCATCATCTCCTTTAGGTACGACTTTTCACAACTTTGTTCGGACTGTTCTCTATGCTCTCCAAGAAAAAAAATTTCTCAAAATGTCTCTCTGGCCAGCACTCATTCTCTCCAAAACTGTAGTCTCTTCGAACCACTTCTCCTCGTCTCTCATCAAACTGTCCAGCCTCTTCGATCACCGTCTCTCACCAATCCGGAAGACTTTGAAAGCATCCCCAAACCTTTTTCCGATTCTCTGGTCGCTGATCGCTGCATAGGTCATCAACCCTTCTACCGACTCAAACACTGACCAGATCTGGGTCTTCCAGAACTTGCCGAATGCTAAGACTCTTTTCATATGCGCCAAACTGTTTCTATATTACAAATTCCGCTACAATGACCGAATATTCTCACAGAATTTATGAAATATATGTATGAAAATTACAAGAGGTGCCATAAGGGCGAATTTACTTACAATATTCCCATATTATCTATAGGATTGAATTCTGGGGATCATGTGCAGAAACCAACAAGATGTTACTGCTTCAGAAAATATGTACAAGGATAGTATTGAAAGTAGGACAGCAGGGAATCTGTAAAAACGCTTTTAGAGGAGAAAAAAGATATTAAAAGTCTATGGAGGACTATACACGTATACGAGATAAATATGTTAATACGACACAGGCAACGAAGAGGTACAAGGACCAACTTCTTTCAGCAACGGCACAATTACAAATCTATAAATAAGGATCCGCATATTATAAGATTCTATTTGTTCAATAATATCCCAAAGGCATAAAAAATGAAGAGCTGTCAGGATAAGGAGGTCAGTTATAAGTTGAACGTTTATCTCATCAATAATGTACTGTGCAGTAAATGTAAACTATCCATGTATCTAGATTTCTAATCTATGATAACAGACTAAATCGGTTTCATTGTAAAATATATATTGCCAATAATTGTATTATATAACCTTGACAATGCTAGAAACTTGTATTCTATTGTATGCCATTGCTATTAGGGTCGATGGCTTTCCTGGAAAATAGAATTAAGAAAAGGTTTCACCTGCTTCCCCCCTCAGTTAATTCCGTGAACAGCGTAGTTTAGACGGTCATCAGTCATCTTCTTCTACTCTAGAGGACGATGACAGAGTTAAGAATCGGAATGTCGTAGTTCACGGAGTTAACTCAAGCGGAAACCAGAGAAGCTTTTCTTTATTAAATTAAGTATTCGTAAATGACACTAATTATAGATAGTATGTCTTCAATATCTTTTATTTTATTCATTATCTGAATACAATATTCTGCAGTCTTTAGACCAATTCTTGAGCTTCAATACTATCCAAGAGGAGTCACGTATCGACGGGGTACTTGTGATAATTCGCGATGATTTTAAAAGTAAGACTGCGCTACGAATCACATAATTGTGATTAAGGTTTTTCCAGTATACCTCAAATCATTCAGGCAAATGTGGAGATGAATCTTTCACAATTCCCCCTCCCTCCCCCTAAAAATAGACATTGAAAAGCTGAAGATAAAACATAAGAATCGTCAATATAGCCACGTGCCGCACCACATCAATAAATCTGTAACATAAGACGACATTTTAATACATACGCAAAGATTGAATTTTCAATATTTATGTAATGCTCGTAATATTGCAGAATTGACTGCTATGGGAATCAGAATATTTACTTTCACTTAAGAATTTTACTGAAAAACGACGAGTATAAACTTAATTTTATTGGGACGCATACCGTTGACGGAGATTCTTGTATAAATAAGTTTGTTGCTTCTTGCCTCGCCAGAACTACTGACGGAAGACTTTTGCTTATCGTAGGAGACTGACTCTTAACTTACTATAATAAGTTAGTTATTTTATTTTCAAACATAGTTTTATTCTGACAAAGTTAAAAATTCGTAGTTTAAAACCAAATTTCCATTTCTTAACTACATATCAAATCGTTAAAATTGAATTCTTTTTTTCAATGTTCTTTTGGTGTAATTCAGTTTTGGGTAAAGTATCTTCTTTATTACAAATTCCGCAGGACTAATATTCATTTCAAGCTGTTTATGTTGTTGATACAGATGCCAGAGTTACTTCCAATTCCGTTTTCTATTCTATAAAACTTGATAATTGGTAATAAAAACTAAACTATTAACGTTTCAAACTATGTACTTGAATGTTGCATTATAACGTTGATATGCGAAACCGTTATCTATATTTAATAAGACTAGATCAAAATATTTGCTCAAGGATAATTTGGAGGTGCTAACTTTAAAAATTACAAACCATTCTTTTAATATTCTAAATAAGCCATGGTTTTGTTCCGCATATTGCAGTTAGCTCAAGTGCTCAGGTTTTTGGGTATTCGTCTCGTTATCCATTATAGGGAAAAGAAGTAAGAGATTATAATTCCATCAATTACAACTTAACTGTTCTCATTAATCAAAACAAAGAATAATTTTTTAAAAATCGTTTTAGTAGTACATACAGTTCAACAGTAATTAGAGCAGAAGAAATTTGTTTCAAATAGGGAGAAAGAAAATCTTAAAACTTTACGGCTTTCAGTTATGAAGGACAGCTGATTGAACTGAAAAAAGCGGAAGCAAATGTTAGCTATACAACCGCAATTTTATATTGTCTGGCTTGGAATAATTGTCGCTGTTATTTTACTGTCCAGGAAAAGTCATTGGCCAACTGCTGGTTTTTCAACAACAAATGTAAAATAGTACATTGTCAAGTCATATATTAAAGATGCGAAATAACTTGCATCATCCCCACCATGTACCATGTTTTTCTTTTTCATTGACTGCCCCTCGCACTTGAACGACACGAAATAAATTATTAAACAAGATGTCCCAGAGCAAAAAGTAAAGCTCGCTGATACTCATGTCATAAACAGTTTTACAACTATATGGCCAATCAACATCCAAATTTTATATTCAATCCTTATCTCCAATTATTTTAGGTTCTGAAATTCGCAGTTCTCTCAGTCCTTTCCTTTTCTGGAGATCGTCATTAAAGTCTTAGAGAAGTCATTGCATACAGCTATTTTATTTGTTATCTCCGATACTGAATATGAATTATTAAATTTTTATCACAAATATAATTTGATAAGTTCTCGAGATGTTTTATTTGTTAAGTTCTAGAAAAGTTTGAAAAATCTACGAATCAGGAAGAATACCAGAAGATTTTTAGTAAAAATAAAATTATACCCATACCGAAGAAGAACGGAGCAGATAGATGCGAACTGCTCTGGACAATTAGTTTAGTATCTTATGCATGTCAGACATAAACGAAAATAGTAATAGGAGGATGGAATGACAAATGCAATGCTAGTTAGGAGAAGATCAGCTTGGTTTTAGAAAAAATGTAGGAACAAGAGAAGAAATACTGACTCTGCGTCTAATTTTAGAAGACAGGATAAGAAAAAAACAGTCCTACCTTCATGGCATTTGTAGATTTGAAAAAAGCTTTTGATAATATGAAATGGAACACACTATTACGGATTTTGAACAGGACAAGAATAAAATATTGAGAATGAAGAGTTATCCATAACCTCTTCAGAAGGCAGTCACCAGTAATTATAATTGCAAATAAAGTGAAGAAAGCAGTAATCAAGAAAGGAGTAAAGCAATGATGCAGTCTGTCGTCTATGGTATTTCGCTTATATATAAAACAGGCCATGAAGAAAGCTAAAATATAATATGGAAAAGAAATAATAAGGCAAAGATAAGAAATAAAAACCCTGCGATTTGGTGATGATATTGTAGTTTAGGGGAGTCAGAAAAAGATTTGGAAACTATAATAAATGGCACGAACGTGGTCCTGGAGAAAGAATTGAAATATGAGGATTAATAGATGAAAATTCAAGGTATGGGAAACAGTGGAATAACAAAGGGTGGAAGGGATATATTGAAGGAAGTTAAGGAGTTTTGCTATAATTAGGGATGCTAGAAGTATAGTAGACATAAAGAGTAGGATACCACTGGCAAGGAAGGCTTTCGCAAAAAAAGAGGAATTTGCTTACGGGTAATATAAGTATGAATATTAGGAAATAATTACTAAAAATGTTCGTATGGAATGTGGCGTTATATGGGTTCGAAACGTGGATGGTGGAACTTGCATAACGGAAAAGAATAAAAGTGGATGAAATGTGGTGCTATGGATGGGTGGATAGAATCAGTAACGAGGAGGTTCTAAGCAGAATAGGGGAAGGGCGAACAATATGGATGATATTAACCAAGAGAAGGGATCGATTAATAGGCCAAGGGTTGAGACATAAAGGCCTTGTGAAAATAGTATTGAGCTGATGTGGGTGGGTTAAGAACAGGAGAGGGAGGCAAAGGATGGAATTCGCTTGCGCGATATACTGTACGTTAGCATGGAGGGTTGCGTCAGACCAGTCTTAGGACTGAATACCACCACCACAACAAAAAATTCTCATATTTTTAACTATTGTTGCGTCTAATTAAGGAAACAGTATTTGTTTTTCCTGTTTGCATTTCTTTCTCTGTCAGTGTAGCCATTGAAGTGCATTGAACTTGTTCCGGCTGACTGGGCATTACATTAATTTATTTTGATTTTTGAAATGTTTTATATTCAAATCAATGACACAATAAATGTGCTAATAGATACTATTAAGCGATACTATATTAATGACCCATTATTATTATTATTATCGCAATTACTTATCTGGTGATGCTAAATGTTTTTAAATGAAAATTTCAATTTCAAATTTTATATCTTTGTTGCCCTTGACGTTAGCCACATACTGCTGACAGAAATGTGACGTTTTGTGTTTATCTTCCTATTTTTACTTATGTCGGTTTAAAGGTTATTATTTTAATTCAGAAAAATTTTCTCATACGATGCTTAATCTAGCGCGTTGTTTTGTCCCTTGCTGTAATCTGTACTCCTGTATTACGTTATTGAGACAACGAAACGTACGTGGAAACTTTCATTGTGTTACATTCTTCTTTATTGGCGCTTCAATCAAATATAGAGCCTCGGCCTACCAAACGGCGGCGGACTGTTATCTTCCATGACACGTTATGAACTTGGAGTGGTACATAGTCAGCATTTCGATTCACCATCTGTTTTGACCCCAGATTTCGTGACCATGACGAGCATATGCCGGTATTCGATCCCGGGACCTCTGTGTTGTGAGGCTATGACGCCGTCTGATAATTTAGCAGCCATGTCTACCATATTAAAAACCAAAGCTCTTTTATATTGAAAGTGGTGTTCGAATAAAAATGTAATACACTACCTGAATAGAAACCAATTAATGTAAACAGTATTATTCAAATGAGAGGTTGAGACTTAAATTAAGTTAATAGTATTATTATTTTATAATTCATAAGTGAATTTTAAATTAGAGTCACAGTTAACAAATTTATTTTGTTCAGATTTGATAATTATGAATTATTTACGTACCTATCAAAGCAAATATTTATTACTGTATTATTTCTTACTAATTTTCTCAGTTCAATAGTGTCATCGGTATTAAAGCGTAGATGCCAGAGACGCAGAGAGTGCATGTCGCAGCTGGAGTCAGTTCTCGCAGGTTACTCCCCTTGGACAGACAATTAGTCGAGGCATCTCACCCTCATGTCGCCTGTTAACCAAAAGAAATGAGGTGTTATGGTCAGAGGGCATATGCCTCTCTCGCAGACATTTCTTCCCCAAATTGACTGCGGGGCTCTCCGAATCCGTCGGGAATGCCTCGTACTCTGTGTTATTTTTCAATACTTCTCACATGCCGAGGCACCTTCGCCTATTTTGGGAAGTGTCTGTACCGGGGTCAAAAACCTTGGATATACGGTAAGAGTTGTTCGCTGATATTATTGGATCAGTCGGCCAACTGCCTCCTAAAACTGGTGGAGACACGGAGAAGGGAATGCTGCGACCCCACAGCAGACTCGTCTCCCGTCATTCGAAGTGCGTGAGAATAGTACCCAATGCCCGACCTATCTGATGCAGGCTTTCTAGGGTTTTCACTGCATCTCTTTAGGTGAAACACCGGGTAGGATCCCTAAACTATAACCCGGGGGCCCTAGTTAACCCTTAACTACCTTGTTCTACCTTCCTATGCTATTTAAGGGGAGTTGCCTGTTTCAGGATCACCCTCATGTAGCCTGTTTACCAAAAAATAAAATATAATGGAATGTTGAGACCCGACATCAACCTTCTCTCCCGTCATTCGGAGGGTGTGAGATAAGTACCCAATAGCCCTTCCTAATGCAAGTTTCCTGTGGCTTGCACCAATTTCATGCGAATGCCGAGTAGAATCCTTAAACTACTGCATATCCCAGGGGCCCATAGTTAATCCCCGGTCGATTCCTCTCCCCTCGACACATCCCCCTTTCAAATCCTTCCTGTGCTATTATAGGGCAGTTACCACCACGTTGATACACTCATGTAACCTACCACCATGAAAAAGATCCCTGTCTATGCTTCGGAAGAATCCTGTAAGTTATAACTTCCAGTTTTGGATATTTCTTGTCTTGGATAGAAACCAATGACTTTAAATGAAGGTTCTCGTAAGCTATGTCACCTACTCTATCTTTGAGGGGTGTATGTGCTGGGGTCGTTTGGCATACGGCAATAGTTGTCCTTCTGTTCCTATTGAACCATAGGGCCAAAATGTCGCCTTCAAATCCAGTCGAGGCATGGAGTCGGATAAGATGTGTCCCAACAACCAACCCTGATTTGTCGTTATCTGAAAGGCGTGGTACAAATACCGAATGCCTGACCTAAATATGTTAGTTTTTCCTTTCATCACTTTTCGGCGATTACCGTACAGGATACTTCACCTACAGTCCGGGGACCCTAGTTAACCATTGGTTACGTTTCTCTGTCTTTCATAATCCTCCATTTCCATCCTTTCCTGTGCTATTAAAGGAGGAAGCTAGCTAATGTAGCCTGTAACAAAATTGATTTCTTTGTTTTTAAAGGGGAGGGCCACATGGTGGATGAGCCCCTTTTGTAAAAAGCATACTTGTAATTATTGAAAGAATAATTGATACAACATATTAAAAATAATTTCACAACACTTACTTTCCACATATTTTCACTGATTCCATATCTCGAAAGGAAATATCACTATTATATTACATCAAGGTAAAATACCACTGAATAGACTACATCTGTTTAACAAGACTTGATGAATAGCGAATGTTTTTTCTTCTTCCGCTATAGAAATATATTTCATATATGAACAGCTACATTTAGTTATCTTGTCACTCATAAATATCAGAAAAATTCTTGCTCTTAACATAATTGCTGCGGATAGTTTCAATCTTTTATAACATATGACTAATCTATTGAGTGTATTTAACTGAAAAAGAGAATTTTATTTTTCAACAAAACGCCATTTTACTGTTACAAGTTTCATAGCAATACCTTGCAAAGAGCTTTTTAAAAACTAGGACATTCAATTTTAATCTCAGTATATCAAAACAGTTATTATTTTTCTAGTAACAAACAGTCATCAGTACTCAACTAATTGAGATTTACAAAATTTTTAACCGTAAAACAAGAAAAGGCTCTTAAAAACAAGGCAAAGTAACGTCCGTCTATAACGACGAAAGCAGTTGAATTCAAACAAAAAATATTAGTTAGCTAAGTCTTCTTTACTAATGAATTGTTGTATGTGATTTATATTAAAATAAAATTTTGCAAGTTAAAACCGTCTGGAATATAATCATAGATGTGCGTGAAACCTCTACTTTTAATACGTGTGTTATTTCTCCCTCAAATTCCTAACCCTTCAAGTCCCTGCTTCTCTATGAGTTCAGCTTCTCAGAGTATAATGGCTTCTTATTAATTCACTTAAAATTATACACTATCTATAATTATATCTATAGAGTTTTTTTAATAAGGGCTGATCGATGTTGAATGTTGACATGGAATAAAACAAGCTGTGTGTGAGCTACTAACGAAATTATTTTTTTACTTGAAAGGCCCATTTATGCCCTTTCAAATAAAAAATAACTTTTGTAATACCTCACACACAGCTTGTTTTATTTCATGTTACCATCGACCTGCCCTTATAGAAAAAACTATATATAATTAGAAAGTTTTTATATTTGTATATCTGTAATTATTTGCAATAAAACTTGGTACACATGCTTAAAGAAAGAAAGAAACACGTTGGTAGGGTTTGAAACAACTAGCATAGACGTGGAACGAGTTCTATTTTTAAAGAAGATACGTACGTTAATAATTGAAATACAGCCAAATTTGTCAGTAAAACTTTTAATTACTATTAGGACGTTTTGTCCGTCTTTGTGGACTGTACACGGCAGGATGAAGAAAATCTGTAAGCCCGATAAGATTTTATTCATACCCGGGAAAGTCTACGCTGTATCACATGGGAGGATGATGATAAACCAAAGATTTTCTTAAATACATTTTAACACGAATTATTATAATTCAATAGATTTCTTGTAAATTGCATAAATAATTATATTCGATAATCTTTGTTATGTATGTATTTTTATTGATTTTTAAGTGCGACGTGAGACGATAGGTAATATTTCAATTATTAAAATTCAAAGGATTTGCTGTCGGAATTGAGTGCGCATCATGTAAATGACGATTGTAGCGGAGTGGCACGTCACAGTGGCAAATTTTATTTCGAGATGTCTCCTTTATTAGAGTAGGAATTGAAAAATTCTTTCGTTGTGTGTATCATAATGAGAATATACAAATAGAAAAAAATTAATTAACCATGGGTTGACAGTGCGACTTGACGTCACAGATTCACATACAAAAGCATATGACTCCGTTAATAAGAGTAAACAGTGAAAAAGTCATTAGGGCAAACAGCGAGAGTAACTATGACTCTCCTAAAGGACGTCTTGTTGCTTCTGTTATTTAGTAGTTTTCCTGATGAGACCAGTGAGGTACGTCCCCAGAGATCTGATGAGAGTTAGGGAGGATGCAAGCGTATTAGACAATGCTCCTTCAAGGCCGGGAGGAAGTCTTCTAGTGGCACCCATGTTAAGCCACTCTATTGTTGTGAACAGATTCCTCCTGGTACGCGGAAGGGAGATCGTGTGGCTCTCCAATGGGGTCAGTCCTGCCAGTGATAGTAACTGAGACTGACTAAAGGCGGTCATCGATTCGCTATTGAGCGATTAAGGTGTCGAAGGACTGCGGCTGGTGGCTGCAAACCCTGTCATCGGGCTTCGGATCATTCGGCGGGGTGCTGCTGAAGCACGTTAGAGCTAAAGTAGCAATACGTGCGGCCGACCTTCGGTTTAATGGCTACCTCGGGCTGCGTAGGGCCTCTGCTGTATATTTCACCTGGAGGTTGTGGTTTCGCGGGCAAAACTTTTAATTTGACCATTCCATGGAAGCAGGTACCCTTCCCGCAGATATTTTGGAATATACGTATCACCGTTGCTTCTCCTCATAGAGCGTAAAAATACCGGTGGAAACCAAACAATAAGTAGAAATATCTTAGACGTTACTTATGTAGAACTTACGCCCATTATCATATTTCTGTTTTAAAGCTCTATTCTTTGGTACACGGTTAGCATGACTGTTAACTTTCGTTCCCACTTCATTTGAGTTATTTCTCGCTCTTTCTATGATGATGGTTGGAGAGCGTAATGTTGTCAGGGCTATTTATCTCTAAAAAATGTCTCTTTTGACTTGACAACCGGCCCCCGTTTTTCTGTGCAGTAACTATAACAAATGCCTGCAGAGCTGAATTAAATGTCCAAAAACGCTCTGGCCGGGAGATCCCACTGCGGGAATTTTAATGCCTATTTTTAAAAGGTTAATAACTACCAAATTGTAATTTCCTGTTTCTCTGTAATAAGAAATTTGTTAAAAATACGAGGGCCGTTTTTAAGTAAGTACAGTAAAGTGGAAAATAATGCCTGCTCATTTTAAATAAATAACGTTACTTATTTTAAAAGCAGTCCTCGTAATAATGAGCCTACATACAATTGTTTCTGTTACCACGAACATAGTTCCATATATGTAGAGTATGGATAGAGACTCTTATAATTTGCCTGCTCATCTCTACTTTTTCTCTACATGATTCCCTATTTATACTCAACGTAGATTAATATATATCAGCATACCAGTGAACTAATATGCGGTTAGCTTCTGCCAGTTTTGGTCAACTTTGGCAAGCACACCCTACAAATGATTAATCCCAGCTAAGGACAACAATTTACTCTGATCACGACACGTCCACGGTGACTTTGGTAACATAAACTTGGCCGTGGCCTTGCGCATTTTTTATGGGTTTTGAGTGAATTCTGTCCTCACTTTTTTAACTACTCAGTGCGGTCAATGTTAGCCAGAATGATTTCTACATTCGAACTAAACTATGTAAAGAAAGAAATAACCTCCTCAAAAGTCAAGATGGAAACAATATTAGTGTCAAGAGATAAGTTTGTAAAAATCAATTATTCAAGTACAAAATTTCAAAAAATTTAAACAGGTTGGATAATACAATCTGTTAATCTAAAAAAACATATGCATGTGAGCGTGTGCTGCTGTCCTTTTCCCTAACGTCATAGTGACTTTTTGAGCAAACTTCAGTGATAACAACAGGAACCCAACACAGCCTAATGACCCTATATGCGATAATGTAAAAACAGATACTTATCTAAATCAATTCATATAATTAGAACGTCAACCTGCATATAAATGCAATCATTCGTTCAACGCTTTCATTATCAACGTATTGTAGGCAAAAGCCGATTTTTCCATTAATTTTTTAAATACCATACGTTTTACAGTATGATAGACAGGTATGTATACATTATATAGTACAGAAGAGTGCCAGAGCTATGGAGCAGAGGAAACTTAAGCAGTGTGTAGCCACAACGCAGTGACGTAAGAATTTTATAAAATATTATAGCGATCACGGGTATTCCGAAAGTCAATTTATAGTCTTTAAACAATATACATCCTATATTTTTCCTAAGTCACAATAAGTAGATGTTTGTTGTCTTAATATATTTTAGAACGTTATTTATTTATTTTCTTATTTAAAACTACATTTTATGCAACCAATGTTAACAAAGCTTTTCAAAATATTATTTACGATAATATGGCTAAATGTATTACATCCTGTCTCCTTTAATCGTTTGTCTATAATGGAGAGCAATTAATATTAATGTCTTTGCATGTATAATTCTTGTACAATACACTATGTCTTATTTCAATGTCTGAAAACCAACTATTTCAAAGGTTATCGGAATAACTACTTTGAATAAAAATGTGTATTAATTTGAATGGTAAATACATTGTAACCAATTAAAACGTATATCCAATGAGCATAAATTAGAGTTGAAATTAATTCAACCGCATGTAATTATAAAATATTAAATTTATTACTCATCCTTTGATGGTCTATTTAGGAAGATGTTCGCTATTAAGGGAATTCGTTTTTTTTGATAACAAATAATGGTCACAGGTTTTATTAATGATTACATGATTTTTGATTCGAAATGGATCAGTTTTATTCAAAATAAATTCCACGCAACGCTTCTGTTGTGGCATTATAGCTTTTGTTAGGTGATGAAAAGAAACGTGAGAGCTACAAGTACGACGCACAGTACAATCGAACTTACGGACTGAGAAACGTTCTGTACTCCTTTTTTTCATCACTAATTTACTGTCTGTATTTTGATTACCTTTTTGTAATCAGCATAATTTAATATAAATTTTCTGTAACATTACTGCAAATCACCAATTATAATTGGTATTTGTAACGATAGTTACTAGTAAGTCAAAATAAATACCGTCTGAACAAACTCCATATCCCCACGGTAAAATAAGTGTAAGCTGTTACTGGCAAAAACGGTGTTAAAATTTATGATAGTTCACTTTATCTTCTCGGCGCACTTTTGTTTTAGGTCGTGCTACTCGTACTGCTTTCTTTTAAGGAAAGATATCAAGACGGCCGTGAGATACATTTTTCGAAATAGTTATAACATCCAATGCTGCGTGTCATTCATATTCCGATATTTCGGCACCTGACGGAAGCAGCCAAGTGTGCAGGAAAATTGTATGGTATTTATTTAATGACTTAATGTGGGCTGTTTATTGGATACATCGTTATTAATTTGTTAATTTTCATCAAATACGGACGTTTTTATATTTTCAAAACGAAAACATTATCATATGTAGCCATGTGAATTAGGGTGCAAGAATTTAATAAAGCTCCTATTTCACAAATTGCTTCCATGCAGATTTATTTACTTTCTATATTTCATCAGACTACTGGGGTAGTTGATTTATATATTGAATTAATTTGAATGAGTGCTTTCCCTATGTTTTCATTGATTTCGCGACTTCTCGTATGTACTTGCACTGCCATGTCCAAAGGATGGTCGCTTTTTACTGCATAATAAATAACATTAATATCTTATCACATTGTTAGGCATAGGAATTAAAGGCAAAATTTTAAATCCGTCTGTCACTCTGTGCGTCCTTTCATTTCCGGTGCTTGCTAATCTGGATAATTGGCAAGCAGTCCGAAGGTCTCCTCGGTTAACTCTTGTTTACGATGAGTATAAAGCGACTGGAAGATGATTAGGAAACAGATCACCGTCGCTGCTGCTATCACTTTGTTCTATTGTGCGACGTATTGAAGCGTGCCTTCGTTATTATCAGTTATTAGAGGGAAGTCCCAGAAGTACCCGACCTGAATTATAGATGGCGAGTTGTTTGAAAACCAAATGTGGTCTTAAGTACCAACCTTACAAAGCTTAAGTTCGATACACTGTTTATAGCTTGACATCCATCAATCAGCTATTGAATTTATATAAATTAATTGTCATCGTTATGTGATACAAGACTTTTATTTGAAATATTTCCATCCAACCCGTATCAAAATTGAGCTAGATTTTAGTCCGGGGAAATCTGCCCCTTCGTTAGCAACAATAAAATATTTGATGGCAGAGTTAAGCGACGAGATCGTATGAACCAAAGAGTATCTTTAATAGATAGAGAGGCAATAGCAGCGTGACGGCCATCCCCACTCCTGTAGGTCCATAAGAGCCCATGTGAAAACAGCGCTTTTTGAAAAAGGTAGAGAGCCTGTAGGAATTTTCTCTCGCAGGCGCTTCTCCTGAGAGTGACTGCGGGGCTCACCTGATTATGTCCGTAATGCGTCGTACTCTCTGGGCTTTTTCAAAGTTTTCACAACATGCCGAGACACATTCACCTAATTTTAGGATGTATATGTACTGGGGTTGAATACCTTGGGCATAAGGCAAGAGATGTCCGCTGATCCTATTGGATCAGTCGGCCAGCTGCCTCCTAAAACTGGTGCAGACACGGAGATGGGAAAGCTGCGACCCCACAGTAAACTCGTCTCCCGTCATTCGGAAGGGCGTGAGAATAGTACCCAATGCCCGACCTACCTGATGCAGGCTTACTAAGGGTTTCCCTGCATCTCTTCAGGTGAAACACCGGGAAGGATCCTTAAGTCAACCTAGTCAACCCTTGGCTGCCTTGCTCTGCCTTCCGCATTCCCCCTTTTCAATTCCCTACCTATGCTATTAAAGGGGAGTTGCCTGTTTCAGGATCACCCTCGTGTAGCCTGTTAACCCAAAAAAAGCGCTTTTTGAGTCCGCTAAAATTCTCTTAAAGCAGCAAAAGACAAATTAAAGTGGATTACTTATTTACGCCATATATTAGTATTTTCAAATATATGAGGCATTTTTCGAAATCAGTATTGCGAGTTGGATGAGTAGTTATACCAGAATATTTCTCAATTAAATAATCCACTTTAATTTGTATTTTGCTGCTTTAAGAAGAATTTTAGCGGTCTCAAAAAACGCTGTTTTACATGGGCTCTTATGTAGGCAAGGCCTGACATTGCCTCTCTATCTATTAAAGATACTGTTTGGTATGAACTGCCACGATGAGTATCCCAGTGGTTGACCAAATGAAGTCACCAAGACTTAAGTGACGACGAAAAACCACAAAATAGTACGAGGAAGGATTAAACGTAAAAATTATTTACTTTTAAAAATTTATTTTTATTATGCACACATACAGCAATCGTGTATCATTTTTCGACATAGCTTCATCCACGCTCAATGAATGTCTGCCAGCGCTTCCGAAGTGCCTGAATTCACATAGAATATACTTATTTTGCGTACTCGTACACCAACTGGTGCACTTAGTCATGGAATGATATTTCGTCCATAACAATGCTTCTTTTAGGGGGAAAACATATGTAAATCACTTGGAGTAAGGTTCGGCGAGTATGGTGTACGACGCAGATATTCAAACCACATGTCTGTAATTGTCGCACTCGACGCACGGGCCGTATAGGGCCGTGCATTGTCCTGATGCAGAATAACGTATGTCGATATCAAAAACCGTCGTTTTGCGCTTATGTCAGAGCAAAGATGATTTTTGAGGTGATCTGTGTATGTGTTGCTGGAAACAGTGTTCTCTCGCGGCATATAGTGCTCAACAAGGACGCATTTTGCCTGCTAATCGTAGCATCGGCTAGAGACGTCACAACATTTTCGAACTTCATACACTTGCTTCTGTGGCAAAAATCCATACTGGATCGTCATTCTTCGATAAATGTCTATGGGTTTTACACCTTGAATTAGCAAAAATGTAATCGCCGAACGCTGTAAGGTTCTGGTGCTCGTCGCTCGTGGAGTAGCCATTTTTATACGGTTTATACACCGGTGTTTGCGCAACTACACTGTGCTGTCACCTAAGGGAGTTCTGGCATATTATTTAAAACACTAGTACCAACATACACACCACTGGGGCCCACTTTCGATTTTAAATTAAACTTTTAAGATTTTCATTTGACACTCCCTCGTATTTGATGACCGACGACTGAAAGTGTGTGAGATTGCAGACTGGGTAGGCAATTTCAAAAACTACCGTGCATCGCAAATTTAAACATTAGAAAGCTATGTGCAAGATGGACGCTACCGAAAACTGCGTCGTTGAGAAATAAAAATATTTAAAAGACAAAATTTCTAAGTTTGTTCATTTCCCGCACAGTGCAGTCGAACCATTAAATTTTATGCAATAAATTATTTATATTGGCACCTGAAGAGATTCCAAAGAAAGGAATGATACGTCTTGATATTTTTTATTAATATATTCTATTTTTTTATTTTATTAAAATTCATTTCATACTGTAGAGCAGTAGGACCCCTCTCCAATTTTAATTCACGTTTTCTATATATTCAACGATTTAAATTAAGTAAGAATATTCAGAGATAGGCAGGCGAGACGCGCGATTATCTTGATTAAGGAGGCGCCAAAGTGTTGTCTAGAAATCGTGCTTACCTGTAGTTGAGAGAAAGTAAAGTTGTTGTGCACGCAAGGGACAATAACCCTTCGTCAGCAAAAAATCTCACACTTGGCAAAATAGACATGTCACGTGGGGTAATGTTTTCCCGTAGAGAAGGGGAAAAGAAGATTTGGCTGAAAGGTGAGAGGGCCACCAAACATAAGGTAGTGATGGTCGAGGAGTTGAAAGGACAAGGATTGTTGCATTTGAGCTAGAAGTAACAGCAGGCAAGGAAGGAGAGAATTTAGGACTTGCTTGTAAGCTGAAAGGAAGTGGAAGTAACTGTCAGTTTGGATTTTGGAGTGAATAAGAAGAAAAAGTGGGGTTTCCTCAATCGCCGGGCAGTGCCAGGTCCAGATCCTTTTTTCAACAGAGGGTTAATCCACAACCCAATCTGAAAGACGAAGTGTTTGAGTGGAAGAATGGAAAACTACTACGCAGAAATTCCCGAATCTCATAGAAGATGAAACAGGTTCGTCATGAACGTAAAATTTCTACTGCTAGTTGTTACCAATGAGCCCTGAGAAACCCCTTGAAATTTAAACACTCATTCCGTTTATATATATATATATATATATATATATTTGTAAATAGTACGCAGGACCCAATAAATAAATTGTTTTATAAATGTAAATAAAATTATCACTCTTTTTAAAAAGCAAGTAAATGTTGTATATTTAATTTTAAATAATTAAACCCCCATTTTTAATTTACAATATACTAATTTGCTTGTTGCATTCTTTTATTTCGATGAAGTCAGGTATTAATCAATAAAAGTTTATAGTAAATCTATTAATTTTAAAGATATGTGGGTTGAAATGCTTTTAGGTCAAACACATGATTTTAATAACCAAATTGGCTAATAATATTAAACAAAATTTGTATTTCCCTTCGTTGTCAACACTTCAAACGACACCGTTAAGCATTTTCTGTATCTCAAGATACTTTATTAAAATATATTGGTGTCGAATATATAATTTTAGGTATTAAAGAAATGCGTAAAGTTAACACCTATGTATTTTGATTTTAATTTTAACTTTTATAGAGGTAGGTGAGGATGATGTGTAAAAATAATGTGCCATCTATCGAGATTGAAGTCGAATCCACTGATTTCGACGTATCTGAGATAAACAAGTTACTTCCTTTGCCACCTAAACCCAAGTTAGGTCACGTCAAAATTGGAGTGACGATAAAAAGTATTAATTATTATTTGTAAATAATTACCGATATTTTTGTCTAATTCATAATTTGTCGTGTCGCAGATTTAATAATGACACCTTCGGTGCCGTTTAATATAAAGATTTATCAAATTATAGAACAAGTTTTAGAATCTGAGATATAGATTTAGCTTATTTCCTTAATTTTATTTATCCGTCACTTAAACGAGAACTTCAAATACATTTGAAAATATTTACAATAGACAGCTTCAGGTATAGCCCAGAGAATCACCAACCAATTATTTGGCGTGATAATTAAAATTATATATAAAAAATAAATTTACAAGTTTGGCAAGCGACGACTGCTGGCGACATAAAGCCGAGGAGACGCGACATAGTGTCGACCCAGGAATTAAGAAAATTTCCCTCAGACGGAGGTCAATCATCGTGGAATTTTCCCACATGTTTTACTCCACCAACTGGATGACCCTAAGGGAGAGGGTTTGAAATGAAGAGGTGGATTGGTTCTAATTATAGTACGTGAGAGGCGGTAACATGAAGAGTGGTGAGAAAAAGCGAGCCAAGAAGGGAGGCTGCAAGGAGATGAGAAACGTGTTCGATGAAGAAGGTTAACAGACAGTTCTTGTCAAATGCTTAATGGAGAATCATTAGCTACTTGCAAAACAGGCAAATCTCACAAGCAATGGTGTTTTTTTTGGGGAGGGGGGTAGGTTACATGAGGGTGATCCTGAAAAAAGCACTCCCCTTTAATAGCATAGGAAGGGAATTGAAAAGGGGGGATGTGGAAGGTAGAGCAAGGTAGCCAAAGGTTGACTGGGCCCCCGAGCTATGGTTTAAGGATCCTGACAGCCTGTATATGACAAATTAAGCTGGTCATATGCCATCGAGAACGCCAGGTTGTGCAGTTGTAAGCTGTTTGTGACGAGGTGACTAAGGATTAACGCTTGAAGTTGTACCTGGGATGAGGAAAAGTCAGCAACTTCCGCCTTCACGCCTTCCCAGATCGGGGAATTATTGCTCCTGACTACCAACAGCGACATCCAGAATGCCACTGAAACACTTGCGTATTACGTGATCTGCCATTCTGCTCTGCGCGTATCCCGCCCTCGTAATTTCCCTTGAATTATATGGAGTCCTAAACTTTGCTTATTTTCTAACCCCTGTGTGAGTTCAGGGTAAAGAAATTTTAAAGATCCCCGTAATTTTATTAAAAATTAATAAACCTAATTTTAACTTATTTAAACATTTAATTAAGCTCGACTAACCCTAAATATTAGACAGTACATTTCCACTAAAATTGAAAACATTCCGTGAATGATCATTTTCACTTAATAAGACACTGAGCCGATAATAACTTACTAAATCTGAGTGTCGGTGCTGGTAATAGACCAAGAAGTTACATCTTAAGATATGGTATGCCAAATATTCATCCGTTTTTATTGGGCGGTTTGATATTAATTATTTATCAAAGCAAAACGTTTGTCTTCCGGGAATATTCACATCGTCTATTAAAAAAAGGGTATAAACGATAAATGGAATTAATTTATTCATCGGAATTGGAAGTTTAACCAAAGAAATAAAGTTCTAGCGTTCACATTTTACTAAGATAAAATGGGTATTTCGTCCAAATAGTTCATGTTGCACAAATGTGGTGTTCCGAATTGGAGTTCGAAGCGTTGCCTCAACCTCCGTAAATGCCAGATTTCTGCCCCAGTGGCTTTGTTCTAAATCCTAAAATTAAAACTAAACGTCCAGTGACAATATATTGTGGAACTTAAAAAAACTGTACTTTTTTTAGTGTTTGTAAAAATTAAAGAACCGACTCTCTTTTAATAGCATGGGAATGGAATTTGAGAGTAATGATGAGGAAGGGAGAATAAGGCAGCTTAGGGCTATCTAGGGCTAAAATTTCAGGAACCTACCCGGTATTCCCATAAAAGAGATGCAGGTTAAACTCTAAAAAATTTGTGTCAGATAGTGGTAATGGGCACTTGTCTCATTCCCTACCGAATCACGAGAGAGGACTTTGTTGCGGAGTCGCAGCATTCCCTTCTCTGTAACTTAACAAGTTTAGGAGGCAGCTAGGGGACTGTTCCAGTCTGATCTGTGGCCGGTTCTTACCGAATACCCCGGAAAATACACCCCTTAAAGTCCTTCGGATTATTAAGAAACTTTAAAACCATAAAAAGAAGGTAACATCTCCGAACGAAGGGCGTTAACAGGCTACATGAGGGTGATACTGAAACAAGCAACTCCATTTTAATAGAATAGGAAGGAAATTGAAAGGGAAGGGGGTGTAGAAGATAGAGCAAGGTAGCCAAGGGTTGACTAGGGCTATAGTTTAAGGGCTCTACCAGGTAATTCACCTAAAATATATGTAGAAAACCCCAATAAAACCTGTCTCAGGTAGGCCGGGCTATTGGGTACTATTCGTAGGCCCGTGTTTCCAGTTTTAGGATTTAGCTAGCGGACTGATCCAATGGTAGAATCTTACTTTTAGCGCCTTATCTTGATAAAGGTAATCAATATATTTGTAAATACCCTGCTTGAAGATTACAAACACAATCACTAGAATTCATTTCCAGATTACTATAAGAAAATCAAAATTCGCTCTACATTTTCATCAATATTATTGTTGCTGGTTCCGAAAGGAGGACCGACAGATTATCTTAAAGCATGGTATAAGACATCTTTTACAAACAATTAACTGACTTTTAATAATGGTTAAAAATGTGTATAAAAAATAGTTCGACGGTTCTGTGATTCGTCACATATTTGAATATTTTTCAACTAAAGAGGATATTGGTATAAATGGGTTCCGAAACGAAGCGCTTTTGAGTAAAAGTTTTATATTTTTAATAACCAGCTATGCCCGCGACTGCGTTCGCGTGGAACATGGAAGTCCGGAAATTCAATTATATTAGAGTGGCCATCCGTCAATCCCCGATTTCAAACCTCTATTCCCGGCTGAAGGCATATTCTCGGGATTTTCCCCGTAAACCAGCCTTGACCATATTAGGACAGATATTCAGGCTACGTGTAACAATCAATTATAAAACCATTAGTTTTATCTGATTAGTTATTTAAAAAATTTCGTGGAGCTGAAACTAGAAGCGAACACATGTTGACAGTCCTATATTTGAAATAACAATAGTCTCAATCCCGTGGCCTTTAACAAAACTCATGCTGCAACAATAGATGGAGCGAGAATGCTCTCTCATGATACCAAAATAGCACATTAATTCGGCTGAATGGAACGTCTAATATGACTTATAACTCGCAGTTGGTTTTCATGCGGGTTTTTGCGCAGCAATTCAATGTACTTATGAATAAGCATATTAATACCTTACGAACACTGCGAGATATCGGCACGAAACATACGCGAAAATTTAATTCCTGTTTCAATCCCTCGAGTTTCCATTGATAACTGTTGAGCCGTTTTGGAGCCTATTGCAGACAAACTTCCAGAGAGACATTTCAATTTTATTTATTGGAATAGATAATAAGTCATTTAATGGGTCGTTAAAAATACTACTTAATGTTTAGATAATACTTAATGCATTCGGTAGAAACACCGGCTTCATTGATTTTGATTTTGTTAATTACCGACTGGCAATATCCACGGAAAGACAAAAAAAAATATTTCTGTTAAAAATCTACAAGAATCCACCATAGCCTGGAAAGTTTCTTTGTTGAGCCTACAGCTTTCTCTAAACTTTAACAAAATAAGATTATCAGAACTACCACAGGCATAGTCGTTGGATTACATTGATCATAACTTAGCTTCATGCTTATTTTCTATTAATTAGATGCAGTTTTGTTGTTAGTGTCAACTGTGAAAAATCAATGTCTGAAGAACTATTGTTCTGGATTTCCATACTCTAGGGTTTATAACATTTTGAAGCAGTTGCGTATGGGGGAGTTTGAGCATTCTTGAGGAAAGTATAAGGTTCTTCGATAAGGGAGAGTCGATGTTGAAATTGAATAAAACAAGAAGTGTGTGATGTATTAACGAAAATCTTCTTTCGTTTAAAAGGGCATACAAGGGCCTTTCAAATAAAAATAATAATTTCATTAATACCTCTCTCACAGCTTGTTTCATCTATTTCAACATTGACCCGCCATTATTGAAAACCCTTATATAAGTGTCTCGTGCCCTGAATACGAAACATTGAATTCTTATTTTTTGCCTTCGTGTTATTTCCCTCCTCCATAATTCTGTTCTGCAGCTTATTATCCAATCAAAATATGTATTTATGCTGCAACAGACTTTAAACTTTAAGTTCTTTTTAATACAAATACCCCGTTTTCAGGAATGTTAGAAAAGATGTAAACATAGTCTAATATTCAGAGTAAATTCAAATAACTGCCTGAACTGTTAGGAATATGACAACATTATCTTATGACTTCTGTAACTCTGTTCTTGCATTTCTTCCTTTGTGTGATGTATTTGAATAAAATTTTTAGTTGCACATAAGTTTCCAATTGGTGGCAGTACTAACAAAACAAAAAGTTTGTAAATCCAAATTACAAACTAAAAATACAATATTTTATTAATGTCTTTAATTCTTCCCTAAAATTTAAAGCTTTTATCCACTAACAACTATCACTATCGAATATAATTTTTAATGAAATTAAAATTTACACTTCACCTTACTTCACAGTAGCATTAATTTTTGAAACAACAAATTTCTATGCATTACATTCGCTCTGGAAATAATTTGAAACTATTCTCCAGCTGTACAACACTTAACTATTGCGTGAGAGTCTTTCTGTCTATAACATAGAAATTAACGGATGCTTAAATTAGTCTACGTGTCTGTTCTACTTTTAATGCCTGTACTTAAACTAAATTATCTAATTGTGTTTCAGAATTATGATATTCCTTTCCCTTATAGTTGTATACAGAAAATGTATTTTCCGAAACCCGTGAACTACTCTGTTAATTTTTAAAATCTGTTCTAATTTATTATCATAAATTGTTAGGATCCGTACTTTTTCTGTGTTGATTTGTGCAAGTTTTAAATAATACGCAAATCCTGGCCTTATTTCTTCTTCCTGAAAGTGATTCGTCGCATTCGTTCACGACGTACTTGTCCTAGCCTGTACCAGTCCCTTGTCCTAGCCTGTACCATTCCCTGTTCACTCCTGTAGGGTAGGAATTATCATCTTTGCTCTTTCTCTTCTTATTATTACCGCAGGTAATTATGTATAAAGTCACCTCTAGAGATTGCACTACTCAGCTTAAATTGTCTTGGTTTTGAGACTTTGTATTTTGCACGTCTACTGTCCCTACTTATCCCCTTTAGCTTTGCAGTCGGAAATTTTCGTATCATAGCTAGTGAAAGGTAAGGTTAATTTTTACTTTGAAGAGGAGACAAAATATGTTTAGTTTATACTTCTTTTTAATTTTGTTTTCCATTATAATTAAGACTTAAATTTGCATCAGAACAATGGCGTAGTAGAAACAGCAATAATCATGGGAAAATACTGAGGTTGGGTACACCACATATGGAGAATACTTTTTCGGCTGTAAAACTACAAATAGTAATTTCATAAAACTTATAATTGAAAACTGACGTTAAATAATCCATAAATATATTGCAGCGAATGTGTGCCGAATTGCATTATTAAACGCCAAAAGATACAATCATGAAAGTATGGTTATAGAAAATTAAATGCGGTGCGTTCTGTAGTGAACTTAGGCTAACAAATTAATGTGTAGTTTTATTTCATTTTAATTGAATAAAATTTTTTAAACTAATTTTCCGCGTTCCTGAGTCCGTGGAAGAAATGATCATCGTAGTGACCGCATGTAAAGTGGATTAGAAGCCTCTGATGTCCAGTTGGGGATTGTAAATCCTTCGGGGATATAAACTTCAATATTCACATTTTGATACGTCTGAAACTTTCCTACAGATAAGTTGAATAACCTGATCCGTGAGGTTTCACAACTTTGAAGACAGACACGTGAGCCCGTATTTGGAACTCGAAAATGTAAGATGAATTGCAATAGGCTAACGTCGTGACCTAATTCGGATCTAGATGGGGATTCGAGGTTTCGTCGAGAGTGAAAAGGGTTGAGGAAGTCAGTTGTTAATGTAATTTCAGTTAGTCAGTGGCGGACAAGAGTTGATGAGTGGTGATGCTAGCTGATACTTCAGTGACGATCCGTGAACTGCAGGTATCAAAGGCCGCCGTTAGACCTCAGGTTTCCAGAAACCAACAACTGCAGGGTCACATCAATAACTTCAAAGGGTTCCTGAGCGTCTGTGATGATTTATCCCTGAGCACCAAGGGTAATGTACCCATTAAACAACAAAACAATCACAGCCACAATGGTCACCGCTAAAAATGTCATTGTAATTAACCATCCTCTGAAGTAAAGGAATCAATTTGAATTATTTTAATTCAGCGTATACAGTATCTAGATTTTGACCGAGCAGGATGATAAGGTTTCATTTGTTCTTATTAAATAAAATATCAAAATTTAAACAGACTTGTTAATTTTATTTGCCTGCGCTATATATTAAAATAAACATATTTTTCTCTAATAACTATTAAAAAACATCACAGATCAAAACTTTGATTATGATTGAACTTTAGGCGTTAAATTATAAGGCAACTGCAGTTATAATTCTGCCATTTTTCTTTGTCATTACGAAATAATTATGTTGTAAATAATAAAGATTTAATTAATTATGCAGAACAAATAGGCTGAATTACAATTATGATCATCGTAATTCGTTCGTAGTGACGAAATTTCACCCGGACGTTTTGTGGACCAAAATTTATTCTTTACTTATTTGCTTTCGCTGCATCAATTTTAGGTGATCCTTAAACTATAGCCAGAGGGCCTTAGTCAACCCTTCGCTCCTTTTCCATCCCTTCCTATGATATTCTACGGGAGAGCCACCAAAGTAGATAACCATTGCTTAGCCTGTCTTTCTAGCAATTTTATTTTTCGTAGACATATTATTTCACGCTATTCAGATGGTCAAGTTCTTTCTCCTTATAAATATAATTGTCTGTATCTGTGTATTTTTCTGTAAGGTAAGGGAGGGTAAGAGTACGCAGTGAATTTTCATAGTGTTGGCAGGACTTAACGGAAACTTTTTGTTACTATCTTAGTGCGCCCTCAAGTGCAGGTCACGCCGTAATGGCATCTATTTGCTGCTTTTTTATTGTATTTCACGAAGTGAAATATACTTTTGTTACTTCTGTATGTAATAATTAGAGTTCAAAACTAAAGAATTTCGAGGCACAGAACAATGAATTATAATTTTGTGTCACATATCATTTCAAAGAACATTTATTTAGATACAATTTTAGGCCAGTTCGGGTTACGTGTATGCACGGTGTAGGCGTCTAGTGACGATTTTGTAAAATCTACGTGGGAGGCCAAGAGTACGCAGCACTGTATAGGCCTAATCTTTGCCTCACAAACGATATCTAATCTTGAATG
Source organism: Eucriotettix oculatus (assembly GCA_034510155.1). Lineage (NCBI taxonomy): Eukaryota > Metazoa > Arthropoda > Insecta > Orthoptera > Tetrigidae > Eucriotettix > Eucriotettix oculatus. The sequence continues at coordinate 99,443,741 of CM067376.1, forward strand.
CCCATTTTTCCTCGTTTCATTCCACGGTTCTTTTGTTAATGTTTATTTTCACTTTACACATAATTAAATGATGTTCCTTTCGTATTTGTACAACAATTTTACCTCTTCGATTTTTACCAAACACAAAATAAGTTTCCAGATCATCGTCAAAACAGAACAGAGTATATTTCAGATGGATCTAAGGACCATCAAATTATATTCCGACTCAATTTAAGAAACCGACAAATGAAACTTTGGCTGATTGTTTGAACCACACAAGGTATGCACCAGTTGTCATAGTTTTACGGCAAGGAAACAGCCATTATGAACGTGGAAAGCTTAAATTCCAAGAAACCTTTTGCTGGAATTCATTCCATTTTACCGCTTCCTAAACTCAAGGAAAAGTAAGATAAAAGGAAAAGACATTCGAAGAAGTCAGAAATAATCTCTTCATCGTTTAAGAATGGATTAGAAGAAAAAGAACAAATGGGAAAAGAGGAAAGCGAATGCAAAGACTGAAAGGATATCAAATGAAGCCATTAGAATTTACACAAAAGAAGGTGACAGGAGAAACCACCAATAAAAGGATAATCTGAAGGTCAAAGGGTATAAAATTTGACGCACAACCCAGCTCAAGTAGCTCTGAAATATCTACGGATGATGATGAATTCGTCGACTGTCCAGGATGTGGACAATAGTTTTCCGATAACTGGATCCAGTGAGGTATTTGCAAGGACTGTGATGCTCCCTTTACGAAGGCAGTGGGCAATTTGTTGATGACCATTACCCTCATAGGAGGCCAAGAGTACGCAAATGACATTTTTTCTTAAAATATTTTTAATGACAAACTTGTTTATTGTAATGTTATCAAAAGTTTTGTGACTAATTAGTAAATATTAAATAACATTGTGATAAATTTTTGTGTTGATATCTTAATTACCTCCATAGATATATCAATTCACCCTCTAAGTGCGTACTCTTACACTCCTTTACCTTATGCTTGTGCTTCTTTAAGGCACCGGCAGACTTCTTGACTCGATTAAGATACTGAGACATCGCGGTTGTTATGATGAATCGAGCTCTCTTACAGTAGGGGACGCGGTAAGGTAAATATTAAAAAATGTGACGCTCTCGCTGATGGTTTAATCACTATCGAATTAAATACCGTAGCGGGTTAATATAATTGAAATTCCCACGCCAGACACCCAGCTAGTATATATGTATTATTTTCAAATGACTTAGTTATATATTCAATATTCCAAATCTGTGCAGCTTTGAGTGTACAAGTTGTACATTTGTAACGTGTCTAAACGCTTATTTAATTTCGAACAGTCTTTGATAAAGATGAGGACGTTATCGGCATCGTCTGCCTAACATGCAGCGAACACTTGTCCAGAATTGCCTTAGCAGGGCCCAAGAGCGTAACATATTCCTGTGACCGACTTACGCAAGTGGAGCCTGACTGGATGGAGTCCTTGTCCTACAGAGGCGCCGAGCCGAGCCGCGTGGAACCGTAACTCCTGAACTGGTGGGCGCTTCAACTGGAAAGACAACCCATTACGAAACTCTCGCCACGATCCGCTAGTCGTTCGTTCTCTTAACTTTCGTACCATTCAAATAAATTTATTGCCGTCCAATTTTATTATTCAGGAAAACTATTATATTATTATAGCAACGCACACGGCGGGAAAGCTTAGTCGGGAAAACTGCATGAAATATAATACATTAGTGTGAATCAATCCTTAGATTTACTTAACAATGCATACGATTTATACAACCATTGTGTTTTACTGGTACTTTATTCCAACGCAAGGCTCAAAAGAAAACACGAATTCCGGAGTCAAAATCTGAGGAATACAGCGATTGTAACATCAGTTCAAACATCGATTAGACAATTTTCCTTTTCGCAGCTGCATAATTGTACGTTCGTGCATTATGTTGATGGAAGAACAGTTTACCCTCGAACAAATGGGGGTATTTTTTACGTCATTGCTCAAGTCTCCAATAGGAACGCATAATTTGTTAAGTAAAGTAAACGCATAATTGTCGAGGTGAATGATTCACTTTCTTCCCCCAAAAACTATGACCTTCCTGGGCGATCTCATAGTCTTTACCTAATTTGAAGCCAGTTACCCATATAGTTTTGTTCTAGAGTATACAGTCGAACTACCCGAAACAAACACTTCTAATAACCGGAAAATTTTATTTCTCCCAACAATATTCCATGTAATTTACTAAGAAAAGTACTTCTAATAACCGGACACACAAATAAACGGACAAGGGCACTATTTTTACAGAATTTTCGATAATAACGTCTCTAATAACCGAATAGGAACTTGAAAACAATTCAGAATTCCAGGAATGCCAGATGGCTGTACCGCTACTTGTTTAATCTGATGTAGATGATCCCAGAATTACCCAATCACGAAGCACTTTCACGAACTCTTCACAGTTCTCAGACAGCCGTATTTTGATCGTAGTGAGTTACGTGTGTTTCAGGTTGAAACGATTTATGGAGATGAGTGTGAAAAAAATATTCTTTCTATTAAAGAAACGGCGGAGTTAATTAAAGTGTCTGAAAAAGATAATTCAATGTCCGAGCTTTTGCTTGATTCTTAGAAATCGGGAAAATATAAGTCGCTGAAACTTTAAAAATAAAGATAATATTTTAAAAAACTGGATAGAACAAGGGGAACAACGAATTGAAGATAACATTTTTTTAAAAATCCGGCCTATCTATTGACAAATCTACATACGATGAATTTGTATACCTATGTCATGCCCTTTAATACGGCAATGGAAATTGCCAAAGAATTAGGCAATGCGGACTTGAAGGCAAATGTCGGATGGCTGGACAAATTTAAATTGATGCACGGCGTTACGTGTAAGGCGTTGAGTGGTGAAGCTGCGACTAGCGTTATGCCAGAGTGAACAACGAAATTGTGAAGGCTACTCGAAAACTAACATTTCCGCCAAACAAAACGATGACACTAAAAGGCGAAATATGCGAAGGAGGGACAACATCGAAGAAATGTCGACAATTATATTATGTGGAAGGCGATTTTGAACCTCCGCTATTAATAGACAAAGTCCTTAAGCCCAGGGGATCAATTTGAACAATTTCGGTATAGAATGGCGGGCACATAACGAGACGAGAGATATCATGACTGACTGGCTCAAGACCTTAATAGTAAAATTTTGCAACAAGGTAACGGGTAACGCTGCTTCTCACCCCAAAATTGAATTTTTAACGTTAAAATAGTTTTTCTATCGCCTTGTGTCGACCTCTAGACCAGTGCCCAATCAAAAACTTAAATGTGATCCACAGAAAGTGTATTTTGCGTCATCTTTTCGCCCAGAGGGATACCTGCATCTCTTCAAACGAACTTGCAAAGATAATTAACGTTTTAGACGCAAAGAAAGAAACTGTATTGAACTGTTTTCGGAAATCGAATTTTCCTTTATGAGCAACCTCGGCTTACAGTGATGATAACGCCGAAAATGAACCTGACGAACCTACCTGCTTGGTATTGTATATATGTACTGTTATGCATACTGAATGATGCAGCTTTCTAATAAGCAGACACTTCTAACAAGCGGACAAAATTCCGTTCCCCAGTAATGTCCGCTGATGGGAAGTTCGACTGTAGTGGCTCATCAGTTTCATCAGTAGTTATTATTAGCGCATCGCGTAACACTACACCTACATTGCGAATATTTTTTTGATTTTTCACTGACCATGAAAAAGCTCATGGTCCCAACAAGATTGCGGAAACTTGACCCGTCGATCACATAAAACCATATCGTTGATAATGTCAATCACCCTTTTCCCCCCTGCCCTCAGTAGAAGTACTGAATTAAGTATTGCTTTTTATTAATAGTACAGATGGGAATTTTCCTGGAGACAGATTTGATGAAAAAATTACAGATATCTCATAAATAATAACATTTTAGGTCCTAGTATTCTTTCACTTCACTATATTTGAACCTCACTTTTCGTTACTTCTGTTCTTCTTAATAAATATTTTTGTGCTCTTAGGGAAAGTCTCTAGTACTCTTGTAGGCAAGTCGTTTTGACTGATTTACGAACGAATATTTACCAACATCAATTCTTTGGTCCATTTCTTTTATTTATAATTATGGTCGCTTATAGAGAACAATGTGGGTTTCTTTGGATGCCCCCTTATTTCTCTCCGGGTCGCTTCCTTCGTGCAAGCCTTATAGAGAGTACTAACATTTTTCCTCCTCTCACTGAGTGTTTCCCCATTTAGTTGCGTACTAGCACACAATTTGAGAGCCACAAAAAATCGCAGCCCGTTTCTGAATTTTATCAAGCGCATTGAGATGTTCCCCTCTATTAGGATCTATTCTATCACTGGTCTAACTAGTGAAGTGAGTGCGACTGCCTTGGCCAGGCTTGTACTTCTCTTTAATATTCTATTTATAAAAAGTAACGACCCCCATCCCTTTCGCCCCAGTTTAAATTCTTATTAAAAGTTACGCCTAAATATTTACAGGTTTTAACGAAAGACACTTTTTGTTTCCTCTTTATATTGTTCGTGGATAACATTTTTCTTTGCAGTAACAATAATTGTTTGAGACTTAGATTTTCATCTTATTTATTTCAGCCCTTGTCTAAATATTCATGAAGAGCGATTTCATCCTCTATATTTTCTACAGTTTTGTAAATAATGCATTCGTTAGCGAATAATTTAATTTTAGAATCCATTCTCGTCGTCAGGTAATTTATAACATCTAAGAACATTATTGGACCAATTACAGTGTCCTGTGGTACGGGGAATGTAATTTCTATTGGTTCGAATAGTTTATAATTCACTCGGACGCAATTATTCCAAAGTTCCCTAACCCATTCCCATAACCCATTATGTAATGGTCTAGTCCTGATTATTTAATTTTAGCTATTGAAGTATTGAATGGTACAACATCGATATCCTTCGAGAAATCTACGACTACCGCGTTAATTCTTCCTCCATCATCGACAATGTCCGCACGATCCTGACAATCCATTTCTAAATGGCTGCCGCAGAATGTCCAGATCTAAAATCCGTGTTGTCGATGATATATCCACCGTCTCTCTTCCCAATGTTTCCGCAAATGCTCGACTATCAAGCGTTCTAATGTTTTACTCACTACTGACGTCAGACTGACCGGTCTCTACTTGCAAATTTCTGTCCTTGATCTCGATTTGTATATTGGCACTACTGTCGCAATTTAGACGTAACATCAATATCGTTGGCCGAAATTTCAAATAGGCGCGTTACGTACGTATCCGTTGCTAACTTAATCACTTCCCCGGATGAGTCCTAATGAGTTATGATGCTTAATTTTCTTAATATTCCTTCTTAGTATGCTGGTTTTAATTTTGAATGTGGACGTTTGATTTGTTTTTACGTCACTGCATGAGTTCAACACTCTTTTAATCTCATTTGGCCAATTTTAAACGGATTTTAATGTTAGTTCAGACGAACCTCATCGCCAAATGAGACAATACTATCGAAGTGAAACTCCATATTAAGAAGTTAACACTAAACGTACCGAGACTTAATATATACCTATTTGTACCGCAACCGGTCAAATGACCGGTTTCTAGAAAAGGACTTTATTTTGCATATCCCGTTGGACCTGGTTCTGTTATGAAGTATTGGTCTTCCAGGTATTTCTTTCCATTACAGTTCCATCAACTGAAATATGTTGATCATTTTTTTCACTCTCTTATTCAGAACTTGAGAGCAATCTCATTCTTTTTCGTCCTCCGCGTTTATTCATAATATTTTTTTCCTCAGACTCAGACTCACTGTCTAATAGATCGTTATCATTTCTAAATAGTATTTCTTCTTTTTCAGAGAGTTCATCTTCGCCTATGTTATTTCTTTCTTCTAAATACAACGACTGCATTGATTGTTTAGACATTTTTATGGGTATACGGTAACACTAATGTAACTGAAATGGAGAAACGCTCTAAAAAGCAAAATATAAACTACCTACCAACATATTTCGTTTGTTATTACCTTTCTTTCTACTAAAACGATTTTTACAACTTGAAATTTTAGGCTCTTTATTGAAATTCACAACAATTTTTTACAGAGCTTACCCAACACCAGTCTTTGCAGAAGTGTACCACAAAATCATGTAATACTACGATACGAAACAAATGCAATACTTTTATAAAAGGCTCTCGGTCAAATGACCTGTCGTGGTAAATAACGGCTAGGTTACAAGTGTTTATAAGATTTAACAAATAAAAATATAAACAAATAATGTAAAATTAATTGTGTATATTTAAAATAAATAATCATGAAGTCAAATGAGGAAAAGCGATAACATTTTATGTGAATTTTCTCATAAAAAGTTTACAACCGGTCATGGATCGTTCAGTGTTAATATAATATTATCAATTAGTTCTCCGCCGGACGCGGCACGCATGCGGATGAATCGACGCTAAGTCGAGTTTCTTAATGTTCCGCTGCGCCAGCGACTGCTTTTCAGTAAGAATAAATTTTCGTTTATTCACTTCACATAAATATCAGAATGAAAGTGTCTTCTTTAACAAACATCCCACTCCTCCGCCTCAATGTGTCATCAAACTTTCGCCACCGATACGCACAAGGAGCTCTGCAGGCGACTTTATATTTTTTCTTTCTTACAATTCAGTTCGCTCCCAACGGACACACAGAATTTACTCCCATAAAATCTGCCACCAACATTTGGTCTCCCTAACCTCACAATCAATGACACCATAATTCCATGGCAAAAATCCAGCAAATACTTCGGTGTCTTCATTGACAGTAAACTATTATTCAAAAATCACATAATGGAAGCTAACAAAAAAGCTAAGAGAGCTATTGGTATCCTGTACCTCCTGCTCAGTGTTAAACACTTAGATAAACGACATAAAATAACTATAATTAAAACGATGCTTCGACTATTACTTACTTACGGCTGTAAGATTAGGGATACAGCAGTTACATCCATATAACATTTATACAGATGCATAAATAATATCAACAAGAACAATATATTTACATACGGAGGTCAAATTAAACTACATTAAAAACAAAATAGTAAAACTCTACAAATTCTACAATAGACTAAAAATTGCCAGCAAAATATATCCGAATTTAAAGCTCCTAGGTAAGAAGCTCCTAGTGATAATGACAAGTATAGATTCCCTAGGAGTATTATCTTATAATCACATACTGAGTACAGCTTAATATTGACACATTGTCCCTCAATGTAACGGTTTTTCCTTTTGTTTCCTTTGAAAGTTAATGATACGTGAATAAATAATTAACTACTAACCACCTGTCAAGGGCAAATTAGCCCGGTACCATGGAATAAAGAACGTAACTGGCATTCCCAGCCTAAATGGGTTAAAAAAATAAATAAAAGGTCGTAACAGTGCACGACCAAACATTAAAGTTTAACAAATTTGGAACTTCAACATTTTTATTCTTTACAAATGATTACGGAAACCAAATTGACACCAGGTGTAAGTCATGTGTACGAGGGTATAGAAATTACCCAAATGAACGCTGTAAAAGTGGTCCTCTAAACTTAATCAAAACTATGATTAAGCACGAATAGCTGCCAACAATACGCAACCCGACGGTCAGAATACTAGGAGAAGCTAACTTAGCCTGGATCGTTTTATTCTGCGTCTGACAATAGAGTGTAAGGAGTTCATTTCTTATCTTCAATAATACTCACTTTCCTCTCGGCGGTATCAATTGGAAACACCCAAAAAAGGATTCTGCATAGACAATCATAAAGGCATATTTATGCATCACGATGGCTTTAAGGATAATTTAGAATTCAGAAGTTCCTCTCATGGCCAAACGTAAGGTGATGTTCTGAACAGATAACACGAGTGTTCAAATTCGTCAGTAGGTCTATTCCATGAAATATTAGTGTGGTGCATAAATTCGCTGAGATTTTTCTGAAGTTTATTAAACGCATCGGATACATTTTAGAGAAAAGATGATAATAATAAAGAAAATATTTTTCTTCAATATTTCAACAGTCTGCCATGGCCGGAGTAGTTTTTAGATTCGACGCATGTATAAATCGCGTGGCATCGAGTTATCAAAGAAATCGTTGAACAATGTCCGGAACGCAATTTCATTACATGTAAGGCCTGTTTCACATTAACCCGGCTTTAAGTTTGAACAGCATTCTAGCCAACCCGACAGCAATTCAGCCAGCTACTTCTTCCACATCTACCCAGTTGTCTCGTCGAGGCTCAAATATCTCAATTACACTAATGTTACATTTCTTTATTGTACTAAAACATATTGGAGAAAAATCGTTTTTAAAATTTTTTAAATCACTCTAAGTTTCGTCCGTTTAAGGAATTTCCTCGGATTAGTTAAAAAACTCTAATAAAAGTAATTAACATTAGTTAGAAAAAATTAAAGTAGTTACAATAAAATGCAATATAAAAGTTTATAATAACATTAGTGATTCATTATGTATAATTTTCTGTTCTTTCGTATTTCACATATGAAGGAATACGAAAAATTAATTACATTTAATTACAATTTGATTAAAACAAATTTATTTAGAAATTAATTTTGAAAAGAAAAATAATAATAATAAATGAGACTGTTCAAATAACTATGAAGGAGTTGATGACCTTGAGGTACAAATATTTCCCGACTGTTGGTAGTACTGAGTTGACGGGGAGAGGAAGGGGAGTAATTATAAAGTGGATATTTCTGGATATAGAACCACTGTCTATTGTCAATTTTTTCGTTTTTTCTTATCAGAAAGCAGTTGAACTACGTCGTCGTCAAACATTCCTAGCGGAAAAATAATTTCGTTGAAGAAATAAATAGCGAGCCATGCACTTGAGCCATCATCTTGAAGGTCTTCCTCCTCAATAGTCCCTTGTGATTTTAGATAATTTTGTTCTTGAAAGAGATGACTACACATTAAAGATACTCTGTCTATAACTGGGTTTAGAAGTATAATGAGAAGTGAATGAATCGTGGAGGAATTTCAGCAAATAACGTAAGAAACATGATGATGAATTACTTTTCAACTACTACTGGTTCAGTAAAATGACAGATATCAAACATTTAAGACATAAATAAAGTAATTGTATTATCTGACTTCATAATACAAATAAAACACAAAGAATGGCCAAAGGTCAAAACAGGAAAAAATTAATTTGAAAACGTTTCCTCCCCCAACTTTAGGGATCTCCTCAGATCTTTCTACAATAAAATTTATACAATTAAATATACATAGTTGAATAGAAATTAATAAATAAAATTGGTATGTTGTCGTACTTACAATTATAATAATACAAAAATTTCTTGTTACTCTTACAAAATGAGCGAAAAGCACCACATAAAATTAAATCTTTAAATGTAAAAGCATTCGAAGTATTTAAATTCTATGTATCATTATTTATTATGATTTACTTATGTATTCTGGAATCTTTGAAATGTAAATTTTGTAGTTTAATAATATTATGTTACTAAAATTAAGTTTTGCCATTGTTTTCACATTTCGGCTCCGAACGTTGCAGAAGTAACAAGAAATTTATATATTCTTTTAATTGTACGAGGACCAGTCAAATATAAACGGGATTTTTTTATCAAGCTTAGTAGGAGAGTCAGAGGGCCTGGACACTTTATCACGAATTCCGTCTAGGGTCTCTCCACTCCACTACCGCACCTCCAATGTTAGTCTCATGCAATCGAGTGAGATCTTCAGAAATTTTTAGCTCCATTACGGACACAATTTGAGGATGATACTCTCCCAAAACCCGCGTGTACGAGTGGCACAACAATTTTTCGAAGGCTGGGAAATTGTGGAAAATCAAAGTCACGATCGGCGTCCTCGAACTTCCACCACAGAAAACAACATCCGCGCAGTAAGGGAGCTTGCGGGGGAAGACCGACGGCTACAGTTGACGAAATTGGTTCTTCAGTTGGTCTAAGTCCCGGGAGTGCGCATTCGATCATCAGAAAGGAACTTGGGTAAGCAAAAGAGGCGTTTCCCAATCAGAAGCGTCCGTGTGACTACCATCTGTTTGTACAGTTGAAGAAAGCTCAAGGAGGCCAGACGTTCAATAGCGACGAAAAGGTTCTACTCTTTGTTCTCAATTGGTTAAAGACTCAACCTTCAGCTTTTTATGATGACGGAATCAGGAATCTTCTGAAACGCAGGGAAAAATGTGTTTCAGTACAGGAAAATAATAAAAAAGTTTTGAAACCCTATCGCTCATAGAAAAATTACTTTAAAAAATTCCCGTTTATATTTGACTGACCCTCGTAAGTGGAATTTTTGACTTGAATTCCATGCACCTTTGATCAATTTACGCAATCTCCATTCTTTGCGTATTCCGTAGAATTAGGGTGGGAAGAATGTGATGAGTGAATTGTAGGCGAGCCTGGCTTAGGTTTACGGAAATAGAGCGATGTTGAATCGGTCCTTGGATATCGACTCGGATTAGCTCAGTTGGTTGAGAGTTCGCCAGGAAAACGGGAGGTCTGGGGTTCGAGTCCCTGGTCCTGAAGCATTTCTGCTTCCATTAACATTTAATATTTCGATATGATGAGCGTTAAAAAATCAATATTTTGTACTGTACTTGGCATATTCCATTCTTTCTTTTCATTAATATCTTCATAACCATTTTTAATTATTTGCAAGCTTCTATCCAGGCAATTATAAAATGTATTCTATCTTTATGGGATTTTATAGTTTTGTCCCACGAAACAGGTTGAACGTGAACGAAATTTATCAATAAATCTATATTGCCCATGATAATAAATGCAAAAATATTTTAGTTTAGGAACACAATTGATAAACTGTTAGGCAAATTGTTAGCAGAGCAGGGTTACTAGCTGAGGGAGAGTCGGGCTACCTACATGGTTTTCCGGCAGCCGGGTAGCCACCATGCAGGGCCAATGGGAAAGCTGTCATTAGAGTTTAACTGTTCTGCAGTCCATCCTGCTGTCTGTTTCGGATAATCGTGTTAATGTGAAACTGGCCTAAGCCGTTCGCCGTTTCCGAGATTGGGTTAATCGCCCTCAGCCGATGCCTTCAATTGAGCTGAAATGTTAATTTATGTTAAGCGGCGGTCACACGATGCTGCTTTGCCAGTCGCTGATTGCTGCTGTTACTAGCAGTGGCTGTCTAGCAGCGTGCTGAGAGGGTTCAAACGGCAGTACAACAGCGGCTGGCAAACATCTCAGCTGTGTTTACGGTTCAAGCTTATAAAATGTCGTTCCAAAGATAAAAAATACTAAGAACGCGTGTGGCCGAACTTTGCGAGTGTCAATTATTAATTTCAACTTCAAAGAAGAAACGCAAAACGGGTTAGACGTTGGGTGGAAGGAAGAAAACAACATGGAGCTTCATCGAAGTTAATACCGAAGACCTTTCCACTTTCTGCGGCATATTAGGACCGTAAAATCTGAAGGATTCCTAAAATTATTTTTTCCTTTAATAAGAATAAAATGATACCAACATGACGGAAGCTATTCCGTGATAAATAAAATTTTTAATAACTGTGAGACACCTAGAAACTGGAGAGAGATTAAAATTTCAACCCATAAAAATACTACGTGGAAAATGGCATCTACCTTACGAAGTTTTCTGTGTGTGATCTGCAACTGCACCAATCTTCTGTGATTTTTTTATTGCACGCATATTTTTATTCTAATTTCGAATTGGGGTATAGTTATTCTTCAGCCAACAATTCAAAGACTTTCAAATGACGTTTCAAATGAGAGGTTCACGAAAGACTCCATTAAAATTAATATTTTCCGTATTTTTCACTTGAGTTCCATTTCACTTCGCCTACTTTAATTTGCGCTTACATTTAACCTTATTTTAATTAATGCACAAATATATCACAAACGTAATCGCAAATAAAGAACTCAAATTCGATAATTAATAACGAGCACTGCGTTACCACGACAATGTAACGGAATATTATCATGGGCTGGCAATTGCGACAAACGTCAGAGATCAGATGACTTGGTCACGTGATGGCTAGCAGCGCTAGTAAAGTAGAACGGACTCAGCTACTGAAATCGCTCTGCTGCTGCTGGTAGCAGCGGAGAGAAGCTGCTTAGCAGCCACCAGCATCGTGTGACCGTGTCCGAAACGCGCTCATCATTTATGCTATACCGTGCCTCTTCCGTGATTCTATCGTGAGAAAGCCACAATAGTCAATAGTCATCGAAATTCAATTCACTACGCTCGCTGGAATTGGTGGATGCATCGGTCGTTTTGGATAAAGATGAAGAAATCAGAAGAACATGGGCCGTGCACCCATCTTATAAAATAAATACCGCTTTTTTAAAATAAAATAAAATGAGTCTAACTATTCCGGATTAGACATGTACACTGCTTAAACATACTCAATTAAATTTTCGTCAATCATCTTTAAATTAATACAAAAAAACTAGTGAACTTAATTAGAGTGAAGAAAAATAGCTGTGACGTTGTCATTGTTGAGGATCGGAGGAGGAGTTTCGGCTACGGAAGGAATCACATGTTGAGTGTCGTCTCCGTGTTTTGGTCGACACAGCACCGTCTAACATAAATTCAGCTAAAGATTTTACTATTCCTACAAAGAAATGGGTGAACCCTTGAATAAGAAAATGAAAGTTTCTTGCATTTGCAGTTCTTCTTGTATTATATAGACTACTTAGTCCTTGAAGCCGAAAAACGAGATACGATTTTAAAATTATTAGCAGCTAAGAATTGGGAGGCGAACAACAGGATTCTCTCGCTTACCTACAGAGCAATCATCCTGGGAAAACTTGACTACGGAGACCACGTTTATATTTCTGCTCATAAAAGACAGTTTAAAAGACTTAATATCATCCAAAACGAGGTCTTAAGAATCATCACGGGGTGACTTCGATCCACTCCAACTGATGGGCTGAGAATAGAAGGAAATGATGCTTCTCTAAGTCTTCGAAGGAAACTCTCTGTGCAGTTACAGCCAGTGTCGCATTCAACAAGATTATATGGGACCACGTGATCATCCCCGATCATTTCACCCCATAGGACCCTATTCTTTTTCATTCGCTCCTCAAATCTCTGCTCTTGAAGTAAACAATTGACCTATCAATCATTGACCTAAACACGTTCTCACACGTTCCTCCCTGGAAGTTTCTTCCAATAGATACATCCCTAACCAATCCTGATTTTAGGGGAAAGGGTGAGTGCTTCTGGGATGAGAAGATTGAGTATCTTTTTTAGAAATATAATCATCCCAAGGTATTTTTCACAGATGGGTCAATGTATAATGTCGGGTAGGATGCTCGGTTATCTCTGCTGAATTCAATGATTCAGTGACAATTAACGAGTATGCTTCAGCCACAACAGCTGAAACTGATCGCTTTACAATACTGCAAAGACCGCCCATCCGATTTCACGTTGATTTTGACCGACTCTCTCATGGCGATCAACTCACTGTCCAATCAACGGCACAGAAGTAGTTGCATCGACGAAATCAGGAACCTTCTTTGGGAAATTAAAAGCAATGGCCAACAAATCACCATCTGTTGGTCCCCGCTCATGCGGACGTCTTGGGAAACGATCTTGCTGATAAAGCCGTTAAGCAGGAGGCCTCATTGCAAATAAACCGCTTGGACTATCCTACTTGTGCAAGGAAGGACTTAATGGTCGGGTGCATCAACCTCCTGAGAGAATGTTAGATTCATGATAGAAGAGGAAAAAACCTAGGAATCCTCTATAATGATATGGAGTCCTTCAATGAAATAACCTATCCACTTGATATCTCGAGAAGACAGCAGGTCTTTGTTGCAAGACTGAGATCTTTCTACTCCCGCCTTACACATTCATTTATCTTTTCTAGGTCTCCTCAGCCTTTATGGTCAGATTGTAACACCGCCCTGACTATACCCTGTATGACACCAGCATTGCTAACTATTCCAGGCGGGAACTCTGTACCTCTCCCGTTGCTGTTCACAGTCTGCTTAATTTTGTTGTAGAAATTGGATTTTCGGAAGAAATATAAGCAGATTATGTGCCATTGTGATCGTTGTTTCTCTGTTCTAAAACTGCCAGTTTTTTTCCTCATTACTTGCATTGCATTATTAGTAATTTCTATGTAATTTTACTGTTTCTTTTGTAATTTTTTTGTAGTCGCCAAGAACGTCCACTGTTGACACGACTATAATTTCAATTTTAAAAAATGTCAAATGAGTAACATATTACAATAGATTGTAATAGTAATCAAGTTTCACAAAATTAATTACTGGATTCCTACATTTTATAATTGTTGTTGTTTGTTGTTGAGGTTTCAGTCCTAAGACTGGTCTGATGCAACCCTCCATGCTAACCTATCTTGCGCAAACCTTTACATTTCATTATAACTAGCTTAAACCACATCCTACTAAATATTCTTAGCGTATTCCATCCTTGTCCTCCCTCTTCTGTTCTTACCCTACACACTTCCCTCTAATGCTAATTTTACAAGACCCTCATGCCTTAAAACGTGGCCTATTAATCTATCCCTTCTCTTGGTCAACGTCCTCCATATTGTTCACTTTTCCCCTATTCTGTTTAGAACTTCCTCGTTTGTGATTCTATCCAACCATCTGATTTTCAGCATTCACCTATAGCACCACATTTCAAAGGCTTCTATTCTTTTCCTTTCCGCAACTTCTATCGCCCACGCTTCGCGCCCATATAACGCCACGCTCTATACGAACATTTTTAGAAACGATATTCACACTTATATATTACCCGTAAGTAAATTCCTCTTTTTCGCGAAAGCCCTCCTTGCCTGTGCTATCCTACACTTTATGTCTACTATACTTCTACCATACCTAGTTATTACGCTTCTCGAGTAGCAGAATTCCTTAACTTCCGTCAAAATATCCCTTCCCGATCTAACACCCTTCGTTATTCCACTGTTTCCCAAACTACAGTCCATTACCTTGGTTTTCCCTCTATTAACCCTCACATTGATCTCTTTCTCTCATGCCATTTATTATGGTTTCCAAGTCTTCTTCTGATTCCCCAAATACTATAATAACATCAGCAAAGCGTAAGGTTTTTATATCTTCTTCTTGCAGTATGATTCCTTTTCCATATTCCGTTTTAACATTTTTCATCGCCTGTTCTATATATAAGTTAAACAGTATGGGCGAAAGACTGCATCCTAGTCTTACTCATTTCTTGATTACGACTTTCTTTCCTTGATCTTCTATTCTAATTACTGCTGCATGTCTTCTGTAGAGGTGATTTAAATACACATAATAAAAGTGTTCAGCAACATATAGGAAGAAATCTGCCTCTTTTATACAGGAAAGGAAGTGCCTTAAAGATCGTGATATAGAGAGCAGATGAAACTAAGGTCTAAGAAAGCACAATCAGGTGAATAAGGAGGATGCGTTATGACTTCAAAACCAACTTGTGGATAATGTTTTCTGTCAGGTTAACAGCGAGCGGACGGGCGTTATCGTGAAGTAGTATTACCACTTGCAGTACTGTTGGTCGTTAATCTTGGAACGCGTCCTCGAAACGTCGCACTTAGAGCCAATAATTATCAACAATAATGATAAAGCAATTCATAGCACAGCACATCATCGCTGTACCACCTGATTCATAAAAATGCGCTTGGTGTATGGTTTCACATTTATGTAAATTATTTTTATGTATTATATTAAATTTATTCAAACCTAGATTGTACTAAATTTATCATAATTATTTATTAAATATAATACTAACGAGTAAATTAATTGACCTGAGAGAGTATGTATACCTAATCTCTTGAATATTTCTCTTCACGAATTCTACAGTTGCTGCCAGCCGGCTCTTGGAATGTGTCGCCTTCTCATGCAGAAGGATATGATAATTTATATATAATTTGATCACAACTATGTTTTATTTTTGTGAATATTGAAATAGAGGTTGGACATGAATTTGAAAAAGAAATATTTTTATAAACTACAAAATTTAGTAGCTAATATACAGATAATAAATTAGTGATTAAATGAATACCACATAATGTTTCTTCTAGTCATACAGCTTTTTTCAGACAATAATAAACATGAGTGTCACCAGGACTCAATAGCGAAGTCTTTGCTATTGAGTTTGTCACTTGGCTTGTTCTGCTTCGTTCTCAAGGTTTTCACGTTTGTTACCACCCGTCTATCAGAATCGTTTTATGCTATTTATTTAATCAATAATTTACTGTCTGTATTTTCACTACTTCTTTTTGTAATTAGTACACTTTAAAAACAGATATTTATACACTGAGAGCCCAAATTATCATGACCATCCCCTCGATACAATGTTGGGCCACCTTTTGCTCTTGAATTTGATGATTGGTAAGTGGAATTTGAGATCATATCTGATGAACTACACTTTCCAATTCCGTAAGATTTGATGGCCTGTTCAATCTCATCCGACAGATTCCAATTGGATTGGATTGAGATTGGCCAACGAATCACGCTCTTTAAATCATCTGCAGACAGTGGACACTTTATGACAAGGACTGCCCCGCTGGAAATATCCAACCGTGACAAAGTACACCATTAATTAACATAATAGGCTGTACTTGATCTATGATAATACTTAAATGTCTTTGGACATTATTTCACAGAAATCAAAGGATTCATAGTGCCAAGAAAACAATATTACAGCCACCATTTTGAAATGTTGTGGCAATGCAGTTGGGGTCCACACTTTCATAGTTTTCTCCATGCAATCTGCATTTAAAATCACAATTAATCAGACATGGCCCTTTTCCAGTCATCTACAATGCAATCCTTGTGCTCATTGGCAATCTGAAGACGTCTGCTCTTGTTCAAGGCAGACAGTAAAGGCTTTCAAAACAGGTTGTCGGCTTCCATAGCCCATACAGTGTAACTTTCAGTAGAGTTTTTTTATGCTTTCTTCTTTGCTTTAGCTGGCAGGACCATTTTCAATTTTTTTATATCATCTTTATTAAATTTATGTAGTCATATTATTTGTTGGACATAATAAATTGTTGCATTATTTTGAATGCCATTTTCATTTTCAACTAATTAACTATAGAATAAATTAATTACACCAAGAAACACATTACAATATGTATGTATGTAGAATCTATTCTTGTGGTGTTGAGAAGGCAAGTTACAAAACAACATTTGTGACACTTAAAAAAAAAAGTAAAACTGAATAAACATAATCCATAAAACATTATTAAATGTAGCCAGTGGGGCATTCATATGACAGAAATTTTATATCAAACTAAATACAGAAGTTATTCTTGGCCAAAGCACTTTCAGTTAGATGTTTGTTAATGTCTACAAAATGTCACCCTTGCAAGAAATAAATTACTACAGTGTTTTGTATACTTTTAACATAATTGAGTGTTGTGAATATTTGTAATTAGATTCCATAATGTAAATTCAGGTTTCCATATTATGAAAAAATTTCCCTAACAACCTGTTACTTCCATAACAGTATTATGAAATTTAAATCTGATAAATAAGTAGTTTGCAGGCCTGCTCATATTTCCACTCTAAACTATAGAACTAAACTAATATCAGATCATATACATTCACATTCTTAATTTCAAAAAACAAAGTACTTATCATATATCAAAATAAATGAAGGTTTATTCTATTTATAGAAACATGTTTCAAGTTTTTTATTGAGAAAAAATTACTCATATTTTATTGCATTATTTTTGTACAGTTATAATTTCAAGTTCCAAACACAGAAAACCATCATAAATGTTTTATTCAACACATACATAAAATGGTATTTTAAATGACAAGTACATTCACCATTATTTTTGTTAGAAAGTAAGCCAAATGTTAGCATATAAAAATAATTATAAATTATACACACAGCAGGTAATTATGACATGACTGATAATTACTAAAAGCATTTTCTTCATTATTTATGCATTAATTTAAACGTTACACATTGTAATATGGCACATCCATGCATAAAAAAAAACAATTTCTAATGGCTCCTTGTAACAGGTAAAAGGAAAACAACATATAATAAGATTATATAGCCTTCATTACTTACTGTGTAATTAAGTTATAAACTTAACAAAGCAAGCCACAACACTACAATAAATGTATATCATGTTCAATTCGAAAATGATTTATATCTTACATCTGAAAATAATTTCCAATATTTTGAATTAACTTTTAACTAATTTGGCATTTTAACTGCTTTTTGTATATATACAATTAATTAAAAAACATAAAAAGTAAATACAGGTACACAAACAAATAAAGTCTATGGAAATATATTACATGTAATTTACAGGATAACTGTAAACTACATTTCTTATAAACTAAAATATTAACACTACAGATATGTTTATAATTTCAGTCCTACAGTGCACATTTCAGTAGGGTTTGTCACACCTGTTTTTAACCACGTTATTTTATCATTAAGTTATGACACAACAGACTGAAATTAAAGTAAATTTTGATCATGTATCAAATCATATTATTTTACTTTACTTTAATTTCCCCTAGGTGACAAAAAATTTAAATAAAAACTGGACTTTACAACTGCAATATATAACAAAAGATACTTCAGTTTCAATTCTGATTACCCACAAAAATCATCACAATTTTGTCCGACAGATGTTGGGCCACCTACGTTTGGTTAAAATACAATACTAAATGCAGGCATCTTCCACATCACTAACACAAAATGATAACATGGCCTGGAAACCACATGAGCCCATAATGTTTAAAAACATTACTAAAATATATAATAAAAAATCAGTCTTTGCAAAATTATTTCAAATTAAAGTTGGGCACAATGACTTCATGTATAGAACTTTTCCTCGTAAATATGAAAAGTTATTACTATAAAGTGAATACATATCAATATACTGTACAATAAATAAATGTCACTCTACTATTTTATATACATATACATACATAACATAGGATGAGATGACTTGCCTAATTAATTAATTAACATTTTAGGAAAGACAGGACTCAAGACAGGACTGTACCTCGTGCAGTCAACTACAGACTGGCTGGAACAAGATGCAGTCCTGCCTTGAAAATTTGACATTCATATAGTGTGATGATACCAACTCTCAATTTAAGGTATATCAGTCATACTATATCTCTCTATCCTAAACATACTTGCAAACTGCATAAAATAGTTATTAAAATAAATGTTTCAGGTACTTTACAAAACTCAAATAAAAACAACTTACAACAGTCAAGAAAACATCAAGACTTGGATGTAGAATAATATATTTTAGACAAATAAAACATCTTCATAAATGAAGTAACATAATATTGTCACAAAAAGGTAAACTTAAGGAATTATTAACTTTTAAAACAATTTTCAATAAAAATAACTTTACAGAATTTGACTTTTCAGAGCAGTGTAATTCAAAAAGCCAATGTTTATCATTGCTCACATATAATGTAAATGCTCAAATATTTATACTCTTACAATTATTATACAAAAAACATGAATAGGGAAATATGGGAGATATATTGAAAAGATTTCCAAATTATATATTATTGTATGTACATAAAAGACACAGTGACATTGAGGGCTGATATCAACAAGTAGGAGAAATGCAAGTTTAAATATCTTTTCAGGAGAAAGAATCGTCGAATCAGGCTGTAAGACTGTAGTTTCCCATTGAACATGAAACAAATGACAAAATTCTTCAAATCTTCAGAGGCACCAGTCTCCTTTCTAGGGAGAGATGTGCACTGCGTACCGACTGACCAGTCCAACATGACGACACTAGTCCTCAATTTCAAGTAAGCTATTGCATGAATCAAAATAATAATATGAATTAAGTTTCCTAGTTAAAGGTTTTTATATACAAGAAGTGGGTTAATACTTATAAAATCTGAGTATTCTTTCAAATAGTTAAATAAACTGATATTTAAAAATAATTTCATTACTGTTGAAATTCAACTATATTAAAAATATACATACAAATGAGAATTTCTGTGACTTTATAGACATTGAAATATCTGGCTATATATAAAACATATTATTAAATATGGATTATTTACAAAAAATTAATCACTGGAAATAAATCATTATGCCCACTGTTAAAGGAAGCCTGCCACATTTCTTGTACCAACCAATACAATGTTATTGATACTCCAAAAATTAAAAAAATTATTCACAAACAGTAATGTGTACTTACAACAGTAAACATAATTAGTAAATCAATAAACAACTGCTTTCACAATAATTAAATCGAATTATCCAATTACAAAAATAATAATTTAATAAAACCAATATTTCGTCACCATGTTTGGGACTTCTGAAGGTAATTTATTTAAACGTTACTACAAAACTGTAAAAAAATGACATTAAGAATTGTAATTTAAAAAACTAATTAATATAAGTAATAGTAAATAATAATAAATTTATTTATTAAAACTAATGTTATTAAGTTTCTGAAATATTAATAACTTTAATGCATAATTTTCTAAACTTTTTGTACAATTTTTTTTTTGTAGGAATATTTGAAGAAGTTACCTCAGGAAGTCCCAAACATGGTTACATTGGTTTAATTAAATAATGACTTTATGTCTGTAATTAGGTTGTAAATTCATCTGATTTAATTAGTCAAAATAATTGTTGAAAGTGCAATTTTAGAATAGAATTAAATGATACACGTTCATCATATCAAATTGAAAAGTAAAGCACAATTATACTAATAAATTTAATATAACACTATGTACTTTTCCTTTACAAGTCTCCATTATTTTTAACTTAATGATTTAGGTCTATTTGAACATTTGTTTCAGAAATTAAATGGAATGTCAAAAATTAGATTTTAGTAAATATAAAGTTTACAGATCTAAGAATGCATAATTTTAACCTCTAAGTATTATACACAAAAAACTAATTTAATTAAATTCCCATGTAAAAAATGCAACATTATGGGCAAATTCAAAATATTAATTTGCACATCGAAGGTGAACAACAATGTATTGTTAAAAGATAATAAAAAAATAAATTTCAAGTCAATTTTCTTAATGAGTAACCAGTCAACATGGCAATTATTCCAATTTGCTGTTATTGTTTATTTTTATATAGATATTGGCTATAACAAGTACTATAGTCCAAAAAGAATGTTCCTGGAAGTCCACTAAATTTTTATCAATATGATAGTATTATTTTGTTGCCTCAGGTGGACAGTCAGGTTGATTAGATGGGTGAGCAGCACGAAAAGCTGGGTGATTTTCCAGTTCTCTATCAATTCTCAAAATTATAGGAAAAGGTCTCAGATCCACATGAAATCTGAAATGATATGGATAATTTAAAATGAATTTGAAAATTAGAAAACAAAATTAAATTTTAAATATATCAACGCACATTAATTTACTTAATATCATGTATACAGAATATTCAGTGCACGTAAGGATGTGACACTGTCATAATCATTAACACAATTGATAGGGACAGGACACAGAGAAGAAATTGAAGCTTGATGTCACCAATGATCCCCAAAGACATAACAAAATTATATACGTTTACCCCACTTTAGATGAAAACACCATAACAATCATCCTATATGCGAACTTACGTCACGTTTCTGCTCAAGTTCATTTACAGAAATTTAGCAACTTTGTCAAACAGGTTGCCCAAACACCCCTCTAATCCTCACAAAACCCAGCCTGGCAAGTGTCTTCCACCTACCCAATCCCACCACTCAGTTGCCCCAATATTCTCAATACAAACCTACACAGCCTCCCGAACCAAACACAGTGCCCTCAACGTATAATCAAGAACTTTAACCAATACAAAATTTTGAGGATCTCCCCCCCCCCCCCCCAATCATAGCCTTGGACCAATTCAGCTTGTCCGTCAGGACCTCTAAACACCACAACGCATTGTCTGTACATATTTAAAGAATGCTCCAAGATGTCACCTCCAAAATTCCCAACTACCACCCTCTTCAAGCCTTCACCACCATTCTTATCTCCCTTGTACCTTCAGCATCCTTTATTAAATATCTAACCTAAACCGTGCCAATAGATGAGTGAAAACCGGAATGAGAAGGCTGAGCAGCCAAACAAATTTAATAATTTTGTAACATTTCATCACTGCAAGATGGGCGTATATTGCAATGTAGTAGGACCCCAACACCACTACTCCCTTGACTTGCATTGATAAAGGATTCGAAATTATATTAAGGCAACAGTTATATTAAAATGTATTACCTTCGAGCATTGAATACCTGTGGTATTAAGCAACAATCGGCAAGGGTTATTTCATCTCCAACACAATATTTGCCAGCACATGATGATAGCAACTTCTCTACAGCTACAAAAAATATGAGTAAGACATAATTATTAATTTAAAAAGTACACACAAAACTGTTCAATTATTTCATAATTATATCATAAATATATATGAAATGTCTGAAACATGATGAAGTCACACATATTGAATATTTGGATAGTAAGTAAAGATAGAAAATGAGGGAGAAACGTAGGAAATTCGCTTTAAGTCATATGCTTGGTATAAAATTATGCTCAGAGAAAGGCATATGTGAAGCATAGAGAGAAATGGAAGAAGAAAAAACTGAAAAGATTAGGCACCATTGGAACTCAAACCCAGATCGTCACAGAACTTCTATTATAGCCGCAGACTGCCTTGACTAATGGGATACATTGCCAACTTATCGAACATTGTCAGTCTAGTAGTTAGCTTATTTTAGTTTGGATGAACATAGAGAAGAGGTATAGAAAAGTTTATTTGGACCATCCATTTAGGATACAAAATTAATGAAATATTTGAAACGTAAGAAATTCACACACGTATGACACTGTAATGTTAATTAAAACAATTAATAAAGACTGGAAAGAGAGTCGTCGGCTAGCCGATCACTAGAAATGTCTTCCTAACTTTCTAATGAAGGGGGTGGTGCCTCCGAAAATTTAGAACTCCAAACCTTACAAGGTGCCTGCCATCTGTGAACCTTAGGTAAGTCACCTACTTTTTATCTCTCTTTCCTGTTATTGTATATATATTGTATATATATACACATACATATTGTTAATGTCTAAAGGGCAATTAATTTCAACCAAAAATTATATTGACAAAATAATTCAATAAAAATATAAAAACTGTCATATTATTATTATTATTAAATATATATATAATAATTATTATATATGCATAATTTCATAACTTATAAATAGGGCACAGATTTTAATGACCTGAAAATCAATGAAAGACGCAAGAATTCGTGACCTAAATCCTGCATAAATATGACCTTAAAAAATATGTGTATTTACAGAAGTTTATTTTGAAATTATCCTATTAGAGTTTTTATATAATATAAAAACAAAATTCACTCCAGAACAAATTGTAAGGTACTTATTATCAACAGTATATGAAACTTAGTTTTCGAATCATTTTCAGACAGTCGTCGGCTAGCCGATCACTGGAAATGTCTTCCTAACTTTCTGATGAAGGGGCGGTGCCTCCGAAAATTCAAGTACTCTAAACCTCACAAGGTGTCTACCATCTATGAACCTCAGGTAAGTCACCTTCTTTCTATCTCTCTGTCCTTTCCCTATTAAGTATATATATAAATTGTGTTTTAAGAAAATTTTCACCTGCCGTAAAAAAGCGCATTCTTACATGTGTGTGTGTCTCTCTTCCATATTTTTCTCTCTATACTTGGAGAAATTCATATGTAAGAGGTGCCATGTGAGGATAGAACTCAATTTATTGTCAGATGCATTAATTCCGGTTTGCAGATATCATCTAGCACTTCATCACTTACAGTGACTCGCATATTAATATGCTTCAACTATATATGAACATTTATAATGCAAAAAAACATCAATTCATGAAAAACAATTATATTCATTTAATTAAAAATAAATTTAGAAACAAAGATTTAAACAACATACCACGAAAACCTCTGTTAATCCAATGCTGGGCCCATTCTTTCTTCTTTTCTTCTCCAACATATATAAGAACTATAAGATTCTGTAGGGGTTGAATTCCTGAAGCTATTACTTCACAAATTTCCCTCACCTGCAAATTAAAATAAATTTATTTTTTACAGAAATAAGAATTAATTACAGGAGATTAATAACGGCCAAATTAGTCAGACTCATTCCCATCTCCTACTTCAGGCATCCATCATCAAGACAGAAGAAAAGGAAAACTTTTGCCTACATTAGAAAAATAATACTTTTTGTACAATAATGTCAGCACAGTGATGCAATTACTTAACTATTTTACACATTTGCCATTGCCAAAATCTACGAGTGACCTTTCCTTACAGGAGGTTAGTATCTTTGGGATAACTGGATATAATTCACTTGGTTATGAAAGAACAGCAGTTGACTTTACTTAAATTGATAGTAGGCATTGACTGGCAGTGATGAAAGAAAATATCAAATTATTGAGAGACTGAGCTTCAAGACAGTGTATGTCTGAATGATGTGGCCTTTCACATGGCTTCAGTCCAAAGTTGAAAAATACAATTTTGTTTATACCAGTAACAGCTATTTAATTACATTTTAAACCAATTAACAGTCTTAAAATTAAAAATAGTCACTATACATACATATGATTGAGACTTTAAAAACTTGAACTTATTCTGTTTAGGCACAGTTTTAGTTTATAATTAAACTTTTCTGTAAACTTCTTCAACATTTAGCAATGTCAATATGCAGAAATGGATAACTTTGCCAGTTAAAAAAAATACTGATTTGACTAACTGTTCAAGTGAAGCAAAATGTTGGCAAATATTAGCTAAACATATCAGGTACCATATTTTTATTTAATATTAAAATTAAATTCACATAAATTAAAGAGTTCAGGAAATCATCAAAATTAATAGTATAAATTTTTATAACAATAGTTATAAACCTTTGCTCTTTTGTGAACATCCTGAGGCATCAATGCTCTGGCAGGTCGAGTTTCTTCAAGATAATGCATAATGTTCAGCTGAAACATGAATTAAATATAAAAATATTTACCTAATTAGAATAATTAGACAATAAGCAGCAAATGTAGAGTTTTTTTGTCATTGTCAGATCTGATATTAGATTAAAAACTATGAAACTTTATTAACACACTGTTCAAATTTTATGAACAACAATAAGGCTAAAATCTATAACACTTAGCAAAGTTACTTAGATTAGTACTGTAGCAAGTCATTGTCAAGAGGAGCAGATCTACTGACCACAAAAACTTCTTGAAAATTATCATACATACAAATCTTACATACTCTTAACTTCAATACTTTCTCAACATATGCTAAATAATAATAATGGATATAAAAATCACGGGCATTCTGATATAGTATCAAGCCATATTGAAGACATACTATTATAGCAATGGTTAAAATAACTTTGAGCAAAAGCAGGTTGACTGTATCTATAAACTCCAGAAATGCAAAGATGTAGAATGAAAAACTAATTTAAATCAAAATAGAGTCCATTATGATTGGAGTGCCCCTCATAAAAGAATTTCATAAAACACAAAAATACTTTCTTCAGAACAAATTTCAACATAATATATATTACATAATTTTATAGTAATTAATTTAATAATAGTAATTTTAAAAAAATATATAAATAGTAAGCTGAAACAGAAGGGCAATTCCGTCATGACAATCGCGAAATTCAGAAATGCATTAAATTTGAAAGCATAACTAGAATGCTAAATAAAACAAACAATTATTCTTGTCTGTTACTAAAGAGCATAATATTTTACAGGTTAAAAATACATACCGACTCAACTAATGTGTGTCCATCAATATGAAGAGCTGGAACTTGTTCCATTGGATTTACCTCACGATATTCATTACAGTGCTGCTCTCCTCCAGACTTAATTAAACTAACTGGTTTGATATCATAAGGTATTTCTTTCAGGTTTAAAGCTGATAAACAGAAAATTAAGATTCATGTCAATTCATTACTGTTTTCTATTAGTGTTACAGACAAGTTTAAATACCATACTGTAGGCATATTTATTGAAAAGAAAAATAACATAGACAAATAATAATAGAAAAATTATGAAAATAAATAGCAAGCCTTCCATCAGATGATCATGAAGGTGACATAATTGCACCTTAATTTCTAGTAATACATCTGAGCAAATTAATTATTACAAATATATGCATAAATGTGAAACAATGATTTCTAAAGCCAGTAGGACATTTCCTAACCAAAAATGATTCAGAAACAATGAAACAAACACTTCAGTAGACAAAAAATATACTCCTCATGTCTGCTACCATAGAAAGGATAGGAAACACAAAGTAATGCAGAATGAAAATTCATGCAAATTTTCGGAAACATAGTGATAAAGAAGTACTTCTGCTTTTTAACATTAAGAGTATTGTGTATAAGCAGTAACATTCTATTCTAATGTCAATTATTGAAGGGTATGCTATCAGCGTAATCCTAATTTTACCTGGTCATAGGGATTATTTTCCCATTCCACCAGAAATACTGAAATGGCATTAAAAACATAAAGCACTACTACCGATTACTATCAATTTCTTCCAATATTTTAAAAAAAATATTCAGAAAAAGTTTTCAGAATATCATAAAATATAAAGATACTATTCCAAGATTATCACAATTGTTCCCTTCAAATATATTATTTAGTTAAAAGTGATAGCCATAGCCAAAGATAAGAAAACAAATACTTACCTATTCTAACTCTCCATGAACACGAACTCCTCCAGTAGGAATATAAAACTGGCTGCAGAAATAATGATAAATCAATTTATGTCCGTTTTTAACAATAATTAAATGGAATAAATTTACAGCCTATTACAGACAGTTTCTTTGTACATTTCATAACCATAATTGGGATTCCTCTGATAATTTCTTCAAATGTTAAATAAATAAATTAAAAATACAGCCTTGCAATATTTATTTCTACTAAATGCTATTAATAACATAAAATTTTAATAATTTTAAATTTCATTTCTTAATTTTTTGTACAATTTTTGTAATAGCATTTATAAATTAAAGACTGTCATTGGAGTAGTCCACAAAAACTGAAAATAAATATTATAATTAAAGGCTAATATTTACTGCATGTAAATGGCTCAGATAAAATGAAACCTGGTTAAACTTGTCTATTATCACTTTTAAAGAGTATTTGCCAAATAAATTTGTTAGCCGACTGATTCACAGGAAATTATATATAAGAATACATAGCATTAGTGTAATATAGACTGTTAAATCTAAAAATGTGTCCGATTCTTTGATATAATAATAAATACAGTAACAACTTAATATCTAAAAATTAGGAAGTGGCTAAACTAAATAATTGTCCTTAAGTTGTTACAAATTCTCAAATTTTAAGGCTAATATAAAACACAAGATTTGAAGTAAATAAGTGTCTTCATTGACATAGAAATAAAATATATAAAAATATGTCACTTCATAAAAATTTTCCATGCCTTATACAATAAGTTCGCGGTCAAGAAATAAGAAAAGAAAAAAAGGAGTCAGACAAAAATAGTTTATGGTATAGTTTATAGTATTAACAGCAAAGAATTGTCAATAGAAAGAATGATGGTATGTATCTAATTTCTTGACTATGAAACGAGGTGAACAAGAGCATTTTCCATATATAACATTTTAATGTCTATTATCAGCTCATTTTTCAAAGGAAACTTCACTTGTATAATCGTATCTAAGTATGAATTGAAATTTATTAATTCGGAAAAGTGGGCACGATAAGGACATTATAAAATTTATAGAACAATATATAAATCAGACTTACTTTTCCTATAACAGACATTTTTAATGATTATAAATTCTTCCGATATTTTAGATTAAATATTTCGTTAAACAAAACATTCACAACTCGACGCTACTTTCTGCTTCGTATTATAAAGATAGCAGTACTTCGGTTTCAGAGATATTACAAGTCGGAAATTGAGAAAAAATTATGCAGTCTTGTGTCAAATGTAAACGAAAGTAAATAAGGATATATACGCTTATTTATTTTAAATTACAACCTTATGTATGAAATTTTGGAATGAAGTAAGTCCTATAACCCTAATGAAACCCTGCAAATTATTAGAGCTCATTGTACTTTTTGTCAGATGCTTAACATCCTATTTAATGGTTAACACGCATGAGCCGCTGAAAGGGTTAGCTTCGCTCCTATATCAAATCAGTTACAGCTGGTATGTTCAAAAACGTTGGCCGATTCTTTTTTACATGCCAAAGTCACCACCAAATTTTGTCGCGGCAAATTTGGACCTCAGTTAGGAAAACAATTACTCAGAAGCTAAATATATACATATATACTACAATATTTTGTAACCGAGCATAAGAATTATATTAGGTACTGGAACAGATAGCTATTGTATTCATACGAACAAAAATTTTAAGCGTGAAAGTTGCCCAAATAAAGTTTTTGAGTATAAAAATATACAAATTTTAGGCTAAAATATCTCACATTACATCACTACCAATTATATATTCAATTAGGAACTTAGAAAATACCCGGTAGTACAGGAGTAAATCAGATTGACCAAATTTTCGTATATACGCGGCATTTCTTATCTGTAACAGATATAAGAACCTACAAGTGCCCAAATTGTGACACAGATCATTTCTAGTACGATCCAAGTGAGAGAACGATGACCAACAGTACAAACAGAAAAATGATGTTTGAACACTATAAATACTTTCTAAAATGAAAGGAAGATCTTGGAATTTGGAAGGAAAACAGAAATATCAAAATATGTTAAATGATAAGCTAGAGAATCTCAAGAACACAAGAGATAATACAGTAGAGGAACAATGGCAAGTAATAGAAGAGATAATTAAGAAAGCAGTTAAAGAAACTCCTAGAAGCCATGAATCAAATGAATATTCCCTTGAAAATAGGTAGTCATAAAAATGACTTTTTATATTTGCGTTTATACATGCATCCTGACTTCTGGCTTCCCTAGGGAAGTTATTACGGCACTCCTTTCCTCGTTTCCTCGCATGACCACGAAGCCTTTGGGCTAAGTGTGGGATGTTCAGCTCACTAAAACACCTGTCTTGGTCCCTAAGAGGAATCTATGTTTCTCTTCTCTTCTTCTTTTCTTATTTTTCGTAGTCCTTGGCTACCATTCAGAACCTCTGAAAATTGACAAAAAGTTAAGTGAGAGATTTCGGTCCAATAGAGGAATGAAGCCACGAGATGGCCTATCTACCATTTTATTTGTATTGGCTCTGCACTGTTTTATAAAAGATTTTGGTCAGAAAGGGCACAATTTTTAACAATTTGAGTAAGATATGTGCATTGCCATTGCAGCCAGTTCTAAAAAAATAAGTGTATAAAGAATTAGATCGAAAATCAGTAGAAATGGGATTTCTATTAGAAAAACTAAATATATGGTTATATCGGATAAACAAACAAAATAAAGCCATTGTCTCTTGAAATCGGTCAGAAAGTATTTGAGGTTGTGTCTAAATTGAGATACCTGGGAAACAACGACTGCAGAATGGATATGTACGTCAAAGAAAGGATTCAAGCAGCGAATAGAGCATAATTTGCAAACCTTAAAGGAGCTTGTAAACGAGCAACTTTTACGGCAATATGTGGTCGACAATTATGGCCAAGCAATATTGCCTAAAATCCAGCAACATTTCCGGTAATACAAATATATTGCCCGGCAATATATCAGTATTGCTGAGCAATGTTGCCCGTACTGCAACTTGCCGGGGTGTTGCCGGTGAGTTCGATCCGGTATCGAAAATATGCAATATTGCCCAGCATTACAGTCCTCAGCCCTCACCTAGAGGTCTCTGTGGCCAATCAGCTGAGTTAATAATTAATATAAGATGTGGTTAGCGTCGTGTTTCGTATAAATATTATTCATTATTCCAATCATGGATTCGCCAAACGAAGAATTTATTGCATTTATCGATGCAGGTCACACAAATTCATCAATTTGAGACGTGGGTCATTAGAGAATATCAAGTAAAAAACAGATGTTTGGTAAACAATAGCCAACAAATTTTACAACTTGTGAAACCTATATATTTGTCATTTATTGAAATATAAAACACAAAAATAATTACAAAGTAATTTCTAATTTTTAAAATAATTTTTCAGCAAATAAAGGTCTAGCCTGTAAATAAATAAATTCAATTAATCCTTCCTTTAAAACTACGCATACTTCAATCTAACAGTCGAACACTGAATAAATACGTTAAAGATGTATAGAGCATTCCCGTCAAAATAATTTTTGGATAATTGCCAATCTCGTATAGATCGGTGTTGTATTCCCCATCACCGTATCCTTTTTCCCTACAGTGACCTCTATTTTTGAAGGAAATATTTAGTTTCCCTTTGACATAGAAGGCGACTTTTTTGAATAGATAATCAAGAATCTGTTCGTTGCTTAAATTGTGAATTGTTCATTTAAAAAAAGGTCTAAACCAGGTTCTCATTTTCTTTAATGATGAGCTAATAAGAACTTTATTTTTGGCCATATTGCTGTACTACGTGTAAGAGAGAAATGTTCAGGGTTACAATGTGGCCACAATATTTCCGGGATATACATTGCAACACATTGCCCGTCTATAGCTATGAATTGATTCTTTAGCTTTATATATTTGGAAATACTAATATGTGGTATATATAAAAAATCCTCTTAAATTTACCTTTTTCTGCCTTAAAAAAGCGCTGTTTTTACATCGGTTCTCATGTGCCTACGAGCGAGTTACACCTACAGGAGAGGGGATGGCGGTCACGCTCCCAACGCTGCTATCAAGGCACATGACCCCTCTATTTAAGATACTATTTCCTCTATGATGATTATGTCTTTGGTATTTGACAAAGACATATATAAACATATATATATCTTTTGTATTTGATATTAAACTCTTTGTTTCCTTGAAAATAACAACAAAAATAAATGACAGTCACGTGTGACGTATTTTTACCCGTGGAAATTAAACCCGTTATGTGTGAGACTACGTGTAAAGGAATTTTGTATGAATCCAGTTTAAGCCAGAGTTGAGCTATTGAAAGTATAATAGAATATCTAAACTGAAAAATTGATATCCAGAATGCTAAAAAGAGTTGTGAAGATTGAAAATACGGAAGACGTGACTAAGTAAGTAACAAGAAACGTCATTAAATCCATGACATTCCTCAGTAACGTTTGCTAGCTTGTAGCGTTTATTGCATTACATTAATTTGGTTTCTAAATTAAAACCATTATTCGTAGCCTAATTTTTTACGAATATTAATTAAATAACCGAAATGTTTGTTTGTAATGCACCCGGATATTTAATTGATTATATTAGGTGTTTGGAACTGTATTGGAAATATTTTTCAATATTTGGAATATACGGTATTTACAGTTCTTCCTCTCATCACAACCTATTTTCCTGGATCTCAGCTACAGAAAATCAATTCCATTCTCCGCTTGGCATACAAATGTAATATTTACCTTTCCTAGTGCTGCTTTCAGATGCCTATCATTCTACCACATCAATGATTTACAAAGTGGTCTTTACTTTACTCACTATCCATTTACCCAATGTGTGTGACTCCATCATGATATAATTCATTTTTACTGTAATTTGTCCTCAAAGATGCTTCCAACTCTTCACTCCTCTTCTCTATATTCCTAACTATCTAAACCTAACAAGACTATATTCATCTAAGTAGTACTTCAATGTTTAAAGCACTTGGCGGCAATAGTTAAGATTCAATTCCCAGCTCTGTCAGATATTTTCAGTCTTCGCCTCTTCTTGCTTTCCTCTCTGCTCTTTGATCAATTGCATTTATTTGAATGTATTTCTACACATGTTATTTTTCTCCCATATTTCTATCTTTCCATATTTAACCAATTATATATAGACATGTTGATCAAACAGACTTACAATGAAGTAGAATAAGAAGAACAACCAGAACAGTCTTGGAAAACATCTTTATTAAACATTTTTAAGGAGCTTTTGACATTGTGTTATATTCATCTTATTAACTTTAATTCATGTGTCTCAAAAATATTTTTGAGGAGGGATGTGTTTACATGTGTGTGTATTAACTTGGGGGTGTATATATATGCATCTCCCCAACCCCTATCAAGTTCTTGCCTCTTCCCAGACCCTCATTGAGAGAGAAAGTTGGTGACCTGGTGGGGTCAATTGTTTATGACCTAAACTAGCAGCACAGCAAATTTTGGCTGCTCAGTCGTCAGCTAGTCGATCACTGGAAATGTCTTTTTCCTTATATATATATATATATATATGAGTCAGGAAATGACATTGTCATGTTAATTAAAACAAGTAAAAGGGAAAGGACAGAGAGAAAGAAAGTAGGTGACTTACCTCAGGTTCATAGAAGGTAGACACCTTGTGAGGTTTAGAGTACTTGAATTTTCGGAGGCACCGCCCCCTTCATCAGAAAGTTAGATAAAGATAAAGAGCTATAGGATATTGAGTCCAGGGCTTTGTCTGGACTGTAGGACATGCTGAAATGAAAGTTCCTATTGATGGAGTTCAGCTTCTGAAGAGTCAGGAGATCAGTGTGAAGCACTGGTTGAAGTTGTTGGTGTTGTGGCTATGGGCATGGGCAGATATGGGGAATTTGGTTTTGTGGAGTTTTACTGTACTACGGTGGTTGGCAATCTGTTTGGGAAGGGGTCTCTTTGTCTGATCAATGTAAATGTCTGGGCAGTGTGCAGTTTATTTTGTAGATGGTGTGAGAGGACAGACAGGTTGTTTTCCCTAATTTTGTATGTAGTGCTGTTTGTGGGGTTCTGGAAGGTTGTAGTAGGTGGGAGTATTGGGCAGACATGGCATCTGTTTCTGCATCATGGTCTGCAGCCAATTCTGGTTGGGGGTGTGGGGTTTGTAGGGTGTGACCAGAATATTGCGGAGTTTGGGTGGGCGCCTAAAGGTAACCCTTGGACAGGTGGGAAGTATGGTTGGGAGGATGTTTTTCATGTTAGGGTTGGATTGTAGTCTAGTGTAGGCAAGGCGGAGGAATGAGTTGAGTTTACGTAATGCGGGGAAGTATGTAGTGGTTAGAGAAAGACTACGTTCTGTATGATGGTTAGGGGTCGGACTGACTATTTGGGAGGTGGAGAGGGCATGGGTTATTTGCTTTTGGAGGAGGCCTATGGGGTAATTACTGTTGTGGAAAGCATTGAATATGCAGGCGGTCAATGCCAATAAAGGACTGTCAATCGTAATATGCAGAAGGTGAAGACAATACATAACCACATGGGAAGCTATAAATGAAAGACTAATAAAAATAAGTATAGGTATATTCGGATACAAATTGACAGTAATTGATGTATATGCCATAAATGATGATGAAAAGGCAAATGTAAAAGGTGCTTTCTTTCAACAACAATGAGATTTTGAAAGTTGGAACATCAAGAGAGTTGATCATACTCAGAGATTTAAATAGAAGAATAGGAAGGAAGGATAATGACAATACTATTGGTAGATATGGAGAAGATACTGTAAATAATAACGGAGAAAGACTAATAATGACATGTGAACAAAATAATATGAAAATCATCAATGGTTACTTCCAACACCATGATATACATAATTATACATGGACACAAGAAACTCGAGGACTGCAGTCCATAATTGATTATGTGATAACAAAACAAAAAACATTTTTAAAATTTCAAGATGTTATTGTTTGCAGAGGCAGTGATCATTACTTCGTCAGAACTACAGTATTTTTCCCTGGACGAAAGAGCCAAGGTATACCGATACAAAGAGAAGGTGAAAAACTACAACAAAGAAGATATAATCTACAAGCCTAGAGGACAACATCTGGTTAGAGCTTAGAACATAAATTAATGTACAAGAAGGCCCAAGCAGACGTACGGAAAAAAAAAATTAGTATGACAAAAATGGAACATGTGAAAGGAAATGCTCAATAATTAATACATACTTGGGAGAACAAAGAAGCATGGAAAGCTGGAAGATACCGAAGAACAGATAGAAGAAAAAAGATTATATCGGCTAGCCAATCACTGGAAATGCCTTCCTAACTTTCTGATGAAGGGGACGGTGCCTCCGAAAAGAACTCCAAACCTTGCAAAGTGTCTACCATCAATGAACCTCAGGTAAGTCACCTACTTTTTGTCTCTCTTTCCTATCATTAATTGTTATATATATATATATATATATATATATATATATATATATATATAAAACAATTAATGATAGGTCGTTTATCTGAAGTTCGAAAATGGCAGGCACCATGTAGGGCTTCGTACTCTTGAATTTTTGGAGGCATTGTCCCCTTTATCAGAGAATAAAGTTAGAAATATGTGAGGAATGTAGGATTTCACTTTAAAGCATATGCTCAGTCATAGAGATATGCTCAAAGAAAGTTAAGTAGAGGTAAGAAAGGAGGAAGTAGGAAAGACTGAAAATATTCAACACAACCTGGACTCGAACTTGTAACCTTGACTATAGTTGCAAAGTGTGCTACCATTTCGGCCATCGCACTGAGTCATATTAAGTTGGATAGAGAAAAGGGAGTGAAAGGTTTGGATAAAATTACAATGGGACATGATATTTGAATTTTGATGAAGTAATTTATCATTAACATGTAAACATTAATTTTATTTTTATAATACACCCTTTAAATGGGTTTTCATTTATTAATAATTAGTTTGTTTGATCTTTCCTTCCAGTTTTAATAAAAAGTGGTGGATTGTGTTTGGAGGGGTTCTTCTTTTGAGTTTTTGGACTCGATTTCATAAAGTAACCGAACCAGATCATGTTTGGTATGTAATAAGATGTGAATAAAATATATTGTTAACATAAACTGATAATTCAATGTATTTGTTTAGATATTATTTTATTCTTATTTTTTATTTCTAAATAGTTCATTATGTATTCGTTTGGGTCACTTTTTTAAGTTGTTTGGACAATTGCTATCAAGACTCGCCAGAATATTATGACATTTATTTAATAAAGTTTGTTTTAATGATATTCACAACTCCTCAGTGGAATTAATGCCTGTGTAGTTGACTGGTTGCTCATATAACACTGTTATTGAATATGCCACATCTAATTCTGCCATAGATTGTGGCAACGATCAACACTAGGCCAATCCCTTTTAAGGGATATTTTTTTAAATTAGCCCTTGGCAAAACTATAAATTTCTAGTCTTAACTGGACTGTTTATGGAATGATAACAATTTAAACTCTCAACAAGCATATTGTTGGATAGCTAAATTGCTTATAACAGGATAAATACAACCACTGTCACAGGTACAATTAAGCCACGAAAATATTTTTTTCCCAAATGATATGTATTGAAGTTAAATAATTGTTTAAAAGGCAAACTTTTGACATGTCAACATGAAAGCATCATTCATTAAATGGTTTGAAATAGTGTTCCAGTAAAAAACTGCAGTTTTAAAATTGGGTAATATATTGCAAAGATTCTTATGATTACATTCTCGTTGGAATTTGGTTATTCTAAAGTTATGTTCCTGAAGCTAATTAAGATATTCTCCTTAGAAATAAATTGCTGCTGGTGTTGTTAATGTTTTCCTCAGTATTATTCATTAGTAAAAATTGATTGCTTTATTTGTAATTTATCTTGTTATTTTTTAAATTTTCAGTTGGGATGAAACCCACTTCGGGAAGATGGGTAGTTGGTACATCAACAGAACCTTTTTCTTTGATGTTCATCCTCCCTTAGGAAAGGTTAGTCTTACTTTAATATAACAACTAATTAATTTAAATCTGAGATAGTGTTTGTGTAAATTAAAGAATTGGTTCTATTCATGGCTTTTTCTAAGGCATGAGAGTGAATACAATAATTGCACTGACTGATCTGCTGCTGACCCTAATTTGTTCAGGTAATTCATTATCTTGAACCTTCAATTGAATAAGCTCTTATGGAAAAATTTGCAGCATGCCACAACAAGGCATAATGTGTGATTAAATTTTATGAAAACTGTGTGTTTAATATTATATTCTTTTCAAATATAGAAAACAGTCAACATGTTATCTTTTTTTTAAACTCCATTTATTAAAGTTCTCTGGGACATTTCACCTAGTATTTGGACTTTTTCAGGTACATAGATAATCAATTTCCAACATAACTTAACAGCAGACATAACAAAATTAATTGACATAATTTTGATAAAATATAATATGTACAGAATTTTATTAAATTATAAAAATATTATAGTCTCACTGTTTGAATGGATGGAAATCATAAACAAGAAGATAACTTTGCTACTGGACTGTGTCCAGAGGTGGTTACAGCTGAAATGTTATGTAACAATATGTTGGTATTGTAAACCATTAAATTTTAACTATGAAGAATGAAATAATACATAAAATTAAATGAATGTATCATTTTTTTGAAGAAGTCCAAAAATTGTAACGAAAGGTCATAGAAAACTTTCAATAAATAATGTTAAAATTACTGTCTTGTATATTGTAAATTTATGATTGTCAGATAATTGATTTGTTATATTATTTCCTTGTTTGATTTTCTTTAGTTACTTTAAAGTCTGAATACATTTATAACTTTTGTATTTACTGCTTTAATAGCCCATATGAAAGGTTTTGAGTTTGTGAGTGGAAATGTTGTGAATCTTTGAAAAGGAGTAATCAGAAAGAGTAGTCAGAGAGAGGTTTTTTTATTGTGTTGGTATGTCTTTGGGGAGGTAGAGGTTTAAGTGAAACCATTTAATGTACTTTAAATGTTATGAATGTAAAGGCTTGTATGGAACATTGTTGTATATAAATATAAAATTGTATGCTTACTATTGGTAGAGTTAAGCACCAGTGCCAATGATTATGACCATTGAAAATTACTACTACAAATGATTGAATTTTAATGCATATGTAAACCCATGAAAGTGAATTAGGTTAGTACAACAATGCTACAATACAACTACTTTGTTTCATATCTTACAAAGTTTATCAAGGCTCATAATTGCTAATGACAATGACAGTGAGAAAGATGTAAAGAGCTTGTGATGTTATTGTAATGTAGCACTGGGACTTGTGGAGAGTCGATAAACAGCCTATGGTGCTCTTTGGATCAATAATATAATGTTGTTTGTATTTAATGTAAACAGAGATTATTTAAGTTTATTTCAAGCAGGTATGACTGTGAGGGTTATTTCAGTACCACACATGTTTCAGATGTTAATTGCTTTGTCGGGTTATTTGTCTGGATATGATGGCAAGTTCGCCTTTGAGAAGCCAGGAGATAAGTATGAAGATACAAATTATACTGGAATGAGAGTGGTAAGTGATTTTCAGCATATTAAAGTTTTAAGTAAGTCTAAAGTTTCAACAATAATCAATGTTTGGAAGTATATAAAAAGTAGTTGTTTTAGTACTTTTCTAATTAAATTTTATTTTCTTGGGTGATCAGAGAGAAAACATACAACTTGGTTGGATTTGACATTTAACAATTGATATCTTACTTTTCTTTTATTATGGGGTTGGAAATTTATTGAAATATGTGCTCATTTCTTAAGGTCTTCATGATGGAAGATCACTGTAAATTTATTTCTACTGTAATTGATGCAACTTTATTTAAGGAATGCTAGAAGACTGTACCTTAAACATTATACAATTAGTCAATAAATGAATTTAGATTGTAGTTATACATTATCATCAATTTATATTAAAAATATGAAATTTGAATCAACTGAGACTATTATTTGCATTATATATATTATTCACTAATAAATTTATGTTCTAGAAAATAAATATTCAGGCAGTTATATTTCAGTGAATTCTGAATTGAATTCATTAAGTTGTTAATTTAAGTGGTTATTAGTTTTACATGTATAGTTTTAAAATATTATCATTTTATTTCAGTTTTGCACATTCCTGGGTGCAAGTATTGTGCCTTTTTCTTTTATCATAGTTTGGGAACTTACTAATTCTTTAACAGCAGCAACATTTTCATCTGCATTTATTTTATGTGGTAAGTGTTAAACTTTTTGGAACACTAGTATAATTTAGAAACTTATTTTTACCTAATAAGTAACATTTTTTTTCTCAGAATATTGTAGAATATTCATATAAAATTAGTAGATATTGACTTAAAACCACTGCTTTTTAAATTGGAAGCTGCAGTTTTCAAATTATTTCCATGGTTATTAAACATGTACCTGCAATTGGGTCAGTAAATCTTGCTTAGGAATAAATATTTTTTTTCAAATGTATGAATGTCTGTGTTGTCTGGCAATGTTGGGTTCACTATGCTGGGATAGACCCACTTAGGTGTTTATTTGATATTATCTAAAGTGCTACACAGTACATGTGCATGTCCTGATCCGGGCATTCGGCTTGTCTACTGGGGCAGACAGTGTGCATGCTGTAACACCATTTGTAAAGAGAAGATAATAAGGATGATACAGAATGTTGAGTCCAGGACTTAGCCTAGACTGATGGCCATGCGAGAAAAATAAGTTCCTAAAGATGGAGTTCAGTATCTGATGAATTGGGGAGTAAGGCTTTGAAGAGCGTCAGTGTGAAGAACTTGTACAGATGATTGGCATTACTGTTTTTCACATGAGTGCCTACAGGGAATTGTGTTTTAGGCAGTTTGTCAGTGGTACGGTGGTTAGCGATGAATTCAGGGAGAGATCATTTAGTTTGGTCAATATAGAAAGCAGAACAAATATTCCAATTGATCTGGTAAATAATATAAAGGACGGGGAATAAAGGGTGATGGCTTACTTGATGTCGGTTCTAGGTATTTTTCAGTTTTCAGCTGGGAAGAGAATCTGTAGTGGCTATAACTTATTATTCTTTGTATTTATGTTGTAGGAAGTTTTTAAATACATAATTAAGTGTTTCAAAAGAAGAGGACTGTGAAATAAAAAGTTACAGGTTTCTGCCTGACCAAACAATAAGAAAAACTGTTTATCCATTTCATTGACAAGAAATCCTTTATAGAATGTAATAAATAATATTCTATGTTGCACAAATATAATTGTTTTATTCTGTACAGAGCAGTATTATAGTATTAGTGTCTTTTTACATTAGTTGATTTTCATAACAA
Organism: Eucriotettix oculatus; assembly: GCA_034510155.1. Taxonomy (NCBI): domain Eukaryota; kingdom Metazoa; phylum Arthropoda; class Insecta; order Orthoptera; family Tetrigidae; genus Eucriotettix; species Eucriotettix oculatus. The sequence continues at coordinate 99,482,738 of CM067376.1, forward strand.
ATCATATAAAAATAATTTCTGCATTCCAGTTGACTTCAAATTGACTTTTATTTTTTTGCAGATGTGGGAATACTCACACTGACTCAATACATATTGTTAGATCCTATTCTACTATATTTTGTTATGGGATCAGTTCTTGGAATGGTGAAATTTCAATCTTGTAAATTTTGGTAAGCAAGTGGATTCTACCTCCTATAAAGATGTATTACTTTTCAGATGAAAACTTGTTTTAATTAGAAACAATTTTATTATTTATTAGTCAGTAAAGTTAAATTATTGTCAAATGTACATTCCATTTCAACTTTATAACACACTATCAAAATATGAAATTATAAAATAGTTTGGAACATAAAAATATGAACTGACAGTATAATTTATAATAGTCTTAAAGAAATGGTCATATAAACTTATAATTAATATTCTCCATTGTTGTATTCATATTAAAGTTCTTTAAGTTGCTACTGAGCAAATAAAAAACCTAGATATACAAATACATTATTTACCATAACAATATTTTAAACAACTGCAAAGGATCCAAGTTACTGTTTTGTTAGACACTGGTTGTATATAAGTTGGAAAATTTATGCAGTGCAAATTTCTTGAAGTAATATTAATTAGATTATAATTTTATATAAGATTTTAGAGAAATAGGACTTTTATTTTTAAATGTGAATTGTGGGTTTGAAAGTATTTTATTTTTGAGGAATTCCCTTTTATACCTCTGGACAATCATGTTGAGCTTTACTGAAAAAACTTATTTGTATTTTTCTTAATTTGTGAATACAATTTTCAGAGAGATAGAAAATTGGTGGCTTACTGGAAGTTTACAGATGGCAGGCACCTTGTTGTATGTTGAGTTGAATTTTCGTAGGAACCACCCCCTTCATCAGAAGATTAGGAAAACATTCAATGTCTGGCCATTACTTGAATGTTTTCCTAATCTTATGATGAAGGGGGCGGTACCCCTGAAAATTCAACTCCACATCCAACATCTGTAAACTTCAGGTAAGCCACCAATTTTCTATTTCTCTTTCCTGCCCTTATTAATTGTTTTAATTAGCCTGACAATGTCATATCTCATTTGTATAAAGAGATGTATTAAATTTAATTTATCCTAAGGTTTTTTTTTCAGTGCCTTTTCGCTACGTTGGTGGGCGTGGCTGATATTTACAGGTGTAATGCTAGCTTGTTCTATTAGTGTTAAGTTTGTTGGCTTATTTGTTGTGATTTTTGTTGGTATATACACCACCGTGGATTTGTGGGATGTTCTAGGAGACCTTGGTAAACCAATTGTAAGTAGTCATTGAAACTACTAGTATAGTTTACTTTTAATTTATTGAAGTTTGTTCTAATAATCAATTCTTTTGTTGCAGAATTATACTCTAAAACATTTTGTGGCAAGAGCAACTTGCTTAATTCTCCTTCCGGGTCTGTTATATGTAACAATATTTTATATTCATCTACTAGTTCTCAATAGAAGGTACATTCCTATGTTATTTAATCAGAATACAATTAATCATTCTTTAATTGTTCATACTACAGAAGTATGTATGTATTTCCAAATTGCAATTAGGCATAGCCTGGTGACAATTACATTAAATATATAGCCTCAAGATCTAAGTGGGGGGACTTATTATTATTATTTTTATTTTATTGATAATAATTTACTTGACCTGTTTTCTAGATTCAATAACAGGTCTGTTTAACAATATTTTTCTTTTGTTGGTACATTTTTTACATAGATATAAATATGTATGAATACAATAATAAAGTATATGCGTATATTTAAATTTGTTTTAGCATGTAAGATCATCATCTGTTACACTAGTTTTATTATTATATTATTTTCGTGGAGAAACTGAAGGAGGGAATTCTTAATTTTTTGTCTCCTTATCCTTTCCACCTTTATACATTTTGTTTGTGAAACAACTCCGGTTTTCCGGTTACGATCCACGTTTCCGGATGACGCGTTGGTCGAGTAGTTGTAGGTTCAAACTTTTTTACTAATTTTATACTCTAATTATTTATGACTGCATTTGTATTAGCAGAGTTATGTAATTTGTTTAAGATAATTACTTGAATAATCTTACTATTACTATAATTTATATTCTATTTTATGTTGTGATGTCTATATTTTGGTCCTTATACTCATCCGGTTCCTGGATTTGAATGTCCGGTCCGATGATGAGTATATTAAGTCTTATTATGTAATATTTAAGTTTCTATATTTTTAGTCCTGTATTTTGTCAGTTCTAAAGCGGATATCAGGTTTGTCAAATTTTCTAGAGCCGCGGTGAGTGGTGGGTTTCTTATTATTTCCCATAGACTTTCTTTTCTTAAGGTTTCTCTTATTGTCTTGTCTACCTCATAATTGGGGCATTCCAGTATGGCGTGTTCCGGTGTTCCTATCTCTCCACAGGCACATAGATTGTCTGGTCTGCTATTTATTCTTCCCAGATATTGTCCGTATGGACCATGACCAGTAAGAAAATGTATAAGACCCTTGGTTGGGTTGAGGTGTCTAAGCTGTAATCTTTCTCTTATGTTAGGTAGAATTTCGTACACCCTTCTCCCTTTATTCGATGAATTCCATCTTTCTTGCCAAATGTTTAATATTTCTTCTTGAATTTCTATTTTGGTATTTGCTTCCTTGCCTAAAATTTCTACGACTTTGCATTGGTTCTCTTTTTTGAACCAGTACTGTGCGCTCCTTTTCCTGATTTCTAGATCCAACGGGACAACAGCTAGGAGAACTGTTAGTGCTTCTGAAGGGGTTGTATTGAAGGCACTTGATATTCTTAACAAAGTTTTCCGCTGAATTTGTTGGATTTTTAGCATTGGTTTAACTAGTCTCAATCTATGCGCCCATGTGCTCGCTGCGTAACCTGTGATTGCTGCTAATATTGAGTTGTGGTATAATTTGAAAATATTTAAAGGTATTTGGAAATTAATTGTTGCCACTCTTGTAATTTGATTCATTACTTTTATGCTTTTGGTTTTTATTATATCTATATGGTCCGAAAATGTATTTTTGTCGTCCAGCCAAATTCCAAGATACCTTAAGCTTTTTTGTCTTTTTATAGTGTTGTCACATATTTTGACCACTGGGTTGCGGGATAAATTTCCTTTCATCAACAGGTAACTAGTTTTATTATAAGCTATGCTCATTTTATTTTTGTTGCACCATTTATGTACTACTTGTAGGGCTGTTTTCGCGTTGGCCTCGAGTTCTGACCTGGAGGTTCCTTCTACTGCTATCATAATGTCATCGGCATATGCTACAATATCCCCAACAGAAGTTGACTGAGTCATGTGGTCCAGAAGGGGTTCCATACATAAATTCCAGAAAACTGGACCGCAAACTGAACCTTGAGGACATCCCTTTGTGGTCGTCTTCTTGATCAGGTCGTGTGGTCATTGTAACGTTACCTCTTTGTCTTTACAGTAGTCTTTAATCATGCCGTATAGTGTCGTCGGACAGTCTATGTCTCGTAATCTTTGCATCAGAGAAGGCCACCACAGGTTGTCGAAGGCACCTCTTATATCGACTGCAATTCCTATTATATATTTTTGGTCGAATTTTTTGTGTACTGTAGAACTCTGTTTATTGCGTCTTCAGTTGATCTTCCCTTGCGGAAGCCGTATTGGCAGTCATTAATCCCTCTCAGGATCCAGCAGTCTTCAAGTCTCTTACACATGAGTTTTTCCACTATTTTCCCGATCATGTTGATTAAACATATTGGTCTGTAAGATTTGGAGTCTGTAATATCCTTATCTTTATCTTTTAGTAGAATTACTAATCGGGACACCTTCCAGCGTTTCGGGAACCTTCCCTGTGCTAGACATATATTCACCAATCCACATAGGAAGTGCCATCAGCATCTCGTTTTGAATTCCATCAGGACCGGGAGCTTTGCCTAATTTTAGTTCGGTTATTATTTTTTTAACTTCTCTCTCATCAAAGGGTGACACAATTCCTCCGTTGTTGTAGTCTTGCTCACATAATTTTCTGATTTCTTGATGTTCTTGTGTTTCATTTACAATGCTGTCATCGGGCAGAAGTTTAGTCATTAGTAATTCTACGGACGACTTCCAGTCAGTGGTTATTTGGTTGTTATCATCTCTTAATGTGGATAGGGACTCTGGATTAGATATTTTTCCTGCCAGTATCTTATACGGTTTACCCCAAGGGTCGATCACTACGCATTGACTCACATATCTTTCCCAATTGTATTGCCTAATTTCCTCCAGTCTTGTTTTATACAGTTGTTTTATTTCTCTGTAATTATCTAGTAACCTTGTTCTTGAGGCTAGATCCGTTGACCTCTGATAAATTTTCCGATATTTCCTGACTTTGCTTCTTAGGTTCTGTAGTTCATCACACTAAAATCCTAGGCCTCGGCTTTTTCCGATCCTTCTTTTCTTAATGATTCCGTTTGCTGCTGTGTGAATTGCTTCTTCCAGTTCCTTTGCTTTCTCGTTTACATTATTATTTAATTGTGGCATATCTGGAGGATTAAAACTTTCCAGGAAAGCGCTCCAGTCTACGTTTCTGATGTTGTAGAAAGTACTATCAGGTATCACTTTATTTACCTGATTTACGTTGTTATATATGAGGTTGTGGTCACTGATAGTTTTGTTGCTTAGCACTGTCCACTTGTCTATTAGTTTGAAAGCTCTATTGTTTGCGGCTGTTACATCTATGTTCGAGTTAGCACCTCACGATTTTGAAAGGTGGGGTGATTATTTGGTCGGTTGATCACTTCAATTTGCAGTTCTTCAAAAAGGTCCGAGAGTAATTCGCCTCTTTCGTCTGCGATACCACTGTGCCACAGAGCCGACTTGGCATTTGCGTCCATCGTGTATACGACGGACCTATTGAGGTACATTGCATTTACTCTCTTGATTCTTTCAATATACGGTTCTATATCTTCACAAAATTGAAAATATAGATTTGCCATGATAAAAGTACCCTTTTCTGTTAATAGTTCGGCGCAAGTCATATTTTCATCGCAAAGCTGGCTGACTTTTACTACTGTTATATTTTTAGCATATACTACTATTGCCGCCATTGGTTTATTTCCTTGTGCTACTACTTTTGCCGACATTGGTATCCCTATAAGTTTTCCGTTTTTTGAGTAGGGCTCTTGTAGGCATACTATGTCAAAATTTAGTTCTTCTACTAATTTGTTTATTTCGTACATTACTGTGTTGCAGCGCATTGCATTTAATTGGGCTATCTTCATTCGGTTACTTTAAGGATCGTGAGAGATGTAGAAGCAGTCGGACGAGGTTTTGCTAGAATCAAATGATTTTCTTCCATATGTAGTAACAAAGTCTGCATATAGTTCCTCTAGGTTCACATCCTCGTCCCGCCTTTTAAATGTTTTTTGTATTATATCCCATAATTCTGTTGGGTTTGTTGGTAGCCCTGCAACCTATCGACCGCTTCAGGAGAGGGGAAGTGCACCGTTTTCCCTTTTTTATGAAGGTGTCGAACAACATATCTTAAACATCTAGTTAGGTGGTTGGGATCTTCTATTCTACTTATCATGACATTGTTTTCAATATCACTGTAGATGGTTTTGGGACTATAAACTTGATTACAGTAACTTATTTACATTATGTCAAAAGCTGGATATCAGATGAGAATTTGTCCCAAACACTGCTGCAAGCAGGCTGTTCCCATTATTGATGGTTCTGTTCAAGAAATAATATTTACCAATATCTGTTCTCTGTAGCCTGGTATTAATTTTACATGTGTGATCTGATCTATTCAAATAATTCAGATCCCTTAGCCTAACATGAATGTCCTCACATGCTTTGTTTCCCACGAATGCTTTGTGTAATGCAAACAGCCTAGCTTTCTGTCTCCTTTTTTCTAAGCTTTCCCACCCTAAAGCAATAAATTTCTCATAACCATGTTCAGGTCCCCAACTAACTAATTTTGTTGCTTTCTTTTACACTCTTTCTTGAGCTTTGATCTGACATTTTCTGTAAGGATCCCAAAAGATGGGTCCATATTCCATTTGAGGTCGAACTAACATTTTGTATACCACTTCTTCTGCATTTACACTACACTTTTTCAAAATCCTAGAAATAAAGTGTAGCTATTTCCACGCTTTTTGCATGGCTTGATTTACTTGTGTGACCCATTGTGTCTAATTGAATTCCCAAATATTTACAACTTAAGTCTTGATGTACTCCATCTATGACATACGCTAAATCTATTTCAATCCTCCGTCTGCTAAAAACAATTGATTTACTTTTATTGCTGTTAATTTTCATATTGTTTACTTTTGCCCAAATTACAACCATGTCCAAATATTTTTGTAGGTGCACTGTATTCTGAATTTATTTTTATATAAATTATACAATTGTCCATGAATAGTCTGGCATTCAAATTAATTTCTTCTGCTTAAGCATTGATCTATATAAGAAAAAGTGGAGGACTAATAACAGAGCCCTGAGGAACTCCCGAATTTACTTTTCCAAAGTCCGATAAACATTGACCCACTTTTACCCATTGTCTTCGACCAGTAAGAAATTCTTGCACACAATTCACAACTCTCTTATTGATACTAGTTTTAACTAATTTCGCCAACAATAGATTATGTGGAACAATGTCTATGACAATTGCATTAATTCTTCCCCCCTTGTCGATTTCATCATCTAAGTCTTGAATTAAGAAAGCTAGCTGCCTTTCACACGAGAACACTTTTATGAAACCATGCTGATGTTTGAAAACCCATTGACTCACTTTCAAAGATTCTGCCGCTCTTAACAAAGAATCATTAAGCACTCCTATTTTGTGCCAGTGAACGTCCTTTCTACGTAGCACTCCACTAATGACAGCCAACAACTCCTTCAGATTACTGACCTCTGTTTTCAGGATAACTATCGCAACATTTATGGCTGTATTGATTTGGTGCATCTCTTGCAGCTCCAGTTATCCTGAACACGCTCGACCTGCTTCATTTTTTGACATCTAAAGTGAAACCACTTTTCACATGAACTGCAGATAAGTCCACTCCACAAATTTTTCCTCCAAGTGTTACACTTTGCAGCCGACTCTCCCAGTATTCCTGGATCTAGTATATATTTTTTAATGATGGATAAATATTGTCGATAAAAAAATTGTAAAGCAGCTTTTGAATTATTTCATTATCCAGTATTGAATTGTCTATTTTTCTTTATTGAAATATTATCATTGATTGTTCTTACAAATACATAATTGTTTTACTACCATAATCTTGAATAGAGGGAGTATGTGGGATAAGAGCAGAAGAGGGAGACCAAGGATGGAATGTGATTAGCCAATTAGGAAGGATGTGTTAGTTATGCAGAAATGAAAAGGCTTGCACAAGATATGCTAGCATGGAGGGTTGCATCAGACCAGTCTTAGGACTGAATACCACGACACACAATTAATAACCTTAATGATTTTCAATTGTGATTGTAGTACTTGTAACCAGAACAATTGTTCCGTTAAAATACATATAAGTTTTTGTATAAATGTAGAGAAATAGCTAGTACATCTCAAAATGCTCACTACTCTGGGATTGTGTTGGGAGTAGATCAGAACTTCTCAGTTTGAACTTGGAACAATTAATATTATTCTAAAGCATTGATGCAATGAAATATATTGTGTTCAGTTCAGGATATATTGTATGTAAAACTACAGATCATTTCAGGGTGTGGTAAAATTGCCTTGCTGCTCTGTGTGTACGATAAGAATATAATTAATGTTTAAGAATTATAGTAGTGTTAAATCAGCTTACCTCATACTGTGCAACTGATATGGCTTGGTTTTCTCATGATATATAGTTGTACATAACCTATTGAAATACAGTAATTGAATACTTTTATTCAGTCATAATGAAACTGTACTATCTTCGAATAAAAGTTTTCACAATAAAAAAAAGTCATAATCATTGGAGTTAAGCAACCTTTAACTTTTCAGTGGCAATGGTGATGGTTTCTATAGCTCAGCTTTCCAGTCTCAGCTTCAAGGAAATTCATTACACAATGCAACTATGCCAAGAGGTAATAATAGTTTTATAAGTATTTTGTGTGAGGTGTATCTTGGAGGCCTATATAACAGAAGTTAATCAAATTCTTTTTAGGGGTCATATGTATCTTAAGTCAGGTACTTTTCCTGCCAGTCAACACCTATTATCAATTTAAGGTGTCAATGACTATTTTCTGTTTCATTTTCCTATCCAATTCAATTTATTTTTAAATTTTAAAGAAGTTATTTAGAATACTCTGAGATATGAAGTTGACTGAGCATCTTGCTGCCATGCCATTCAGAACATCTTTGTCTGAAGAAGAGAGCTTAGCCTCTTGGCTCCAAAGTTCTGGAATAGGTTAAAGACTTGACTTCTATAGGGAAAACTACTACCCTTTGAGATACTACCTATTTATTTCCAGTTCATTCTATATATAGCTCATAAGATGATCCTTTAATTTGCAAACCTCCAATATAAGACCATTTATTTCGAGTCTAGATGTCCAAGACATAAACCATTGTTTCCATTAATTATAAGGTATTAATGGTCCAATTTCTTTAAAAAAAAAATAAAGTAACTTTAAATTGCTGTTTTGATGCAATATTCCTTATTATATGTTGTTTTTGTTTAGAAGTGGCATATGGTGCAGTTATTACACTGAAGAATCATCGCACAGGTGGTGGCTACTTACATTCACATTGGCATTTGTACCCAGAAGGAGTGGGTGCCAGGCAACAACAGGTAATTTAATTGACTCTACTACTTATTGACTTTTATCTTCAAATACAGCGAACCCACTGGTTATGAAGAATTTCAGCAAACTAATTTTTCCTGGGCTTTAAACGACTTCAATTTATGATCACACTCTGCTAATTCTACAGTAACAAGTAGGAATCAAATATTAGTGGTTTCAGATGTTCATGGAGGTGCTGTAGGAAATGATTTGTATTTACTTTTTCCACTAATGTTTGGAGAGTTTAATCCAGAAAAAACAGAAATCCTTTTGTGGGATGGGATGGATGATAGAGTGATCCAGAACACCAGGTTTGTGGATTTTAGGGGCAGGTTTAGGGTCTTTTTGAGTGAAGAGCTCAATAGAATTGGGGGATAAGTTCTGAAGTGGGCTATGAGTTTGAGCAAACTTGTCTATTTCAGAAGTGAATCAAGGACTGGGGTCTGCAGGTACAGGTTTATAAGTTTTGTCATCCTCCAGCTAGTGAAGTGCCTCAGCCATGTACCTCTCCAGGTTCCATAATTACATAAGTGGAGCCCTTGTCAGTCAGAAGAATAACAATTTCACTGTTGTTCTTTAGATTATGGAGGGATAGGTGTTGGCCCTTGGTTAGTTTGGGTTATTTGTAAAGCGAGTTAAGAAAAGACTGGAAGTTTCATTGGAATCAATATTGCTCTCCATCCCCTTTCTCCCTCCCTTCTCATTTTTTCTCCTCTCCCTCAGCAGATGAGCTAATTAATTTGTCATCCTGGTTTTTTTCCTTACTTAATGTGAAGCAATGCCAAGATCAACTTTCGTAACTATCTCTGGCATGGGTTTTAAGACATTTTTAATATGCAATCTGAACAATTTCCTTCTCCTTTTGGCTAGTATTAATAAATTCATCATAATGTACTGCAGGATTAAAGGCTAGGTAGGCCTGTGCCTGTTTGGGCAGTAGATCTGGAATACATTAGTCTTCCAGGTGTTCCTGCATTATCCATTTCTTTTTCAGTCTTCCTATATCCATCTGTCCTAGTGGTTTACATTTTAGGGCAGCTTTTGGTAGTCTTTCTTCATTCATTCATTTAACATGACCCAGCCACTTTTTTCTTTTTTACTTCCTCTGTAGTTTTTTGTCTTAAGCCTTTACTTATATCTTTATTTTTTTTGTCAATCCAGTCTAGTGTAACTGAGGAGATGTCTTAGTAACTTCATTTGAGCTGCTTCAAGTCTTTGATTATCTCTCTGTTTTAGTATCCAGGTTTCTGTTCTTAATTTGGTTAATTAATTGTTTTATATATTTTTTGTGTTTAGGTCACAACTTACACACACAAGGATGATAATAACCATTTCATAATTAAGAAATACAATAGTGAATATGAGTCCACAAGTGAGGTAGAATTGGTAAAGAATGGTGAATTAATAAGACTTCAGCACCTTACAACTAATCGTAATTTGCACTCTCATAAAGAACCAGCACCCATGTCAAAAAAGCACTATCAAGTTACTGGTTATGGTGAGGTTAGTATCTATATACTTATTTTGATAAATACATATTGCATGTGAAATTCATTACTCTGACTTTTATTATAAATTATTTTAGAATGGCACTGGAGATGCAAATGATGTTTGGAAAATATTGATCATTAATGGACCAGAAGGAGAAACTGTGAAAACTGTGTCAAGTAAATTGAAATTTGTACATTACTTACAGCATTGTGTTCTTACATCAAGTGGAAAGCAACTACCAAAATGGTATTTGATTCTTATTTCAATTAGTTTAAAAATAATTTTGAAGTTTATATTTCCCTGATTTCAAGTAGATTTATAATTTAAATTTGAAACATGTATTTAAAGTGGTATTTTCCAATGTGGTCCCACTTCCCACATGGGGGCAATTTGATAGTTCAGCCTTCTATGATTATACTTGTACAAAAAGAAAAATGGTCAATATCTGAAATTTAAATAAGCACTCATTAAGTTTTGCGTATTCTATAGAGGTAAACTTGAAAGTTTGGAGTAATATATACTACAATTGACTTGGTGAGTATAGTTTACTATGCCTAATGACAGAACAGTAGATACTGTATTGGCATTGCCAAGGCCATCGAACCTTTACAAATAGTGTAGACTTGAGACTGAAGCTGAATAAATTTGACTCCAATATAATATCTCTCTGCATCAAGCATTAATCAAAAGGGTCTCACTAAATTAGGACTCTAGTTCAGAAGTGATCTCACATTGAATGTTGAAATTAAATAAATAATTACTGAAACGAAACTATAATTAAATAATCTTTCATACACATTATTTGGTACTTTAACTTTTACTGTCTATTATATGTCTGATAATTTACTTACTGTTATTTACTTAATAATCTCCATGTGTCTGCTTCCTAAAACCTAAGGTTTTGTCTTGAAAGAAGTTGTAATTAGGCTTCATTAAGGAAACTTCAATTTTTGAATAAATAAAATGTGTTATACAGTTGGAAGGCGTCAGAAGGCATAGGTGGTGCAAGCTAACCAAAAGGTTGGAAACTCTTTTAAAGGATAATTTTCTTAATGTAATTATTTAAAATTCTACTTGTTTTATAACTTATATTACTTACTACTTAAATGTCTACAGATTTGATTGCACATCCTTAAGGAGACTGATTCACACTGTTTGAAACATTAATCAATCACACATGTATATGTAGACCCCTATGAGGATGGATGTGTTTGCATGTGTGTGTGTGTGTATTAACATGGGAGTGTTTATATTCATCTTTCCAATCCTTTACCTCATTGAGAGAGAGAAAGTTGGTGGCCTGGTGGGATCTATTGTTTATGAACAGAAGCACAACAATTTTTGTGTCCTCAGTCGATGGCTGGCTGTCACTGGAAATGTTTTCCTACTTTCTCATTGACGAGTCATCGGCTAGCCGATCACTGGAAATGTCTTCCTTACTTTCTGATTAAGGGGGCGCTGCCACTGGAGACTAGAGCTTGAGTAAGCAAGTGGACCAATGCGAGACGCCCTCGCTCCCACGTCAACATCTAGCCAATTACAGGCGGTCTGTGCTTGCACAGACTTGGCTCAGACTGTATAAATGCTTACACTTACCGAATTTGATACTTCAGTCTGAAGATGAAACGTCACTGATAATCTCTTTGACCCGGTTGGAAACCCGAGAGGAATTTATACAAAAATTTCAAAGATCCACCTGCTATAGACTCCAAAGACTTTTAATTACTGTTACTGCCTCTTCTCTTCCCCCTCTCCTTTATAGGCCCTTACATTCCTTACTTCAAATTCTACATGCTTTTTAACTTTTCTTGGAACTTCTACTTTTAAAATAAATATAAAAAAATGAAGACAAAAGAAATGCTTCCCATTGAAGCTCAGCCAAAGGTCATGAAACTGAATTTTAAAGATCAGAAATGGGAAAAATCTCTACTTCTGAGATTCAATTGGAAACATTTCTTCTTTCTTTGAACTAAAATAACCTTTGATCACAATTTACACAATGTCTATTCTTCACTGATGTTTTACGGTAGACTGTGAAGAATGTGATTAAATAAATTGAAAGCAAGCCTGAGCTTCAGATATACAAGGGATAGAGATATCTTGCCATGGTCCAGGAGTTGACTCGGATTTGGTCAGATTGTAAAGCTCCTGCCCGGAATGCAGGAAGCCCTAGGTTAGAATCCTGGTCCAGCAGATTTTTCCACTTTTAATCTTCAATGTATCAAAAACTCTCATTCTGTAATGCCTCCTAAATATACTGGCACAGTGTAGCTGCGGTGGAGGCTTGTTAGTTTTGTGTTTCATAACCCCAAATGACTAGGATACATTACCTGTAATGTTCTTTGTTTCTAATTCTGTCTACATAGTTGCCAGTAATTTCTCATTTTTAAAAGAGGAATAATTTAAGCACAAAGTTGATACACAAAATATTTTTCCTTTGTAAACTTTTTAAAATAAGGACAAATTTAGAAACAAGCCACATAGAGTTGGCAGTATTGTGTATGTACTCACCAATCCACAACACCAAAAGGAGTTATTTGAGGATTCTAAGCACAGGTACGGCCAACAGGCTACATTGGCATTAGAGGGAAAGTAAGTGTGTTGCAAGGAAGGCAATTTAAAGTCCTCAAAATGGAAGCCAAAATTCACACTGTTAAAAACTATTTTTATAAATGTTCTTAAATGAATATACTGTAGCTCATATGTATTTGTTCCCACTGGCACAGAGTCCATTTGGTTTCATTTAGCCTGACGTTACAGGTTTTATGTGCGTATTTGTACTCAAATAAACTACTATTTTCTGATGCCATTGGCAGGTTTGTTGCAGCAAAGAGATATTTCTTTGTGTTATAACACATTATTTCCATTATTATGGTAATATCTAATATGTGACACTGAAGCATGTCAAGTGTGAATTAGGTATTTTTTTAAATAAAAATTTGGGCTTCAACTAAGGCAGTCATTGGATAAACACAAATTTCCACAATGACTATCTGTGTTGAAACCAGAGAACTGGTTATTCAATTTATTCAGTGGAAGAAACTTTCATCTCTAATACATTATTTTTAAAGTTCATTGGCCCTTCTTCCATATTTTCATAAAGTATGCTATGCTTAAATTACAGATAATATCCTAAACTTTCTGGAATATCTGTGATTGTCTATTATGATGATGGCAATTCTTTGTGGACCATGTTGATAAGGAGTGTCATAATCTTTAAATAATATTAAAACTATTAACATTCACTTTTCAAATATAAATGTTTCTTTATTTATACTCTTATGTGTGGATTGATTTTAAAAATGTTTACTAGGGCTTATGAACAGCAAGAAGTTTCTTGCAATCCTAATATGAGGGATAATAATGCTGTTTGGAATGTTGAAGATAACATATTTGCTCAGTGTAAGTTGGATTTTCATACAAAACTTTTAAACATGAAACAAATTATTTTCTGTAACTTGTTATTTATATTTGCAGTACCAAATGTTAGTTTTGAAGTTTATGCTCCAAGTTTTATTGAAAGATTTTTGGAGTCACATGCAGTAATGCTACAAGGCAACGCAGGTTTAAAACCAAAAGAGGGTGAAGTAACATCAAGACCCTGGCAATGGCCTATAAACTATAGGGTATGCTACTGTTAAATTTTGTATACTTTTTCTAAATATTTTGATTACCAATTATTAAATAAGAATAGTTCATCACAAATTCTTTCGCCATTAGATTTTTGAAACATATTGGTAAGTGTCCATATATAAAAATTATAAAAGTTGCTAAATTACTGACACAAAATAAATGATTAAATAAATACCAAACATCCTTATTGTAATACTTGTTGCTTTCATCAGGTGATTGAAAAAACTCTTCTTCCAATAAGTCTTACAGCCAAGACTCACATCCTCTAGATATTATCCCTAATTTGGACACTTATAGTTGCTCTAGTGCATGTGAACCCACTGAAGTATATGTGTGTTAATTTGCGCATCTCCCCAGCAGCCATCAATTCTTTACTACTGCTCTCACCTTCATTGACAAAGAAAGTTGGTAGCCTGATGGAGTCTACTATTTACTTGCAACAGTTAACTGTGTGGTAGTAATTTATACTACACACTACATGGTTGGCCGTGACTCAGATTTCAAGTCCTTCTGCAGAGTCCCAGCAGTGCTGAATATCTTCAGTTTTTCTTTCTCCTTCCATTCCTCTCAAGCTTAACAAATGGCTTTCTCTAAGCATAATTCTACTAGAGCATATGACTTATTTACTTTTTAAATCATTTGTTTGGCATAATATTATGCTCAAAGAAATACGTATGTTAAGTGCAGAGAGAAATTGGAAGAAGAAAGAAAGCTGAAAATATTAAACACAGCCATATATATAATAATACTCAGATCCTCCATTACACAGTCCATCCACCTTAAACTTCTCTCTGTCCTCATCAATGAGTCTTGGTTAGACTGTTTTTATAGGTATGCTATTAACTCGCATCATTTCCATATGACCCCACAATTGTAGCTTTAGGGATTTTATAAATCTCACTATATATTCTTCCTTTATTACTTCATTAATTTCATGATTAAACATTCTTCACACTCAATGTTCAATTATAGATCCATAAATATTGTACATTTAAATTTCCTCAAATTTTCCTGGTCTAGTTTGGCATTGCACCATTTGTAATCACAGGTGTTACTAAGTCACCATTGTGATCCATATTTTCTAGAAACCATACCCTAGGTGTAAATTCAATAAAAAGTTCTCACCCATCTCTGTTCACTTCAGGATATATTTTGATGTATATAGTTTTGAATGGAACACTATCTTAGTACCATTTAGTCTTGCCAATTGTTTTTGACTCTGAAACCTCAGAAATGTTTTTACAGTTCATTCAGTGGAATTAATTCCACAATTCAAATAAATAATCATGGATAGCAAATGACAAAATGACCAAGCAGCTTAATTTGACAAGTCATGTCATTTTAGAAAAATGTATGCCAATCATATTATTATTAGTCATAAAGCAGTTTTCAAACTTTTGTTAGCAATATACATTTTCTTTGGTGTTACATTCTTCCTTCAAGAGATGGAGGATGAGCATTCTCTCAGTGGTATGCCTCGTGGAGCACTGTTTTCATATATAGGTAAGATTAGCTCAAATTGATCGCTGTTGTTGCACAGGAGACAGTTCATATTTGCATGCTGGTCTTCTGCACAATGAAGAAACATTTATGCCTCATACTTGTAGACTGCTCAGGGAACTGTTTCCTGCCCAACAAGGCATCTCTGTCATTCAATTTTAGGTAGCTATTGATTTTGTCTTTTTCATGTCTATCTGTATCTAATTTTTGTTTAAACATTTTTCTTTCTCTCTGAAGGGGCAGTTCTTCTCAGGCAATAGCTACCGCATTTATTTATTGGGAAATCCTATAATTTGGTGGGGAAACTTGATATTTTTGGCTGTTTACCTCTTAGTGTTTGTTTTTAATGCTATTAAAGAACAAAGAGGGTATGAAGACAAAGAAACAGTCAAAGGTATGTAAACTTCTATGATGCTATCTTCCATTGTATTATAGTTATTAATTTCTCTGCTGGAATTGTTCTCAGGTTTCCAACCAGGTGGCGTTTGTTAAACACATTTTGTTGACAATTAATGTTGTCGACATCTTCTGGTGTTGGTTGTTGGCAAAACATTGTGTTTAGGAAACACCACCCAATTGGAAACCTGAAAACAATTCCAGCAGATTATTCACATTACTTAATTTCTCTATTTTACTTATGAATTTTCCAGGAATGAAGAAAAAAATGGGAAGTGCCTGTGGCTGGTTATTTCTGGCATGGGCACTGCACTATATTCCATTCTGGGCAATGGGAAGAGTTTTGTATTTTCACCATTACTTCCCAGCCTTACTATTCAGCTCCATGCTAACAGGTGAATTCTAAAAGCAATATTATTATATGCATCAAATTGTTTCTGTTACTTGAAAGTGAAACTGGTTAATTTGAAGTATATAGCAAAAAATATAATGCTGTTAAATGATTTACCTAAACTTTGAATACATTGGAAGGAGAGATTCCAAAAATGAATGAGCAAGAATTAAATTATAGTTATTGTGCAACAATGGTAGAATTAAAAAAAAACTACTTCATGTTTTGTAACAGATAATGGCTATTATTGACTTTTACAAATTCTATGAAACTAATATGTTTTGATTAGTCAATATGATCAATTTCTGAAATCCCTGTAACAGTTTTGTTTCACAAATGGATAATTTTTTAAAAATATTATTAAAGACTTCTTATAGTTATTTTTCATGTTATCATTATGTGGAATCCTCTTTGTATAAGATGCCTACTACATAAAATTTGTTAGAAATTATGGTTGAAGATGTGGATACTACCAGGAAGTCATTTGAATATACTTTGGAAGTTATTCAGAAAGGAATATTTTTTTAAATATGCAAATGAGATAATATCAAATGTCGTTCACTTTCCATCTCTATACTCTTTTATACCAAATAACATTTCAGGGATACTGGAAGGCCAGATTGCAACCAAGATTTTAGTGGTGGATATATGGGTAGCGCAAGTAGCCAAGTTTTCTGATAAACTGAAGATTGTACTTGGATAAATAGGACTGAATTCTGAGTTGATTTTGCGTGGGGTTTTAATATAAATATAACATTTTAGGTTTGCATTTGGGCTGTTATCAGTTTATAAGAAAAACATTAAATAATTTGAAAAGAATGGCAAAGAATCATAAATGAAAGAATTTAGTTTGAGTATGTTTCATCACCAACTTTCAAGACCTCCTCAGATCTTTCTACAAAAAATTATATTGTTACATATAAATCTCTTTAATAAAATTGCCTGTGTATGTATGTTCTGAATGCAAATCTAAGCAAGTGGACCAATTTCAACCAAATTAGGTAATCAAGTTCTTTGTGACCCAGGAATCGGCCCTGTCGGGTAAGACTCGGCTACCACCCCTAGGGGAGGGATTGAAAATTTTTATTTATGCAAAAATGGCTAATATTTCCATTATGTGAATACAATTCTGGGTCAGTTAATTTGATATTGATCCAATTCTGCTAGCATATAATTTCAACCGCATCCATGATCAAAGGAGAGTATTTTAAATGGTGGGGGTGGAGAGGCATGACCTAAAAATAACCAGGGAACTATGCAAGGTGAACCGCTAAGTTCAGTTCCGGTGTAATGTGAGTCGCTATTATGATCTTTAATATGTGATTTAATATAAATTCATCCTTTAAGTGGGGGATGAAAGGGATAAAACACACTTTCACATTTTATATTTAACACACAAAGAATTTTGATAAAATACTTTTCTTATGTTCCTCATGACGATAAACCAAAGTGGTGATGAAGCACGGTGGTGGATAAGAAGAGAAATCACATGAAACTAACACAAAAAATATCAAGTTTGGTGTCAGAACCAGTGTAATATGAGTTGCTAAGTTAAATTTTGAACTTACTTTTGTGATTTAAGTAGCAGTTCACCCACTCACAGGTACAGTTCCGCATGCTATCATTAAAGGATGGCAAATTTCGATAAAACTTTGTTCGCATGTTCTTATAGTGACAAAGAAAACCAACTTGATAGATAGAGACTACCACACCCAGGGTACAGGAGTTGGTGGCGTAAATTTTAAATAAACCACATTGGCTAACAGAATCGAATAAATATTTATCGCTGTCAATTAATTCTATGAGGAAGAGGGGAATATTGATAGGGATGAGTGTGAAGGGGTGCAATATGAAAATAACAAGGACACTATTGAAATTAGTATTAAAGCTGGGATTATGGGAGTCATTGGATGTAAATTTTACATTCAAAATTCTACTTATATCAAACTTGAAACCCTAACAGTCAATACACGTTTACAATATGAAAAGGGTTGAGCAATTTCAATCAAATTTTATATACATGAATATATTTCATGGTTAATTACTTTAATATTTTTTCAACTGATTTTATTGGAATATTATTTCAACAACATGTAGCATGAGAGGGGTTTGCCTAAAACGCTGGGGATGTTTAGTAAAAAATACAACAAAACAGCTGACACTGGTGTTATCCAGTACTTGAGTTTATTTCTGCCATACCAGTTCAACTGTAACACAGGGTGTGGATGGCATGTTAAGTTTTAATTATGAAAAATAGATGATGTGTTAGTCGATTAAATACTTTGCCCTGTCTATCCCTTCATTGTTTGTGTAAAATTTGAACCTATTCAGCATGTAAGGGAGTATACAAAAGTGAGAAGGTAGAGAGACATCATATCATAACAACAAGAAAGCAATCATAATTAGTTTCCAAACTATGGATATTAGACTCGCTAATTTTTATTCTGATATCTAAGACAATGATGGAGGGGGGAGGGTAAAACCATGTTCCGTATGCAATTCTAAACAGTTTGAACAATTTATAACAAATTTTGTGGGCATATTCCTTGTGACACAAAATAAACGCTCTGGGATTAACAAACTACTACCCTTAGGAGCAGGGACAGGAGGTGTTGGAAATTTTAAAACACACATAAGATGGTTGATATTTGAGTTGAATAAATATTTTTCTGACTCAAGTATTTTGATAGAATTCCTGCAGATGTTTTGTGTGTGATCTTAAGCTCATTCCACTCTGGAGGGGAGTAACCATATGGGTGCGTGTTTTTGGATGTCTCACAAAATAACAAGTAAATTACAGACATTTGTGCCGAAACCAAACATGAGAGTCATTGTGTTCAATGCTGATATTTAACATGCACCTTATTCTTAAGTCAGCCCGAAGGTGGGGATGGAAGAGGTGATTGTCGGTCTATAAAATGAAAGTGACCCTGATTCCCGACTATTTTGGAGTTATAGAAGTCGTGGATTTATTTACTTAAATAAGCCAATTGGGGAGGGGGGCTAATGCAAGTATTATGAAACCAAATTGGCATAGAATGAAATGTTCTGACTTTATGGAATTCATTTCATTCTATTTCAATGAAACTTTGATGGGCAAAATAACCCCTATTTCCTACGGGGGTGTGGCTTGGTCACATCTTCTGCTGTATGGGGCTACCAATGCTAATTATTACTGTCTTAAAATACTGGTTGTAATTTTGCCTTTCTTAAGAAACAGTGAGTGTGGTAATTTTTATTTCTTTAATGTAGCGGGAGTATTTTGTGCTTTTATAAAGTGCTTAGAGAATTTTTATTCAGTTACAGTACTGAAAATATTTTTAGAACTGTTGTTGCACCAGGTGTATTCTTGAGATATTGGCAGTATCATGGGTTGACCAAGAATTAAATAATGTACCAGGACAGTATAAATATATACCCAGGCAACACCGGGTCCCCAGCTAGTAGCTAAATAAAATTAAACAAACTTGGAATGTTGTAGGTACTTTACAATTAAAATGTCATAAAATTTCATGTTGATTCTGCAACATCTGGGGCCGAAATGAGGATAAACAATAATATTGTAGTAGATCACAAAACTTACATCATTGTAACGAATATTTTTTTAAATCCAAGAATCAATGATTTAAGAATGCACAAGTAAATCACAATAATGAGTCATATAATGAATAAATTTTGTGTTTCTGTTTTTACATTAAAAGATTTAACATTAGATCTTATATGAAGCATTTTGCTCATTAATCTAGAATAACAATAATCTTATCACTTTATATATATGCAGCATGATTTGAAAAATATTGTTTTTTGATGAGATACATTCTACTTTCATGAACTCGGGATAGAGCTAAACTTCTAACTGCTGGCGGAAAATGAGTTGTTTTATCAAAATCTAAAAGTATTTTGTTAGCTCCATTGAATGTTTGAAGGTGTGATAATACCTGGAAACCACCTGTGACCGCACACATTTTTGTAGAACTATTTCAGCTGAATCCAGAATACAATCAAAATCATCTTATCATTTATTTTTTCAGAAGCTTACAGAGTTTAATTTGTAAATATATAATTTTATACACAGTTTTCTTTGCAGGTGTGGTTTTGGATTATTTGTTGCAAAGCATCCCAACAATTTTTCCTGAAAAATTGTCTGACAGCCTTTATCATTGGCTTTTGGGTGTTATCTTCTCTACATTGACATACAGGTATGTTCAAAAAAGGTTTAGCTTTACCAAATTAAGGCAACCGTGTTGGAAATTTTTTTTTCCAACTGGATGGCATTGTACATATATGATGTATCATCAACAATCACTGTTGACATTTTCACTTGAAGATGTAAATTGTGATTGTTTACGAAATGTCATGTATGCTGTAATGAGTGTATGTGGCAATCACCATTTACTTTCATTACTGGGTGAAGAATTCCCCATATTGGAGACAAGTAAACATCAAGGTGCTAGAGAGGCAAGACATTGAAGTACCGAACATGACAGATCGGTAGTTTGGCGACTTAAAAATCTGGTATCCGAGTCCAGTTTCTTGAGCCCAGGAATATTGAAGTGTGCAGGGTGCATGGTGTTTGATCCACACCACAGCCGTCAGACATAAACATATGAAGAAGGAACAAGTTGGGCAAATGTGGAATAAAGTTGATCAGTTGGGGAATGAAACTTGGAAATAGGAAGGTGAAGATGAGTTTGGTGATGAATGTCAGAAATTAGGAAGAAGTAACTTGAGAGTGAGAGAAGTTTGCAATCTAATTTGGGGGCAAACTGAAAGAAGATAGGCGGCAGCAAGCAAAACGCACCCCGCCTACATAATTCCTAGGTACTGATGGCAGAATTTATCACTGAAAGGAGCCATCTGATGAACATGGAAGCAGCCTGAATTACAAAAAGGGAGGAGGAAGCCGCCGTTTCACAAAGGAAAAACAGGTGCATGTCTGTGCCACTCTCTGAAATGGCCATTACAAGACTGATTATAAGCTGAGCTAGTCATGGCTAATTTTTAAATTGGACCCTAAGTTTTTTTCTGTGAATAAATTGAACTGTTTTTTATTTAATCTAACCCAATAATTTATTTTGACATAAATTAAAATCCAACCCCAAGTTTCACTGTAAGTACACCACCACTTGGTTGGAAACCCAAGAACGTTTCCAACAAACACACTGGGAAAGTCTGCAACAATTAATATTCAGATTGTAATACATTGCATATCTTCATTGTTATCAGAATTTTCTGGTTAAACGTGTGGCAATGATGCTATTGGATGTCCATTGCCTATAATAATAGAATTATGATTTGAAGAATGAAGAAAAAATTCAATGTGTCAAACAGCAAAAGAAAATGATTATTCTTCATCTAAATGTCATTTCCTGGCGCATATATATAAAAAGTTACGACCCCAGGCGATTGTCGGTATATCTGGCCAGACTCAATTGTTGTGTGATTTGACATGAACAATACACGGGAAAGACAGGCTGTGCATGATGCAGCCACATGACATTTTTATTTTGTCCAAACAGACTGCAAGAGAAAGCGCAAATCATATCAGGAGACAGTCTCTATGCGACGCGTTCATGTGACCGGGTGCTAAAATATTCTAAGCATATGGATTTAATATCTATATATTTACATTTCTTAGATTTTGTTCTGTTGGATAGTAATATTTAAAAGACTCTGTGGCTGCAAGTGTTGTTGAGCCAGTCCCATTATCTGTCAGTTGTAGTCTTTCTTTAATCTACTCATTTGCAAATCTTTTTTATTTCATTGTGGTGTTTCTAGTTGTAGAGCACAAAGTTTGAGGTAGATGTTTATCACAGTAGTGTTTTGTAACAAATCAGTTTACCATATAATGTTCTTATTCTGATTTAATACAGTTTTAAAAACTTATGTTTTTACTTATGAAATATATTAAAACAGCACAGCAAATACAAAATATGGGTGATAGTTTTGGATTGCAAACTAATGATGCCGACCACTGAGTATATATGTAAATGTTATAATAGCAAATAAATTTTGTAATAAACAATGAAGTTTCTGTTTGAACTTGCCAGTAAAAACAATTTTCTCCTCCTCGATGTTAATTTAATAATTGGTATTTGGTTTGTCAATAGTGTCTTCTTGGATAAAATTTTGGTCAGAATCATCTTCAAAAATAAGACTAATAATTCTCCCATTAAAGATATTTGTTAAGAGTAGCATTTTAATCCAAAGAGCCACAAACAGAAAAATATATTGTACTAAAAAATTAATCATCTTTAATGTTTTATTCAAAAATCTGAATAATCCCTCCTTATTAGTGGTAAAAAAACTCCAAAATAGACAAGAGTGGGTGGACTATGAGACAGAAGTTCCTTCTCAACTAATTTTTTTTCTGAGAAATTACAGCTGCTTTTGGAACGTGACATTGGCAGAACTTGGTGAACCTTCCAAGATGTTATACAAGTTCATCCTAGTACCTGAATTGGTTTTGAATAGAAACTGCTTAGGTTCTCTGAACCTAGTGTGGCAAACTTAAAATCTCAAAGCCTGTTATGCCAGTTAGGAATGGAAATTTTCTCAGTTATTATGTTTACTATTCTTTTTTGGTTTTAAATTGACAGGTTTCCATATATTGTATTGCACTCCGATTGATGCCTGTGAAGCATTTATACATCTGCATCAAGAAATTGCATCCTTAATGGAGGAATGGTTGTTTTGGAATTAACTTGATGAAACCTGTTAAGGAAAATTTTGAGCCTATTAGGTTTATTTGTTGAAGGAAACAAAAAATCTGTCTATTGTTATAAAACTCAAATTGTAAGAGCAAAGCACGGGCTGGTTGCAAAACAATATGGGAAGATGAGTTTGGAAAAGGCAAGGTAGCCAATTCAGACGGTGGGAGAGACCTCGCTGTTTTTTTCTTTAAATGAACAATAAAAATGATCATTCTACTCCCAAAATATTCACATCAATCAACATACTTTGCTAATGGAATTTTTTTATTCCATATCGTACACATTGTTTTAACTTTATGAAAATTGCTCGTAGTCTTTGAAGAAGTCATCGGATTGGTAGGTGGGGTAACAACATCCGGTTTAAGATTACAGGCTTGTCGACACATTATACATAGTTTACAGTCTAGGCGTACAAAATTGAAACTGAAATATGAATGGATTGTTTCCCAGATAATGCATTATAAATTGTTTCACAATTAATAGGGTTGTATAGTGAAAAACATTGCTTGAAAAAAATTGAGTCTAGATAATTGATATAAATACATGTATGCAGTAATTTTAAGTCATATCACTTATAATACCAAAATAATGATTAACTCAATTTATTTACAGTTTTTATTTATTCTCTCCTCTGGCATATGGCATGGCTGGGCCACATGCATCTGATCCCAACAGTACCATGTATGGATTGCGCTGGATGGAAAGCTGGGAGTTTTAACTTGTGAAGATAAAAGGGATTTGATACTTTATTTATGTATATTTATTTAAAATATTCATTTTGTAATTAAAAATGTCTAGATTTTAGAAACTGTTTTTATAAACTCTACCTTTGAAAGAAAAAAATTTATTGCACAAATTATATATCTTTCCAGTTGTTAAATCAGCTTTAAATTATAGGTTAGGAGTTACACAATACCAAAATAATTGCAAATATAAGAAAAAAACACTTAAAACTATTTAAATAAAATCTTGTATGAAAATGTTTATAGTCAAAATTGATGAAAATATTACTAATGTAATAAATCACATGGAGAACAGCATTTTTATATCATTGAATGTCAATTTTTGTGAATGCTGTTGTTTTACTCCTGTTAGCACATTTGATGCAATAGCCAGTTTTTGTTCCTGCAATTTCTGAATTCTCTGTTCAATTGTTTCTTCACACAAAAATCTAAAAAGAAAAATACAGTCTGTTACAATTTTCATTTTTAGTGTTTTGAGTTCAAATATTTGCATACTTTTGCAGAATATTTTATTGTGAATTCCTTTAATTATTCATGTATTCTCAAACATGTTTTTAATCCAATAAATTAATAATCTGGCAACTATACATAATAAAAAATACATTCAATTTGTCAGGAAACTCCATTATTATTTCATCAAAATGTACAGTTCAGGAGAATTAGCTAGTCGTGTGTCAAGACTATGTGCAGTGTACAACTCCATCCATATTACAATTGGGGTAGACAGGAGCTCATTTGAACTGCAACATTTGGAGTGTAAAAGCAATTCTAAAAACATTGGTGCTAGGAAATATATTGCTGTCAGGTCAGAATATGTTGTACGTCAAGAAACGCATCCATAAATGTAATAGGTAACATGTATAGATGTTGTCACAGTCTCCATATCCCATTCGTATGACGACAAATATTTTTAACCATGATTAGTAGTGTTCCACCGGGCCACTTGGAGGGGTAGCACTTTGTCAATCAACAATACTCCCCTTCCCCTCCTCCTTTCCCTACTGTACATTTAAACATGCCATGTAGAATCTCACAAACTGTAAATATATTCAATATTAATTTTGTTTGCTGACAAATTGGCTGTTTATGTTTTAAGTGCCTTGCGGCACACATATTTAGTCCACCTCAATATCATAGACAAATAATTTGACAAAGATAACACGTTTGTGCATAGAACCAAAGCCACGTCCAAAGTAACAGTTTTTGTGCCAAGGTGGAGCACCTGAGAATGATTTCATAACCAATTTATTTGAGGTATCACTTCCAGAGAACATTGAGGATAAAAGAACAAATAGATCATAAATAACTACTAATGGGACAATTTCCTCCCTTCCTTTTGCAGGGCATGCTACAGGCTGGATCAGGATCATTGCTAAATATAACAATACTGTCTTCAGTAAACAAGAATATCAGAGGTCTTCAGACAGTCTTGGCATATCACCTAGCGGACATAATATTCCATATGAATGTTATCAGGCCAGACCATATGTATAATTCAGTAAAATCCTCCTCTAGTGTTCCAGGAAGGGGTGACATTGTATTTTGTCATTAGACTAGTCTGATGTAGCTCTCCATGGTAATCTAGTTTGTGCAAGCCTTTTCATTTCCACACAACTACCACATCTACTTGGTTTATTCCATCCTTGGCCTCCTTATTCCATTCTTATCCTCCACACTTCCCTCAAATGTTAATTTTACAGGACCCTTAGATCTCAAAACGTAGCCTATTAATCAATATCTTCTCTTAGTCCTCCATATTGTTCTCTCTTCTCTTTAAGACACTGGGCCATGTTAAAAAGTACTGAAGTATATTTATAAAAGCCATAAGGTAATTCAATGTCACATCAACCCTCCCCAAATGTCATTAAATTTTGTAACAAAATAACCCGAGATCCTACATGAAATTGTGCAAAATATTAGAGTTCATTGTACTTTCATTCAGAAGTTACAAGTTATTGTCATCTGATTAATGTGCCACTGAAATGGCCAACTTTGACCCCATATCAAATCAGTTGTAGTGGCCAGATAAGTCTAAAACTTGGCTTATCAGGACATCTTGTGGCACAGTATTATGTGATATGATCAAAACAGTAGTGCAGTTGGCTGTACAAAATCACCATCAAATTTCATTTGGGTCTATTATGACTTTATTACAAAATTTAACGAGGCTTGGAGATGGCAATTTCTTATGGTCTGACATGTAATTACCCATCAATAATAGAAAAGGAGAGAACTCTTGACAGGGGTTCAGGTTTCCAACATAACCAGGCCTACAACCAACTGATTACTTATCTGTGACAAGAATCTTGCATAGAATTTACAGGTCAACTAAAGTGAGAAAAATATGAGTAGTAGAGCAGACTGTAGTGGCTTTTCAGCCCCACAATATCTTGACATAGATAGTAATGC
The DNA here is from genome assembly GCA_034510155.1 of Eucriotettix oculatus. Taxonomy (NCBI): domain Eukaryota; kingdom Metazoa; phylum Arthropoda; class Insecta; order Orthoptera; family Tetrigidae; genus Eucriotettix; species Eucriotettix oculatus. Next base: position 99,508,759 of record CM067376.1, read on the forward strand.
AAAGGCTAGAGAGGAAGGTATGAGCCAACCATCATATGAGAGCTTTTCCTAAATGAAAAATATAAGCACATGACCCTTTTGAAATTTAACCTGGTAATGCCAGTGACAAGCAGTGAAATGTCATGCACATTGAAATCACAAGAATACTTAATTACTTTATTCAAGTGTCTTCCATTCCCTTCTACGCTTGACATATGTATTTCCTTGTGCATGATTCCATGCCGTACATATGATTTAAAGAGCGAATTTCCTGCCTTTCTCCCAAATATTTCTATCTTTCTTTCTATCCAATTATCAAATGCGTGACTTCGTCACTTATCCCATATATATATATTTAATTTATCCTTAACGGATGCTCCTAATTCTTACATCCCTCTTCTCTATCCATCCTAACTTGAAAAACCTAAGATATATAGACTGAAAATGTTCGGTTGGTCGTACTCGATGTGGTGGCGGAGTGGATAGACGCACGCCCCGGCTCTAGGGGTGATGCACTGTTGTTTCGTGCACCCAGGTTCGAGTCCTGGCCACATCGAATTTTTTCAGTCTTTCTTCCTTCTTCCATTCCCTTCTACGCTTGACATATGTATTTCCTTGTGCATGATTCCATGCCGTACATATGATTTAAAGAGCGAATTTCCTGCCTTTCTCCCAAATATTTCTATCTTTCTTTCTATCCAATTATCAAATGCGTGACTTCGTCACTTATCCCATATATATATATACAAACTGGAAAATTAATTAGTGTAATATGAATTTCAGGAACATATCTTTATGCTGTCAATTAGATTACCTACTTGTATATATGAACAGTTTTTTTCTGGCCAACACGATATACACGGTCATATGCTTGTGCCTCTAATTGAGGGTTCCAATGTAAGTCAAATAGAAATAAATGATTAGCTCCAACCAAATTTAAACCTACACCTCCGGCTGTAAGAGAGAGGAGTAAAATCTGAAAGTAAAATCATTCACATGTAAGTTATTACTTCAATATCAACTAAAAATGTTTAAATTAAGTTATTAATTTATCAACACAGTTTGAACAAATAATTCACATATATTCCCAATAGTTGTTCATGTCCAATGCCACAACACCTACAAAAATTTAATGTTAAATTTTCAGATGTATAAAGTAATTATTATTCTAGAACGATGAGCGAAATGCTTAATATAAATGTAAAATCAGATACACAAAATTTAAATTCAATACATAACTCATTATTATTGTTTTACTTCTGCATTCTTTAAACTTTGTAATGTAAATATTGTAATTCAAAAATATTCAGTTACAACAATTTGAGCTTCATGATCTTTTTCCTTGTCTTGTTTTTGACCCTGAACATTGCAGCAGTAACATGAAAATTTTACATTCCAAGCTTACTTAATTATATTCAACTATGTACATTTAATTATATAATTTTTTTGTAGATTGAACTTGAGGAGGGCCTAAAAGTTGGGGACAAAACATATTCTAGGTAAATTATTCTCTTTCTGACTTTTGGCCATTCCTTATATTTCAATTAAAATTTATTACTATCAAATGAAATATAAAAAATGAAACATCTTTACATATAATGTAACATTAACTTTTTACTCTAAATTCTGAGGTAATAATCATGTTTCAATATAAAAATGTAATGAAGTCAAATTTATTGATTATGGTTCGTAATACTATGATAAAATACCTGAGTTTTAGAAGATGGATCATTGAAATCTTTAACTATTTCCATGCGTTCCTTAACAGGAACTGAACCTGATAGTATGGCACAGTTCATTCGCATGTCACACAAATGTGTGTGTAGTATGTTCAGCATTTGAGTCCATTGAGATACTATTATTGCTTTGTCTCTGGTATTAACAATAGTTTCAGTCAAAGAATTAAATAATATTTTCATCTGCAAAGATGATTACATATATGATCAACTTATAATGATACATTATCATAAAAATAAATAATATTTATTCATAACAGAGGCAGTTGAATATGAATGAAAGGACAAGGATATTGACTGGGATGGGATTTGAATCTAGCATTTCCACTTGATATGTGGCGCTCTCACTATTTGAGTTAAGCTGTTGACTCCCTGTCAGATATGTATGTACTATTCCATTAATGCTTGCAAAGTTTCCAATGTTAACTTTCCCTGAGAAGGAACAATAAACAGTTGTCACATGGCTTTTGTTGGGTGTGGATTGTTGCTATCTAACTAATGTGCAATCTACAAGGGTTAGAATTTCAACACTGGGCAGCCGCCCAGCACATTCTGCAGTCATAAGGAAGAGGCCTTGAATATTTTATATGTTCATTACTACCTAGCTTGTTGATACTCCCTTATGTCATAACCAGACTATCAAAAAAAGTACCCATGATTTTAGAGTAAGAGATGAATAGACATAACTGATAAGTCTGCATTAATACTTGGTAATCTCAGTCTGAGGATTAGAATTAGATTGGCAAGAAATTTACAGAAGATAGATGGTGTAAAGGACACCAATATCCCACACACCAGTGGCTTGTCGGCACTCGAACACTTCCTGTCTCGCAGGCCTCCAAATTCCCTCCCAAACACCCCCCTTTTGATAGCACTCACCCAGTTTGTCTTCACCAGAAACTTCTTCACCTTCCAAGACAAAATTTACCACCAAATCAGGGGCACTGCCATGGGCACCCGGATGGCCCCTTCCTATGCCAACCTGTTTATGGGTCAACTGGAACAACATCATCTAAATTCCTCTCCACTGAAACCCTTAACCTGGTTCTGTTTCATAGATGACATCTTCATGCTATGGACGCTCGGACAAATGCCCTCTCAGACTTCCTCAACACTAAATTACCCGTCAAGTTCACTTGGAACTATTCCCCGACTAACATCACCCCCCCCCCCCCCCCAACCAAAGAACGAGATCATTGGAATTTGTACATGCAATAAAACTTACTGTGTGTGTGTATACCTTGCTATTTGTTTGAATGATGGTTGTATGTATGAGAGTGTGTGTCAATATTTAAATATTGACACCTTTTGAGGATGGATGTGTTTAAATTAATGTGTCAAGATGGGGGTGTTAGTATGCATCTCCCCAACCACCATCAAGTCCTTGCCTCTTCCCAGAACCTCATTGAAAGAGAAAGTTGGTGACCTGGTGGGGACAATTGTTTACAATCTAAGTTAGCAGCACAGCAAATTTCGACTGCTTAGTTGTCGGCTAGCTGATCACTGGAAATGTCTTCCTAACTTTCTGATGAAGGGGGAAGTGCCTCTGAAAATTCAAGTACTCTAAACCTCAGAAGGTGTCTACGATCTATGAACCTCAGGCAAGTCACCTACTTTCTCTCTCTGTCCTTTCCCTATTAATTGTTTTAATTAGCATGACAATGTCAGTTCCTGACACATTTATATATATATGTTTGTAAAAAAGTCTGTAATTGTATTTGTACAAGCAAATAATATGACACAATGTTGAAAGCTTCTTAAATGTTATAAATACACAATAAAGACATTTTCTGAGATTGCCCTGGTGGTTGTTCTTATTCTAGGTTCTTTTATTTGGAAGGAAGTGGTTAGCTACAGATAAAGATTTACTACTAAAATATACAAATTATTTTACAACTTGTGAAGCACGTTTCAGCAGTAACACCAATATGCTTTGTTATTATTTCTAGGTTCATATTTGGCAGAGAGGTCAATTTTACTCTAGTCCTACCAGTTCCATGAAGACACAAATGACAAACAGATACACACAATTGTTTGAATAGTGGCTTAACTGCCAGAAAATAGGCTTAAAGTCATCATAATGGACAATGAGAAAATGCTAATAAGTCTGCAAGTTCAAGCCCAAATTGTAAGATGTTTTCATTTAAAACATCCTCCCAAATATGCTGACAGTGGGGAAAAATTTCATTGAGCATGATCCTGGGAAATTTTCATCATAATCTCATGAATGTTGAGATCACAAGCTCTAAGAGAAGAAAAACTTGGTTGTTGACAGGAGACAGAAATTTATAAATATACAGGCAGCATGAAAATTCCCTTGGGACTAAATGCACTGGATAATCCTATTTGCAGAATTCCAGCATATTAGTACACTGCTCTTACCACAAAATCACAAGGTAGGAAATATGTAAACCTTACAGTATTTCAGTAGTTGCCTTTGCTTATATAAGTCGAAAACCCACCCATTTCAGAACATAGACCATGTAATTATTTAACAAAGTATCTGGGTGCCATAATGGGATCTATGGGTTAAATTTTAAAATTCAAAGTCAAAAAAAGAATTACTAAAAATATGAATTAAAAAAGGGAATTTAAAACTGCACAAATAAATGATTCATAATTAAAAATTCAAATCTATACAGAAATACCTTGGAACTCCTTCGATGTATGTTAAATACTGGATTATCTTTCACCAACACTTTTGCTTCAACATCTGCATTCTCAATCTTATCATCCAGTAAGGATAAATCTTCTAGTTTGGACTGCAGTTCATCCTCTAGGTCATTGCTATCCCCTAGGCCATCTGCTTCACAAGATTCTTTATTTATCATCTACAAAATAAATTACATCAACTGATTTCAAAAAAGACCTTTCGGAAAGGAAACTATTAAAATTTTTCATTTTCTTAAAAGGTTCACACTTGAAATTTTAATGTTTCACACATTCTAAGGTAAATCTGTATAATCAAATGATATGCTATCAAGTAGTATTGGACTGTTTATGATATGTCATAATCATTCTGTGAATTTGAGAGACAAGAGAGAAACATTGATTTTATAGTATATTAAGTATTTGATACAATCATTAATTATATATTCCTCTAAAATTCAGGAATTTTCTAAAATTACAACTGAACATTTGCCACAATAAGAAGTTATAATTTTTGGGGCTGATAGATGCGAACAGCACAGGACAATTAGTTTAATATCCCATCCATGCAAAATATTAACGAAAATAGTATATAAGAGAAAAAGTCACATAGAATGCGAGTTAGGAGAAGATCAATTTGGTTTTAGGAAGATTGTAGGGACAAGAGAAGCAATATTGACTTTGTGACTAATTTTAGAAGACAGGATAAGAAAAAACTGGCCTACATTCATTTTGTAGATTTAGAAAAAGCGTTCAAATGTTAGCTGAAATTATTCCATCTGTTAAAAATAGTGTGCGGAAGTCTGCCCCCCCTCCCTTCTAACCACTCTTAATATAACTTAAATTGCATTAGAATTAAACTCAGTGACTCACATTACACTGGTTTAAATCCCCATCTCACATGTTTTATTTATTTTTTAATGTGATACCATCATCCCGACCCCTAACAATACTCCCCTTCGATTATGGATGGGGTTGAAATTATATGCTAGCAGTATCGGTAGACAAACTATCATATTATTGATCCCAGAATGTATTTATATGATGGAAATATAGGCCGGGTTTTTTTTTATTTAAAATTTTCCATTCTTGCCTCTAGGGGTGGTGGTAGAGTCTTACCCCAACAGTGCACCAAATTTGGTTGAAATTGGTCCACTCATTTATATTTATACGTTGAACTTACAGACACACACACAAACATCCACACAGCACTGCTGGCAAAAGATCATCGACTACAGCACTGACTTGATAAGAAATATCAGAAAGCGTAAGAAAAATCAAGCACCAGCTGATACACTCTGATAGCAGCGGAGTTGTAAAGTGTATATAATTAAATTTATTTAGCCTGAGGATTTTTTTGTTTATAGTTTGTGTACATATACAAGATTAGAGATACAAACTTAAGAATATATTAATCTTCTTGTACATATACATAATAGAGATAAGCAAATTAAAAAAAGGAATAACAAACATCATGGGCAACTCAAATGCAATTAGAATTTTAACAGAGTTGCATAATGTTCACCCAATCAATCAGTCATCATCAGAGACAATAATAAGCAGATATAATCTGGATTATATTTTCCCAGTTAATTAATATGTTAATATTCATCAAGTATGAATTATATGAGTGAAAATTTTTAGAAAACTAAGAGAAGGTCTGCTACCCTGGGATATTGAATTAACTTGTAATAGACATTAAATACGCAAATGGAAAGCTTAAATAAAGTTCATCTGTTTCTTTGCTTTTCTGCGTGTGGGTGGCAAACTTGAACAAAAGACCTACCTCCCTTTTGTAAGAGGAGGCATTCAGATAAGGGACCATCCATAGAAAATTGGGAATGAATGGCTACCGGAAGTGGCCTTAGCTAATTAGAAAATCGGCTGGAAAAACAGAAGGTCCATGAAAAATTTGAAGATGCGTAACATATACTGTATTTACGCCCTCCAAGATGAAGATTTTTACTATTGGCTGTAATTGTCAAACTGCAAGCCCATAGAAGACTTTGGTGGACAACATCTGATTGGTGGCTGAAGATGGTGTAGTGTCCGACCGAAGTGACAATGGAGGAAATTTTGGAAGGAAGAAATATTAGATTGTCGGGAGAGCAGAGAAGAAGTCGTTGGGAGATCAGAAGCAAAATTCGTCAGGAGACCTGAGAAAGGAGTTTTTCGGAAAACCGGAGGAAGATGATGCCTGGAAAGTATGTACGGGAGACACCAGATGGAGATGATCTCGTAGCAGCCACCAGTCAACTATCATAAACCAGCTTAAAGAAACAGATGCATTTTCTCGGTATTGTACCCATATTTTGATTTTAGAGTTCACATTTGCCAGGCCTATAGGAATTAGGGAACAAATTAATGCTTTTTTGTTCACCACACAGTGAATACCCCGAGATAAAATCACACATGTTAATGTTTTATCCTTTTCTTATAACATCATCCAGAAATTTTGTAAATAACTTTGATTTTTATTTTATTAAAATTTAATTTTAAACGTAATCTTTTCTATTTCCTTTTTTTAATATTCTCCATAAATATTATAATTTTATATGATAAATTAGTAAGTTAAATTAATTTACCCCACCCAATAAGTGAACATAACAAAATGTTCTTCAAATTCTCTACCCTGTTAAATCATTAATGTTCAGATAAACCACAACTATACCAACACACATGCAGATAGTGTGTACATTGATATCATAGCACACTTAATCAAAATTACTTTTAATTTTTAAATAGCATTTCACTGTAAGAAAATCAAAAATATGTTTTACATTAAAATTAATATATTTATATCTGGTGGTGTTACATTGCTAATTTATGCATTAAAATAGATTGAATTAAAATTTATACAATGAAGAATACGAAATATTAGCTCTTGATCAAAATTTTTCACTTTATACTTGGAATAACTTACAAATTTGGATCGAGTAAGTTACAAATCATTTCATGGAGGGAACATCTCTCTCAATTGTCACATAGCATATTTACTTACTCACCGATTCTATAAGTCCAGGATGACAGCAGATTTGCCTTAATCGCAATATGAGAACAAGAATCTGAAATGTTTTTACATCTTGCACTGAATTTATTTGTTTATTTAAAACTGCTAAATCACTAGTTCCTATAAATGGATTACATTGCATATCTGAAAAAATAAAATAATACACTTGTTTATAAAAATACACAGGTTCATTACATCTATAATTTCAAGTCGAAATGTAACATCTATGTGAATTTTATGGTGCTGAAATTGAAAATGAATAGTTAAGGTTTTGAAAGTCTTAAAAATTTTAAATTGTAAATAACATAAAATATTTAAATTGAATTTGTAATCAATAATTACCACAGAAATATTCTAATCTAATGTATATTCATCTATGTAAATTGAAACACTGTTAAGAAATTCCACGTACTGAATCACATCAGACTAATGAGCATTTGTTAAACTTTAGGAATTGGCAGTATTCTGTTTCATTTAATGGAACCTTGGATTCCTCCGGAAACAAATCTGCCAGGTTTCTTGTCTGCAACCAAAGTTTGTTGGGGGTTTGCTACTGGAGAAATTGACATAAAAGTTGTTAACAGACTATTCTGTATACACTGGACCACATAACAAGCATTTCAGTTGCACAGAAAACAGATTGAACACTCCTGGCAGCTAATGGTCAGGTATTGTCTTGTAGGATACACACTATCAAGGGTGTTACTTCTGCTTATAAATTAGCAATTGCTCATTGGTATGTCTTCATACATAACAGATAAGAACAGGAACAGTAACCAATATTGACACTTAATTTTCAGTTAGTATGATGCTGGAACACAGTCTAGATAAGTCACCATGATATAGACTTGTGTATATGTTATTATTGTAGTACAAATTGAAGTGGAATTAGTGAGAAAACACAAAATGCAAATTTGCCAACTCCCTATGTAGAAAAATCAGGAATAGTGCTTTAAGGAGAGTTGGTGTGAAGCATTTCTTTACCGATATATATTAATACAACTGTCAACCCACTCTATGGTGTTAGTAGTTAATAATTTAATCAGTCACCAATGGCCTTAGTAGTCAAAGTTACTGTAAATAAATAAAGCATTATATACAACAGGGAATTTTGTTGAATTTGAATACATACTTCTGTTTTTCCTTGCATCTGGTTCGAAAGGAATTCCCAATAGTTCTTGCTCTTTTTCCATCTTCTGGTATAAATACTGGCTCACTAGAGTCCTAGAAACAAGTTTCATAAGGTAAAAAACTTGAATAAGTGATTTATACATTAGCAAACCAAAGTAGGTTAAAAAATATATAACTTTATAATGAAAGATACGCAATCTGAATATTAATTTTTGAATACTATGTTACTTCTTATAAATAATACTTTCTTAGTAATTGTTGAAGAATCTATCATCAATTCAAAACTCTGCTAGTTGAAACAACAGGTATTAAAGGTAATCAAATATGATCTGTTAACACCATAGAAAATTTTCATACCAAAAGCATAAACTCTGAAGATACTTGAATAACACTATCATTTATTACATTTCAATATTGAATTACATGCATATGGCCAATCCCAAGTGGCGGCTGATACAAGTGTGCTCACATGCTTCAGCAGATAAATTAATTTAAACAAAATTATTTGGCATGTTATTTTAAGAACCTTAACAATAATTATGTAAATTTCGGCTTTGATTTCTAAGGCTTTTCAATCTGCCTGCTAGCACAAGACATCCTTCTGTAATGAGAAAAATGCACATGGAGGATTCAGTTTCAGCCCCAGCAGGCACCTGTAAAACTTCAACTAACCTTCTGTGCAGCAAACAAGACTGCACTTAGCTATGTTATGACAGAAAGGTGGTTTTTGATAAAATAATAAGAATATTACAATTTATACACTTCTTTCCATTTATTTTAATTAATCAAATCTTATTTTAAATAATAATAATACTGAAAAAATTACCGCACAATTCTGAGTTCCTAAAATGAATTTCTTTATTAAAAATACATATGAAGGAAATATAGTTTTGTCTAAGAAACTTTAGTGTTGGTTTAAAGTTTTCTGTTTTTAAAATTGACCCTCAAACAACTGCTGGCTGTCACTTGGAATGCTCTTCCTTATCTTCTGATGAAAAAGACAGTTGGCTCTACACTAATCTGTACTAATCATGATTAAAGATCAAAGCTTTTCCCGGTGAAGTTGTTGCAGAAACAGTTCTCAGGTTTCCACACAGGTCACAGAGTAATTAATTAATATGCGATGTTTCAACAACCACAAGCTCTGTCAACCTTGGTGCACAGGGCCGGGACAGTATCGGACCGGAAAATCTGGTAAGCGAGTTCCAACACCTTCAGGGGGTGGTGCCTCCAAAAATTTAAAGAAATCCAAACCTCACAAGGTGTCTACCATCTATGAACCTCAGGTAAGTCACCTACTTTCTATCTCTCTTTCCTTTCCTTATTAATTGTTTTAATTAACATGACAATGTCATTTCCTGATGCATATATCAATTAAACAAATTTGCAGTTAACTATTAAATAATCAAGTAAGACAAAGATTCCACATCATCACGTTCAAAGGCAAAGAACAAGCACCTCTCTCTACGTTATAACCAGATAGTCTGCAATTGTTAAAGAAAATCCTTTAATACTTGGATAGAAAGCCAAAATTAGACACCCACTTAAAACAAAAAAAATTCTAATAAATAAATATGAGATCAACTAGCATGTCACAAGGTGCAACTGTTTGGGGTTTGGCAGCATGGAGGACTTTTTAAACTGGCAGTGAGATATACAAAATCATTCAAGTGAAATCAATGCAATGGGTAAAATTAATCTGCTGCAGTAATGTGGTTTATGAATGTTTATGTATAAACATCAGGTCAAATCTCTGCTAATTAGGGAGGTAAAGATTAAAGCCTTTAATCAAAACCTAGAATTGAAACCCGTTGATACAGATCAAGGAGGTCACAAATCTTGAACTAATGATGATGAAATTTCAATAATGAAGTGACAGAAAATCCAGAAGCTGGCAAAAAAAGAAAAATACATTGTCATAATTTGTATTTTATTAACATATATTTGGCTGGTTTATTCATTCATAATTGAATGTAGTCTGGCAATTGTAACTGGAAATAATTAATAGTTAAGTCCATGTTGCGCAAAAAGTCTGTATCACAATGGCAATTTACAGGTTCTAGTTCAAAATATGAAAGGTACTGAATAAAAGTTATTTCATCACACTGAACTGAATAATTCTTATGCTTCTCAGATGCTGCATTAAGCACATAAATACCATAATTTCAAATAAACAAAATTCCACAATACCTGGAAAAATTGAGCACTTTTTGATACACAGCAAACTCATCTTTTTGTAACTTCAAATTGATTTGATGAAACTCTTTACTGGGAAGACACTGAAGAGTTCCCAAAGTCTGCAATTGATCCTTGGTACGCCTTAGCATCAGCGAGTTTACAATTGTATTTAATCGTTGCAAACCAGAAGCATTTTTATTATCTACCCATCTACGCCATGCCTGCAAAACAAATATAATTAGAATAGTTAAAATTCATAAACAAAATTTCAATATTCTTTGAAATTATTATTTAATGAACTATGACCTAAACTTTAATTTATATACAGTGGACCCTTGAAGTTACAAACTTTATTTGTAGCTGGATTCCAATGTTTATTTTTTTATTGAATACGAAATAACAATAGCAAATAACGATAAATAATTAAATATAGGATGTCCTTCAAACCTCCCACATGTCAGAGGCTCAGGAACAAAAAAAAAAACTATAATAGATTATACGTACAACAAATTGATTACTTCTAGATAACTACTTTTGATTCTTAAGTATATTATTTGAGTTGTTCTGGGACTGTCTACATTTCAATAGACAATGTATTTTTTTATCTGTAATCTTTTTGGGTTTCTTTTATTCGTCAGTTGTCAGCTAGCCGTTCAATGGAAATGTCTTCCTAACTTGCTGATGAATGGGGCAGTGCCTCCAAAAATTCAAGTACTCTAAACCTCACAAGGTGCATACCATCTATGAACCACAGGTAAGTCACCTTCTTTCTATCTCTGTCCTTTCCCCATTAATTTTATACATACATACATATATATATATATATAATTAATAAGGAAAGAGAGATAGAAAGTAGGTGACTTACCTGACGTTCATAGATGGTAGATACCTTGTGAGGTTTGGAGTACTTGAATTTTCGGAGGCACCGCCCCCTTCATTAGAAAGTTAGGAAGACATTTCCAGTGATTGGCTAGCCTTAATCAGATTATGAAAACATTTTCAGTGCCAGCACGCTGTCAACTCGTCACTTATAATGTTTTTCTAATCTTCTGATGAAGGGGGTGGCGGTTCCTCTGAAACTTCAAGAATATGAAACCATGCCACTTGTGAACTTCAGGTAAGCCACCATTTCAAGTGACAGCCATTGAATCAAGACTTAAAACATGCTGTACATCGGCAATGTAGCCTAATGGTCAAGTCATTCAGCAGCATAGGTTTTGTTACAATCCAGGTTCTAGTCACAGCACTGCCGAATATTTTCAGTCTTTCTTTCTTCTTCCATGCCTCTCTACACTTAACATATGCCTTCTCTGAGCATAATTCTATATGACGTTTACTACCTTTCTCCCTCATTTCTATCCTTACCTATTATCCAAACATCCAACGTGTGTGACTTTGTTAAATTTGTCAAATACTATAGCAGTTTATTTACAAAAATATGTTGTGCTTACAGCATACTCATCAAATGGTGCACATCTGAGAAATTTGATTAGTGCAAACAAATCAACTTCTTTATTGTGAATAGGTGTACCACTGAGAGCCCAACGGTACTTTGCTTTTAATTCACACACAGCTACAGATGTTTGATTCTTATAATTTCGGACAATATGGGCTTCATCAAGTATAATGCGCCTCCAGTTTACTTGAAATAATGCACCCTAAAATTTAAAAGGAAAAGAACATTATTAGTCAAATAAAGAAGATAGTCTCCTAACAAAAGTGAAAGGTAAAATACCTATTAATTACATATTCTATCTGGAATTGTGACTGTACACTTCTAGAAAAGCCACATTTACTAATCTATTTCACAACCATATTAATTATACTGTACATTTCATTTTTCTTATCACTCCACCTCTTTACTGGTCATTAACCTGAACATACTAAACACTACCTCTGATATAATTTAGCTCTTATGGAAGGTCACATTTGCTATACCAACCATATCATCAATGCTTTCATAGTTAGAAAATACCCTGACTTCCTCCAGAAACGAATATCCCATCCCCTACACACTGTCAATACTTTCAACCAACATTAAAAACATATATAAATTCCTCTCGGGATTTCAACCAGGTCAAAGAGATTATCAGTGACATTTCAATGGCTCGCTCTGCCATCATCTTCAGACTGAAGTATCAAATTCGGTAAGTATGAGCATATTTATATAGTCAGAGCCAAGTCTGTGTAAGCACAGACCGCCTGTGATTGACTAGCTATTGACGCGGGAGTCTCCCATTGGTCCACTTGCTTCCTCAAGCTCTAGTCTCCAGTGGCTGCGATCACGGGGCCTGTCTCCGTTGCATCTGGGGTCCCATGACTTAGCCCCGCGTTCCTCCGGTAAAACAATGGGTTCCAAGCTAGGCTCAATTGGAATACAGTATCTCTATTCAGTAAATTCTTCCTGGACCTGATGTTTATTGCCTCCAAAATAATGCTATCCCAGTAGCAATTAGCTCTGTCCAGAATACGAGTCTTATCAAAAGCTATTTTATGACCAGTGAACAAGGCATGTTCATCAATAGCCGACTTATTAGGTTGTTTCAACCGTAGATGTCTATTGTGCTCTTTTATTCTTTCCTCTATGGTTCTTATTGTTTGTCCTGCCACAGTCACATGGTATTTCATAAATACTAGGGGTCTTTAGGCCTAGATAGTCCTTTACATTCCTGAGCATATCTTTGATTTTTCATTGTGTTAGAAACACCGTTTTTATGTCATGCTTGGCCAGTATGCGACTAACTATGGCTGTGCATTTCCTGGCATATGGGATAAAGGCTCTTTTCCGGTTGACTCCTCATTTTTCTTCTTCCTTGCACAGACTTGCCTCGGACTATATAAATGCTTACACTTACCGAATTTGATACTTCAGTCTGAAGATGATAGCAGAGCATGCCATTGAAACGTCACTGATAATCTCTTTGACCTGGTTGAAAACCCAAGAGGAATTTATACATGCCATTCACTGGGAAAGACCTCATATTTTAATAAAAAAAACATGGACCACCCCTGAAAATGACCTACTTTCCTGGTCTTTTTTTCTGCTCCTGGCCTACAATGGACTGCAAGAAAACCCATTTACCCAAAGGTCACCCTCAAAGAGTTTCTCCAACACATCAATAGTATACACCCAAACATAAAATGTACCATGGAAGTGAAAAATAACAAAAAACTGGCATTTATAGATGTGTTGGTAACCAGAAAAACCAACGGGTTTTTAGTTCACCGTATGTACCAAAAGCCAACACACACAAACAGATATATGAATTCTGAATTCCATCACCACCCGGCAGAGTTGAGAAGATTTGCAACGAAGAAAATGTAGCAGAAGAAAGAGCTCACCTGAAGATTGCACTAAACCAAAACGGATACAAAAATAACGCCATTTACAGAGCCCTTGAATGGGGATGCAGAACTCCACAAGAGAAACCTGTAATTAAAGCCTTCCTTCCGTACATTGGAGGAGTGACTGAACATATCAACAGGATAGTACGGAACCATGGCATATTCCTCATTTAATAGAGCATAAACAGAATAGGGGAATGCATTTCCTCAATAAAAGACCACAAAGAAAAGTTGCTCACCCGAGGAGTATACAAAACCCCACATGAATGTGGTAAAGAATATAGTGGGGAGACTGGCAGGTCCGTCTTTACCAGACTGAAGGAGCACGAAAGATGTATACAATTCCTCCATTTTAACCCGGCCATGGTTGTGGAACATGCTATAGTTACGAACCACAAAATTGACTTACAGAATACAGCCAGGGAAAAATTGTACTGGATCCAGAAAGTCCAAGAAGGCATAGAAATATTTAAGTGCCATAACAATTTCAATAAGGAAAACGGTTATGGACTAGTGCGTAGCTGGCAAACATGCCTGAGGAAACAAAAAGATTCCAGGAAGAAACGGAAAAACATTGACAATGGGAATGACCTTGAACACCCCAACGATATTAAAGCCACACTGTGCGCACAGAGCAACAGTCTTGGCCTAGCCTCAAGAATGCACGGTGCCTCTGAGTGAAACATCGGCAAGAACGCCAAACAACAACGTGGCCCAACCGCCAAAAAATCACCATATAATGCTGATAGCAACAATTTCTACACATGCTGCACACTGACTCTCCTGATATCCTTAATCCCCAAATCATCAGATGCTAAACTCTCTTTCCAAAACATCCTACAGTCCAGGCAAAGTCCTGAACTCAAATCCTCTAGCTAATGCCATTCTTATCCAAATTCACTTTCATTACTTTGTATCTTCCAACTCTAGTAGCATGTGTGTGTCTTGTGTCCTTATGCTTGTTGGAATGTTTGTATTACTAAATTTTGTTTCTATTACATTACTTTTCCATTGTAGTATTCTCTCCTGAAGGATTCAATTACATTAAGCAAACTTATTTACTACCAGCCAGCAAATTCACTATCTTCTGGTTAAGTAGTACCTACTTAACCAGAAGATAGTGAATTTGCTGGAGTCATATTTTATATTTAGGAAGTCTAGACGAGTGTCTGTAGGCCAGAGGATTTACAGCTTTCCAGTGAATTAGGTGGTAAACTTGATGCCAGATAGATAAACGCCAAAAGTAAGCTTCTTCAAAGGGATAATCGTTCTTAGGGCCACCAGATATCATTTTCTAGTTGACAGCGTTAAAAGGAACAGGATTTCTGGAATAGAAAATTTGTGTATCAACAGATAAGGTATAAAATTTCGGGCCTAAGATTACTGTAGTATGCTTTCAATAAATATAGCTTCATTGTGTTTCATGTCACATATTTCACTTTCACTCTCTGAAAGTTCACAACAATGGTAAATAGCAGGAACGGTGAAGGTTTATTTATGATAGATCATGCTGTATCTGACAAAGGGATAAGTTTTTATGCTAACCGTTCCTCTTACATGAAAAAGCTGCACTAGTCACAGAAATGTAACCCAGTGAGCTGGATTTAGAGGTTATTACAGACAATTTGGAAAAAATTAAGAAGTTAGAATAAGATGATCGGCTGTGCAGACGCCTTGTAGAATGAAGACCATTTATTATTGGGTTGTAGGATTTGTTAGAAAGTGTTTCTAAAAATAGAGTTCAACACCTGTTTAATTGTGAGGGAACAGTTTACATACTCATTGTGAAGCATTGCTAAAAATTGTAGGTGCTGTGACTTTGGGCAAGACCAGATATTGGAAATACGAGTGTGACTAATCGAGACACTACATTAAATGTAGTATCAGTAAATAAAACCGAGTACAGGGAAGAGAGATAGAAAGTTGATTTACGTGAGGTTCACAGATGTCGGCACCATGTTAGCTTTGAAGTTCCTTAAATTTTTGGAGGCACCGCCCCCTTCATAAGAAAGTTAGAAAGACATTTCCAGTGATCGGCTAGCTGACAACTGAGCAGACAAAATTTGCTGCGCGGCTGGCTTAGCTCATAAACAATGGACCCCACCCGG
Organism: Eucriotettix oculatus; assembly: GCA_034510155.1. NCBI lineage: Eukaryota > Metazoa > Arthropoda > Insecta > Orthoptera > Tetrigidae > Eucriotettix > Eucriotettix oculatus. Next base: position 99,524,895 of record CM067376.1, read on the forward strand.
CCACCAACTTTCTTGCTCTCAATAAGGGACTGGAAAGGGGCAAGTACTTGATGGGGGCTGAGTTTTCAGCTAGCCGATCATTGGAAATGTCTTCCTAACTTCCTGATGAAGGGGGCAGTGCCTCTGAAAATTTAAAGAACTACAAACCTCACAAGGTACCATTCCTAATCTTATGATCTTTACACTTCAGCTAAGCCACCAAATTTCTATCTGCTTTTCCTGTCCTTGTTAATTCTTTATATCCTGTAGTTATTTTTTTAATAAATAGCAAATACAATTAATTGAAATTATCGATATTGGATATTAAATTAGAAAAGACATATTCTCATTGAAATTATATCAATGCTGAAAAAATCATGTATTACATAAAATTATTACAAATTCTTATTTTCTATATTCAAATACAAGATAATAAGATTATAAACTTACTTTTTTGGAACATTCTGATCTCGCAATTGAATATGTTGTTACTACAACATCAAATCTTGATAAACTGAAAAAAAAGTAATATGTAGTTTACCTCCAAAGAAAATTGTTTTATTGTAATGCTATTTATAAAGGCTGTATATTAACAGTAATTATTCGCTGAAGACTTTATATTATAACTACACCAAGAGAACCTATGATCATTAACAGCAATTATTAATCAAAATCTTTATAAAATAAAAATAATATGTGAACACATTAAACTAAAATTTTTAATTAATAACTCTGAGTGTGTGTGTGTGTGACAGAGAGAGAGGGGGGGGAGAGAGAGAGGGAGAGAGAGAGGGAGAGGGAGGGAGGGGGAGGGGGAGAGAGAGAGAATAACAGAACTGCTCATTTAAAGTTTAGGGAGACAGGAAACGCAAAGTATACAACTGAAGGTGAACTACAGAGCATGACATCAGCATTAGAAAAGAAGTCATTAAACAACACAGGTGAGCTGTCAAGATTCATCAAATGAAAAACTAAGAACTCAACACAGATATAATATTACAAATTATCAGAAAATTTACCATAATTAATTTTCTCCACATTATACACTATGAAAAACGTTTCAGCTCTAAATTTAATTTTTACAATATTTCAGTACATTTTAATTGTAGGCAAATGAGAAAACTACAGGTAGAAACTTGTATAGAGTAACTTGAACAGTATACGTAAATAGCTTAAATATTCAATAGATGTGACACCATACCTTTTACCAGTTGTGTCCCTCTTAGGACCATGATGTACAACAACTTTCAGGACACCACTTTTGCACCTAGCTATCACTTCTCCTTCCCACTGATTGAGCAAGCTAGCAGGGCATATCACTAATGTACCACCTTTCACAACTAACAAAATAAATTGGCTGTGTTAGAATAATATGTAAAATATAATTGCCACTGTAATATTGTATACATATACTCATTTGTAAAGGAAAGAAGTATACAGAGCAGTTGGCTTACCTATGTCGATAGTGGGTGTAGCCAGGCTTGGAATGATCAGTAGCTCAGTGACAAATTTAAATAAAAGCACACAACACACACCCTCTCAATAATTCACATTTTCATACTTTTCTGCCAGTCGACACCCAACTACTTTTTTCAGTTTATTACAATTTTGAAGTCAACGGCTGGCAGTCACTCGGAATACTTTTCCTTATCACACATATGATGCCTACCAACTGTACACTTCAGGTACCTCACCAATTTTCTATCTCTCTTTCCAGTCCTTATTAATTGTTTCCTCACAGTCTCACACCAATTTTAGCGAGTTTGCAGAATTTGTCCATTGTCAGAGTGAGACACTTCCAAAATTACCAATCTGTATAACACAGGTTGATGAATTCCAATTGCTCAGGGGTAGAAGAATGTTAAGTGGAAAGGACCGGCTTGCTCGTGCCAGGTAACTTACAGTCACAAAATGTGGGCAGCACCAGCAAATCCTTTGAAGGGTTTCCATTCTCCAAAGGATTTGTAAGGATTACAGTGTGTGGTATCAAAGTAAGAATGAATAAGAGATGATCTGACAACACTATAATTATTACACACACAATTGAATCGTAATGTCTACAAGTTGCTGCGATAACTTGTGTAAAAGCACTTGATCAACATGAACAATTTATTTGAAAGAATATGCAGTACTTTAAAAACTGACTCTTTTTTAAAACATAAAATGACATAATCAGTAATAGTAATCACAAAACATTTTGTCAGTTTTATGACTTATTGCAACATAAAATGAAAACACATATAATTAACTTCAGAGTAAAGACAATACTTACAATTTAAATCGAAAATATGATCTTTGTGTGTTAAGTGTTTGATTGAGTCTCTGCTTGTAAATGTCACATTTTCCACCGATGGAAAGTTTAGAGACGAAAATTGCAAGGAATACACACACATACATTAATTCTTGTTTATTTTAACAAAACCACAACCAACGACGATTATTAAAGTATATATGCCCACAAGTGCCGCAGAAGAAGAAGAAAATGAAGAAATAATTAAGAATGGCAAGGGAAACGAGTCGATGATAATAATGAGTGACTGGAATGCAGTTATAGAAAAGGGAAGAAAAAGTGACATAGTTGGGGACTATGTACCCAGGAGTAGATATAAACTCTGACCATAATCTGCTGGTTATGAAATGCAGGCTCAAAATGAAGAAACTCGAGAAAGAAATTAGAACAAAAAGATGTGAAATACAAAAACTGCAACAGGACGTGATTCAGAGTTTCAAAGAAGTTATGAGAAGTAGATTAATATAGAAAGAAACAATATAAAAGAGAAATGGGCAGCCTTAAAGGAAGAAATGACTAAGATAGGAGAAGAAAAAATAGGAAGAATAGCTCAGACCAATAGGAAAGCATGGATAACACAAGAAATAATAAAACTGATTAATGAAAGGCGTAAATATAAAAACGCAAGAGATGAAAATGGTAAAGAGCAGTACAGATAATTGAAGAATTAGATAGATAGGAAGTGCAAATCAGCCAAAGAGGCTTGGCTACAAGAGAAATGCAAAGCAGTTGAAGATTTCATGGTGAAAGGGAAAATAGACACAGCTTATAGAAAAATCAAAGAATCATTTGGAGAGCAGATGGAAAGCCAATTATGGATAAAGAAGAAGAAGCAGAAAGCTGGAAGAAATATCTAAAAGAGCTGTATCATGGTGGAAGTCTAGATCAGTCAGTAATAGAAGAAGAAGAGGAGGTGGATGACAAAGAGTTGGGGGACAAAATTTTGAGGTTAAAGTTTGATAGGGCGCTAAAAGACCTGAGTTATGGTAAAGCGCCAGGAATTGATAACATTCCAGAAGAGTTGATAAGAGCATCGGGTGAAGAAGCAGTATCATGGCTGTTCGGGATAGTTTGCAAAATATAAGAAACGGGAAGAATCCCAGAAGATGAGTAAAAACATAATTATACCCATACCAAAGAAGGCTGGGGCTGATAGATGCAAACAGCACAGAACAATTAATTTAGTATCCCACGCATGCAAAATAGTATATAGGAGAATGGAACATCAAATAGAATGCAAGTTAGGAGAAGATCAGTTTGGTCTCAGGAAGAATATAGGGACATGAGAAGCTATATTGACTTTGCAATTCATTTTACAAGACAGGATATGAAAAAACTGGCCTACGTTCATGGCATTTATAGATTTAGAAAAGGCGTTGATAATGTGAACTGGAAAATGCTATGAAGGATTTTGAAGACAACTAGAATAAAATATTGAGAAAGGAGGCTAATACACAACTTCTACAGAATCAGGCAGCAGTAATTAGAATAGAAGACCAAGAAAAGGAAGCAAAAATCAAGAAAGGAGTAGGACAAGGATGCAGTCTGTCACCCATGCTGTTTAACTTATATATTGAACAGGTGATGAAGAAAGTTAAAACGGAATATGGGAAAATAATCATACTGCAAGGAGAAGAAATAAAAACATTACACTTTGCCGACGATATTGTAGTATTAGGAGAATCAGAAGAAGACTTGGAAACCATAATAAATAGCATAAACGTAGTCCTGCAAAGAGTGTTCAATATGAGGATTAATAGAGGGAAAACCAAGGTAATGGAGTGTAGTATGGGAAACAGTGGAATGATATAGGGTGTTAGATTGGGAAAGGATATTTTGACGGAATTACTTATGGGTAATATAAGTGTGAATATTAGGAAATCGTTGCTAAAAATGTTTGTATGAAATGTGGCATTATATGGGTTTGAAACGTGGATGATAGGAGTTGGGGAAAGGAAAAGAATAGAAGCCTTTGAAATGTGGTTGCTGTAGGCGAATGCTGAAAATCAGATGGGTGGATAGAATCACAAACGAGGAAGTTCTAAACAGAATAGGGGAAGAGCGAGCAATATGGAGGCCGTTGACCAAGAGAAATAATAGATTAATAGGCCACATTTTAAGACATGAGGGTCTTGTAAATTTAACATTAGGGTGTGGGGTAAGAACAGAAGAGGGAGGCAAAGGATAGAATACGCTAAGCGAATTAGAGAAGATGTTGGGTGTCTAGTTATAAGGAAATTAGAAGGCTTGCGCAAGATAGGTTAGCATGGAGGGTTGCATCAAACCAGTCTTAGGACTGAATACGACAACATTTAAACATACAGGAGTCTGATGGACTTGCAGTTTACTTTCTGCCTTTCAGAAAACAAGATAATTGCATCTGGTGCCAGAATTAATTTAAATCAAATTTCAAAAAGGAAAAGGTTCACCTCAAAAGTTTGTGCTGTCCTGTGGAACTTGGCTTGAATGGGCACTGGATGTCAGAGATTCACCGAAGATCGTTCCACAGACTCCGGCTACGAGAGAGAGTGGATTTCCAGTAAGACAAGATTGAGACTTTACAGACAAGCTGATTTCTGGAGTGGCCAAAAGCTGTACTTTCCTGGATGCTGGGCTCAGGATGTAAGTGTGGACAGTGGAGAAAGCATGTACTGAATTGAACTCCAGACTTTCAATTACTCTGGAAGATCCTCCCAAGGATGTGAGGAAGAGAAACAAAAATAGCAGGCAAATCCTACATAGAGCTTGGCTCAAATTTAGGTCACCTATACACTTGCTACTTGTAAAATTTCAAGGGCCGAAAAGTGAGTGGGTAAGCAACAGCACAGTTTGGCGTCCTGAGGCATAAGCTTTCACAGCACGATGGCCAGAAATGAAATGTTTTGGATAACAGGAAAGACTGCAGTGCTTGGGGTGAAACATAAACAGTGACTGATTAAACAAAATATTGATTAATTGAGATTGGAAAGTGTAAATTTTAAAGAAAGGGAAAAAGACAAAGACAAACAGTTTCAACAAACAAATAAGGAATATTTTTCTGTACAAACAAGTAAAAAAAAGAGTGGTAAAATTATTCGAACATTTGTGAATGTCAACCAAGATTAAGCCATGGTTTGGATACGATAATTTCTGGAAGCTTCTAGAAGAATACGTACCAGAAGTTGTAATAAAGAAAACTTATTAAAGGAGCATTATAGCAAGTGTCTCTTTCCAATTCAACAAGAAGATAAATGTAGAGGATTAACTACAATTAAAATGACTAAAACAATGAAATAAGGGAGAAATAAAAGAAAGTATGTGATAAATTGGAAGAAAATCTTAGAAGAATTGAAAAATTATTTGTAATAAGGAATTTGGGAAATTAACATAAGAAATTGCCGAGTAATGAGGTAAAACTGGAATGAAATAATCAACTATAAAATACAGATAATAATAGCAGGTAACTTGTTACCAATGGGGACATTACATAATTATATTATATATTACATTATATAATTAATAAGGAAATAAAAATAGATAAAAAGTAGGTAACTTACCTGAGGTTCATATATGTCAGGAAATGACATTGTCAGGTTAATTATAACAATTAATAAGGACTGGAAAGAGAGATAGAAAGTAGGTGACTTTACCTGTGGTTCACAGATGGCAGGCACCTTGTAAGGTTTGGAGTTATTTTAAATTTTCGGAGGCACCGTCCCCTTTATCAGAGAGTTAGGAAGATATTTCCAGTGAATGGCTAGCCAAGGCTGTATCCAGGCAAAGCTGCTTTCTTCTATTCATGAGGGGGCAGTGTTCAAGGAGAATATACTCACTTGGACTAAAGTACAGTTAGTAATCTACAGAGATAGTCGGAAATTTAGGTGCAAAGTGTATGTTTAGACGTTAATTGAAAAAATGTCGACCAGACCCTGGAAGGTTTATGTGAAAATTATAAAATATGACCAGTTATTAATAGTAATAAATAGAAATATGAAAGTGTGGTGTTGAAGGTTGCAGAAATTTTCTTTAGAATTAAATTTAAAATACAGACATTCATTAAGGCATCTAAAATTTTGGTAATTATTTGTAAAATAACACACAATCATCCATTCGCCTAGTTTCATGCAATCAGATATGAGCTTTACAATAATTAATACATACTTGGGAGGACAAAGAAGCACGGAGAGCTGGAAGATACTGAAGAACATGAGAACAGACAGGAGAAAAGAGATTATATTGTCAATAACACCTCAGAAATGGGATCAATATTTTCAAAAATTGTTAACAGAAGAACGTAGAGAATATATAGATAATAATCAATTATATAACATAAAAGTAATAGGATCACCGATAAGATTAACATTTGAAGAAGTGGAAAAGCAATGCAAAGCTCTAAAAACTGGAAAAACACCAGGAGAGCTAATAAAAAATGGAAGAAAAAAGTTATTTGAACATTTACAAAGGAACTTTCAACAATGTGTAAACGCACAAGAGATACCAGTGGAATGGAAAGAATCATATCTAACACCTGTATTTAAAAAAGGCGACAGGGGTATATGTGGGAATTGCAGGGGAATAGCCGTAACAAATACAATCAGCAGATTATACGGAAAAATAATAAAACAAAGAATAGAAAAGGAATACCAACAAATGGAAGCGGAAGAGCAAGCTGGTTTTAGAGCAGGTAGATCGACAATTGATCATATATTCTCGATTACTCAAATTATTGAAAAGAAAACTTCCTTTCAACAAGAATTAAGATAGGCAACATGGTCACAGAAGGATTCACAACAACCAAAGGATTAAAACAAGGCTGCTGCCTATCTCCCACATTGTTCAAAATCTACCTCGAACACACACTAAAGGAATGGAAGAAACATGGGTCTACCCTTAAAAGATAACACCTTATTCACGTTATGTTTTGCGGACGACCAAATATTGATAGCCCAAGACTATGATGATATGAATTACATGACCCGCAAATTAATAGAAGAGTATTCAAAATGGGGATTAGAAGTAAATATGAACAAGACTGTATAGATGTGTATTGGAGGAGAACAACAGGACCTAGAAATTGAAAATGGACAACAAATAAAATTATGCAATGAATATAAATATTTGGGAATAAAAATATCACAAAAGGGCACACTGGATGAGGCGATTCAAGTACAGGGTAGGAAAGCGATAGCCATGCTAAATAGCATTTTATGGGACAAAAGTATTACGAAAAAGAACAAACAAAGAATATATCATACAATAGTAAAAGAACAAATGGCAAAAAAGTTAACAGCGACCAAAATGGAGGAGGGCGGTAGGCAGATCAAAAATGGACAGGATACCAAACACAAAAATTAGAGAAATTATGGATACCAAACACAAAAATTAGAGAAATTATGGATGTCAAACACAACATAATTGATGACATAAGAGACAAACAACTGATCTGGTTTGGACACGTACAAAGAATGCCAGAAACAAGACTACTGAAACAAATTCAATTTATGACCGCATGTAATAGTGGAGGGCCTTGGACAAGCCATGGAAGTAGGTGGTGAGACGCTGACTCAAATCTACAGTTTGATTCAGTTGGTTTTGATTATTTTACTATGACGAGTGTATTGAGTATCCAGCAAATTTGCCGTAGTGATTGAAAGATCAAGTTTATTGCAAGTGATCTCACCCTAGCGAGGACATATCTTTTGGCCCGATTAAATATTTTGGCAATATTTATTAAAACATTACCTCGCACCCTAGTTATCTACAGAACAAGAAAGTGAAGTCCGAGTGAAGCCAAGGCTTAATTAGTTAATAAGGATAGGAAAGAGAGAGAAAATGGGTGGCCTACCTGAAGAGTACTGATAGCAGGCAACATGTTGAGTGTGGAGATCTTGAATATTCAGTGGCACAGCCTGTTTCATCAGAAGATTAGGAAAGGCATTCTGAGTGATGGCCAGCTGTCTACTGAGTAGTCAAAATTACTGCATGGCTATCTCTTGCTGATGAACAATAGACCCCACCAGGCCACAAACTTCCTCTCTCAATCAAAGTCAGGGAAGAGGTAAAGAATTGATGGGGGCTGGGGAAATGCACACATACAACATGTTAACTCATATATAAATACAACCTTATTTTAATACACATCCAACCACACATTAACATATACAGACACATCCACATCTTGACACATACATACTAAAATGGGTATACATGTACTTGACCAATTATGAGTAGTCAGTTTTGTATGGAAGGGGGAGGGGACAATAAACTCACATTTAGATTTTCGACTACATAACCACAATTTGGAGTTCTCTTCAGAAAGGCCATTCTGATCTTCAGATTCCTCCCTGCAGTCACTTTTTAATTCCTCCTCTCCTGTTTTCAATATCAATGATATCATGGTCAATGTTTTGCCCAAACCCATATCATCAGCTGAAAAGAATTTTATTCATTATTAATTTGGAAAAATTATTGAAAATAAAAATAAGCAAAACAATAAAAAGGAATTATACTGAGTTACAATAGAAATTACTACATTCAAATATGTATTCATCTATGAAAACAAGTTACAAGAGTACACACACCTCTTAAAAGGTAGAAGGAAGAACAAAATTCATGAAAACAAATTAACATCAGTAAGGCAAATTTATTGTAAATGAATATTTATTTTACAAGAGACAGCAGTTGAATTACCTTAAATCAATTTTAGTAGTAACTTGCTAAATTTACCTAGGTCTAAGCCCCCATCTTCAAGACTGTCTGATTGGCGTGGAGGCCAGCCATTCAGACAAGTATATCGCTGAATAGATACATATAGATATTGTACAAGATACAAAAAACAAACCTAAAATCCCACCAGGAGGTACTTGCTTCTCTCTCCACATAAGCCAAGCTAGAGCATGTTTCTGGTGAGGCATCAGCTCCACACTCGTTTTCAAGCCTTTTGGTGCATCTGAAAATACATTTTCTTGAGGGCGAGACTTAAGGGAGTTGTGCAATTGCTCCAAAGCATCTAAAGTTACCACTCTAGGGAGTGAACCACTTCCTCCAACTTGTGTTACATTAGAAAGGACTTTAGCATTGACCTCGGCTTGTAAACTTTGTTTATATGATATTTTTGGTACATTATTTAGAGTACTACATTTTTCTATTTTGTTTAATTCCTCTTTTAACTTCTTTAAATCTTTTTCTTTATTGTTCACCAACATTTGCAGTCTGATTCCTCGGTCAGGAAGTAAAGCAATATTTGCAGTTTTTAAAGTGCACTGAAAAATAAATATGCAGAATATATTCTCAGCTGAACCTAAATTAAATATCCTGGTAACTATGTATAATTACTAAACTAGAGATATATTTATCTCAGTGTGATTCAGTTCTAATTGTTATACACCACTGATGAGCCCAAACAATATGAGTACTGTCAACAAATGACATTGAATTCCTTAAGTGACATTTCAGGCATTTGACTTGGCAAGAAATGATATACACATATAAGAGACTAATGAATGAATCATTCTAGCAACAATATATAATGAAAATGGAAAAATTAACTAATATAAATGACACTGACAAAGGGTACATTGAATGGGTCAATGTCTGGAAACAAGCATCTTGTAAACAGCATAACCAGTCTGCTCTTAACTTCCATGGAAAGAGGTTGGCCAATAAACAACAATTTGTTGCACATCCATGCCCCCCTCTGCAAAGCAGAATAGACAAACCATTTAGGCTGCATCATTGAACATTGCTCCAACACATTACTGTGATGTAACCCAGATATAAAAACATCCTTCCCAAAATACTCTCCACATGCCCAAGGAGTGCACCCACCCAACCTCTACCACCATTACAGGATCTTGAAATGGTTTTACATAAATAATGACCCAAAAATTTCTTCTATTATCAACTATTCACAAAACTTATTAAAATTACTATGAATATCCTATTTAATATAGTATTAACGTGATTGACACTCAAAACTGTGCAAGTAGGCATTTGAATTAATAAAGATATTTAGGTAAAATAATACCTTTGCATTAAAAATTTCCTTCTCCAAGATTCCTATTTTAGACTTAAGAATATCTGGGTCTTCTATTTTGGGTAATCTTTCTGGAGAAACCAAATTAACAATATCTGTATCTTTGTTTATATTGGTAAAATGAGATTTTCTGGAAGTTCCAACCTACAAAATAAAGTTATAGTTGGAAGTAGATATCTGCAAACTATACTTCTCATAAAATATTACTGAACATATATTTAATAATTTTCATGAGGATGAAATCACTCACCATGACCTTTGGTTTTACTTTTATTTTGCTTAAACTAGCCTGCAAATCTTGTAAATTAAAAGCAGATTTATTAATTGTGCTACTATTTAAATCATTGTTGTGCTCTTTTTTTAACACCTCCTTACTGTCATCAAATATGGTTACAGAATTATTTGTGGAATGGTCTTCCTCTTCAGAACTATTTTCAACCTGAAATAAAAGAAAATTATGTTAAAATCCTTTTCAATGGTATTTTCTTCTTTTTTCTAGCCAATATAGTACATTGAACTGTGATACTTTCATTTCAGTATTTCTAATTTATATTCAGGTAATATGAGAGTTATATTTAAAATTATATTTCTGGAAAATATGCTTTTCATATCATTTACTGAAAATAAATATTATAATTAAACAGATGAACATAATCACTCACTGTAGATGTGTGTTTTACTTTTATTTTGCTTGAGCTAGACTGCAAATCTTGTAAATTAAAAGTAGATTTATTAATTGTGCTACTATTGAAATCATTGTTGTGATCTTTTTTTAACACCTCCTTACTGTCATCAAATATGGTTACAGAATTATTTGTGGAATAGTCTTCCTCTTCAGAACTATTTTCAACCTGAAATAAAAGAAAATTATATTAAAATCCTTTTCAATGGTATTTTCTTCTTTTATCTAGCCAATATAGTACATTGAACTATGATACTTTCATTTCAGTATTTCTAGTTTATATTCAGATAATATGAGAGTTATATTTAAAATTATATTTCTGGAAAATATCCTTTTCATATCATTTACTGAAAATAAATATTATAATTAAACAGATGAACATAATCACTCACTGTAGACGTGTGTTTTACTTTTATTTTGCTTGAGTTAGACTGCAAATTTGGTGAATTTAACGCAAACTTGTACATCGTGCTTCTCTTAAAATCATTAATGTCCTCTTTCAACAGTTTTTTATCAACATCAAACATTTTTACAGGAATATCCTCTTCAGAACTATTTCCAATTAAATTATGCGATTCCTGAAATAATTAGTATTTTAATTCAAGTAGAAAACTTTCAAACCAATATCTCTAATTATTATGCACTAGTTTACATAACAGATTTTCAAGTCTCACAAAACAGGATTAAAATGTCATTATTTATTTACTTTACATTTATGGCATAACAAATACAAATGTTTTAAAGATAATAATCAAATCTAGTAGGTATAACACTCATTAAACCAAACAATATTTTCCATAGGAATCAATGTTGTATTTGGTCCTAAGATTTGCCTGATGCAACCCTCCATGATAACCTATCTTGCACAAGTCTTTCCATTTCCACATAACTACCACATTCTCTCTAATCTGCATAGTGTATTCCATACCATTCTATTCTATTCTTATCCCACACACTTTCCTCAAATGGTAATTTTACAAGACCCTCATGTCTCACAACATGGCCTATTAATCTATCTCTCCTCTTGTTCAATATCCTCCATATTGTTCACTATTCCCCTAGAACATCCTCTTTAGTGATTCTATCCACCCATCAGATTTTCAGCATTCTCCTATGGGTAACTAATAAAACTTAATGTTTGGGGTCATTCTCCTTTAAACACTTATTATGACCGTATCAATCTCAAATTCAAACTATTATTAATCATGGACACAAACTTTCATTCAAGGATCCATATTTATAAATTACAAACATTAAAGTACATTTACAACAGCAGGGAACTACTTTTGACGATGAACACAAAATCTTAGGGGTTGAAATTATTTCTAAACATTCCAAAAAAGTTAAGCGGATTATCAGAGTTTATAGGCCACTCAACAATGATCTGATAACATTCGTTAAAATTGAATAAGAAGTTCTCGGAATTTCACCCGGGTTATGTCAATCATAAGATACGACATTTTGAAGGTTATCTACGACATCGTCTTCAGGTAACCTATTGTTAAAATTAAAGAGTTGATGGAAAAGTATATATCAACTAATGTAGGCACCATCATAGCTGGGGATTTCATTTTACCGAATGTTGATTGGGAAGGAAATGTCGAAAAGCAATTCTTTTATTTGGGGCATGGGATTCTTACAGATGAGAATGAATTCACTGCTCGACATATTCTTGATAATACCTGAATAACTATTTTTAATTTCTGAAATTGTACCACGGATAAGTGATCACTGCGCTGTGGTATTGGAGGTCAGGTATGTTAATGGTACACATGAGGAAAAGTTAACAAAAGGGAAAAAAGCCTTTCAATACGGCAAGGCAAATGTGTTAGGTATTAGGAATTTTTACGGGGAAAATGTAGTTTGGGCCACTACTGAAACTAAATAAAAAATTAATTGTGAAAAAGAAAATTACTTAAAAAATCTTAACATTAATATAAGGTTAGGGAGCTTTCTATAAATACATTAGAAGAGGAAAAGAGGAAGGGTAATCATCACCACCACTAAGGGACAATAAAAACAACATTATTATACAAGATAAAGATAAGGCAGACAGAGTTGCAAATACTTTGAAGAGGTTTTCGGCATAAATACCTCCGTACCTACGTGTAGACACGATCTCAAATAACATGTCCAAATTTAAAATTAGAACCAACCTACTATAACGGATTATTCAGAAAATTAAGCCACATAAATCAGTAGAACCAGATGGTATTTCTGGAGACGTGATTAAGTTCGGGGAGAAGCCATGGTTACGTACCTAACACTACTATTTGAAATTTTGATCAACAATACTAATGTTTCATCTGACTGGAAAATTGCGACAGAACGCCAATATACAAACTGGGATCAGAGGCAGACACTTCCAACTACAGGCCACTGAGTCTTACGTCAGTAGTGTGCAAACAATTAGAACGCTTGATAGTTGAACATTTGAGGAAACATTGGGAAGAGAAGGGACGGATATATCCTGGATATGGGTTTAGACCAGGATATTCATACAATAGCAAATTAGTAATGGTGTGTCAGGATCTTGCGGACATTGTCGATGATGGAGGAAGAATAGATGCCTAGTTATAGATTTCTCCAAGGCTTTCGATTTAGTACCACACAATATTCTGTTAGCTTAACTTAAGGATTTAGTAATAGATAATCACTTAATTGAATGGATTAAGGAATTTTTTAACAATCATGTACTTATAGTCCGGGTAAATGAAGAACTATCCGATCCTTTAGAAATTACATCCGGTGTACTACAGGGAATGTTCTTGGCTTTTGTGAATGACCTGTCGACAGGAATAGATTCTAAAATTAAATTGTTCATGGACAACTGCACAAATTACAAAATTATAGAGCATATAGATGATAAAATTGCGCTTCAAGCAGATTTAGACAGAATTTAATAAGATGAAAATTAATCCATCTAAGAGTATAACAATTATTTTTACTAAAAACAAAATGGTCACCCCCAGGGTAAACTGGGGCGAACACGTAGAGTTAGTAGCGCAGAAGGGATTGAGGTCATTACACTTCATAAACAGGATATTGAAGAAAAGTACAACACAGGCCAAGGCAGCTGCTTACACTTCTCTAGTTAGACCTATGATAGAATACGGGGCAGCAAGTTAGGATCCTTACAGAGCAGAGCACTATAACTGTCCTGGATAAATTCAGATACAGGCTGGGGTTTTGTGTGGGGGCAGAACCACTCGGTGATAGGAGGAAGTAGGCTAGACTTGGGGCACTCTACAAAGCTTACACAGACAAACCAGCCTGGTCATAAATAAGGGAGTGGCTAAGTATACCTAAATTTTTCTCCAAAAAGGCCCGTAACTATAAAATAAAGGAAAGGGACCAAAGAACAGATGTGGGCAAATAATCCTTCGTAAACAGTAAGATAAGGAACTGGAATGCTTTGCCTGCAAGGGTACTAGTCTTTCCCTAAGAATACAAATGTTTTCAAAAGGAAGTTAGAAACACTGACAAGTTAGGTGCTTATTTTGTAAATTAAAAAAAAAACTATGTGAAATTGTATTTTTAATTATTTTTGTCTGTAATTTATCTTTGTTCTTTTAGTTTATCAACAATTTATATTTGTAATTTAACTGCCACCAGGTAAATGCCCACCTGTAGTAATAATAAATACAACACTTTTTGCACTAGTTATTACTTATGAATACGTAATATCAATATTAAATATAAATTTGAAGAACTTTTACAACTCCAAAACTAAACTATATCTCATAATCACATGAAATCACAAGAAAAAAATTCTTTTAATACATACATTTTAGTGTGGAGAATTAATTTTTTTGTAACCATTTAAAATGCAAATATTCATAACATACAAATATATACTGTAGTAAAGTTCAGTTTTAACAGAAACATACACAACAGTAGCATTCATCAAACATACAAAATTATATGACAGTTCAAACAAGTTTTAAACAACAAAATAAAAAGAACTAGCTAATCACTATTAGATTATTTTCACTGTATTTTGTTCCATTATGGAATGTCTCATTAAAACTATATTATCACAGACTGTAGAAAGTGTCAAATATGCATTTCCCAATGCTAATGTATACTATCTATATAAATCGAATATTTGGTTCCAGGCTGCTTAATATTTTAACTACTAAACTGATGAACATTCAATACTCAATTACAGATGGCGATGGAGAAATGAATTATAATTATGTTTGCTTACCTCAATCTGTGTTGAAGTAAATTGAAATAATTCATCTTTATTTTTATATTTCATGTTAGTCAGGCCTTTCTCAGCAGGAGATTTGATAGGAGATATGTCACAATCAGGAAATAACTCAGAAGTTGCAGATAAATCTGGAGATTTTGGTAAATATATAGGCTCTGATGAAATACAAGAAGTTTCTGGATTTCCATCTTTTGAGCTGCTTACAGATCCCTTTGATAAAGGCGCCTCTTTAAATGGTGAATTTGGCACCAAATTAACATGATTAGCTATTTGACCATCACTTTCAGTTTTGTCATTACTATCATCACAACTATTGTCAGGACTACATTGAATAATTTGTCCTTCAAAATTTGAGGACAATGCAGTATTCTCTAATGAAGAGTCATTTATTGAAATTTCACTATTTTCAAATTCAATAGAATGTTTGTGATTCTGACTGGACCTAACAATTGAATGTAATTGTGTATACGAAGAGTCATCTACAACTGAATGATATGAAGAATTGCTAGTTTCATCGCTGGAAGTATTAGGACTGGATTCATCAGAGTCAGACATAACTTTAATTCGTCTGTATACTTTCATTGAATCTGCCATAATAAACCTGTGAAAAAAAAACATAAAAATGTACATACATGCAAAAGTTCCTAAGAAGTAAATTCACTTATGAAAATAAAGGCTACAACTTTCTTTAAACAAAACAAGATATCCTGGATTAAAATGATTACAAGCTAAGATTATCTGACACAGCCAATTTAGTCATAAGTAAATTTTAATTAAAAAGCCCAAAACTGGTAAGTAATGTTCCACAGTCTTTCATACAATTGTATGTAAAATCCCTGATTGTGATGGAGTTGAGCAACCTAATTACTATTAAGGAAGGTGAAGTGAATTGAGCACATTAAAAACATTCAATAAATAAATAATCTACATGTACAACTAAATAACAATACAGCCAATTTGTCGGCAAACAATTTAATATTTATTTAAAATATCTATGATGTTTCCTCCATATTTGTGGATTTCATTGGGTAAATTTTGAATGGCTAACGTGTATCTAAGCATCAATAGTTGTGTATTGTGAACTGCATCCGTATTTACATATATTAAAATATTAACTTTGTGATAAAGATAAATTCTAAACAATAAATAGTCAAACTCACAAAAAAGAAAGATTCAATCAATCTGTTTACTGATAAAATTGCAAGTAATAACTGGTTTGGGAAAACAATAAAATAATTCTAGACAGCCTTCTATTATGATCCAAGAATGATTGTGTAAATCATTTTGAAAATTATATATTTTACGAATACCTCATTGAAGAAGTTAAGTTCACAATGGGTAATACTCAAAGGCATAATAATTAGACAAAAACAACCTTGGGGGACAGGGAGATAATACAACAACATTTGCATGTGTCTCATGTACTATCAGGTACATCAGTTGTTCTACAAATCTGCAAGATTGAAAAAAATTTAAAGGAAATCGTAAACTAAATCAGTTTGGTAGTACAACAGAAGCTGCAAAATTTCAGAGTGCTCTTGATTCTTCGTTATCTTTACATTCTGTTAACTTTATCTCTATATAACATTCTAATTCTAAAAATAATAAGGAACTAGACTAGTTTGGTAATGTCACCTCGTCCCCCTCAGTCACTCCTCCCGTTGCCCGCTCGACTAGAGCACAGACTTGTAATAATGTAATATCATGAAAAAAATGCATGGCAAATATTTTTTTACTCAAATTTGTGTGTAGGTTGAATCAGCTCTTTTGACCTAATACACGGGGCGATTGCGGGTGGAGTGAGCTTTTCGAATTAATTCATGGGATAGTTGTGTGACATTGCATAACAGTAGAGAGATAGACAATGGGGCGGAGCTTGCGGAGGTGTTGGGTGGGAGTGGGAGAGTTATGATTGTACCAAAGTGGTCCTCAGCCGAATGAAAATTATATGGCTACTACTTTTGAGGGTTGAAGGAATGAAAAGGAAAGATTAGATTATCTAAATATGAAAGATTCAGTCCAAGATAAGGGACTACTAATGTGTTTTCCAAGTCCACTCCACTATAATGATGAGTAGAAGTCAAGATGTGCCAAAGCAACAACACCCATACAGTTTGGGCAATAGAATAAAATTAACACAACTCTAGCATTCACTATCTACTCAAATGTTAAGAGGATTCTAGGCTAAAAATTAGCTGAGATACACCATAGACTTCATACAGTATGTAAGAAACAGAAGTTATGGCGTTAGAGGTGCATCCCAACTCGTCCAGTTCCATTTCAATGGGGAAAAAATAGCAGCAAGTAAACATTTAAGAATTAATAAACCAATTGTCAAAATTGGAGACATTATAGTACATGCGACTGTAATAATGAATAAAATAAAGAAAAAATTAAACAGTAAATATTTAGGAATTATTCCCCATAAACAAATTGTCAAAATGGACGATTAACATTCATGTCTGGTGTCTCAAGAAAAGGTTAAAGGCTCATCTGACAATTATTAAATCGTAAAACTGTAGTCACGTCAAGAATTAGACAGTAATAAAATTAAACTTACTTTTAATCAAACTAAATGTCTGTTGTATATAAATAAATTCCTTCACAATCCAATAAATTAAAAGTTCAATACATGTGCGCTGTAGTGAGACGGAAAGAAATACACTTTCAACACAACTAAGTAATATTCAACTTTATTTTATTCATCGCAAAATGAAACAATTAGACCTGACACATTTAAACATTCAAATTAAAATGCACTGTGTACGCCAAAGATATTAACGGTACCAACTGTAAATAGATTATTTTCCTACATGTGTGAATATTATCCCATTATCGTCCTTTTTTCCGTTAAACTTATTTTCAATAAATATCATTTTTGTGCTTATTTGTGTTTATTTGAAGATAAGAGTGGATAAAAATTCTGATTGTTATGTAAGTGGCCAGTAAAATATCCTCAAATGAGGACGGTGAGCGATGCAGTGAATTAAAGGTGACAAAAAAATAAAGAAAGGCGAAAAAGATATATATTTATCACAAGTATTTATAAGGCAATAAATATTGGGTGAAATGTATTATCAGATACTAGCAGGGTGCCCGACGTTGCCCATTTAATAATTTATATTAGCCATTACAGTATTTTATTCGACAGTAATCTCTTTACCAACACGGGATTAAACCATTACGAGAGCGTCACATTTTGAAAATTTACTATTTCACGCCCACTACTTTATAAGAGCTGAATTACATCCTAGCGATGACTCAGTATACGCTAATAATTCACCTTACGTAAGATATTAATAATACAGCGACAGCTACAATGTTCTTAAGACTCCTCGACCTATAATATGCTATATTTCTAATTTCGTCCACATACCAAATTTTTAAAACAAAAATCAAATTGGCGCAAATTCCTAACACTAAAATATTTTTACTTCCTACATAATTGAAACAAAGAAACTAAATTATAGGAATTTGCTACATATTATGCTAGTATTGTTTGCAGGAGCGTGCTGTAATTTTCTCATAATTAAGAAAGCCTTCGAAATAGCGCTCGTTAAACCTTTTTTTTATTTTAAATTACCTTTGATTAATTTAAATAAACACAAAAAGTCTATAATTCGTCAGAAACATTTAAAACTGTAGCCTGTGTGTTAGCATGCACGCTCTGCCTGGCACCGTGTTCTTTTGTAGCTCGTACTAATGTTAAATCTTGGTCAAGGAAGGGGATGAAAGAAAATACTGTGCATGTGCATTCCTGATTTCAGACAGGATTTTTGTGCTACAAAGTATGTATCCCAGATTTATGCGGAAGTGATCCTGCTGGAATGCGGGCAGTTTAATGTCTTCGAAATATTAAAGTTTCTTAAAATTACGAAATAAATAATTCTTCCTAAATTAGTTCGTGTGCACATAGGCATCAGCCGTTACAGTATATATATATATATATATATATATATATATATACTGGGAAACATGGGATACAAAGGGTACCTGACGCAAACCTCTACGATTTTTTCCATCGTAACCTTGTTGTTGGCTCCTTCAATCTACTTCTCTCTTCAGTGCTGTATACTGTCGAAGTGCTTTATGGAAAATGTTGGGGAGGAATGAAGACTGGATGGTCTCCCTGGCACTCTGCCTGTCTGAGGTACGACCTGACAATCAACCTACAGAACTTCTTGGTGAAGTACTCCTCATTTTGCACTTCCCTGTACAGCATATATGCATTGACGAGCGCCATGTCAATTGCTCTTGTGAAGGGGCACCAATACCTTTTTTATCGTAACAGAAATATGATGCATTGAGCCACTCGTGCTTATCAACATCCCCCATAAACGAGTTGATTGGCAAACACTTGCAGTTTGAGTACATTTACTGTCTTTTTTTTCTAAGAGCACCACTTTTTGACAGGTCTAGTTGGCATTGTTTCATCATGATATTTAGCAATAGTAACAGCTAGAGATAGGCCACAGCCGATCTGTGCTCTTCGACTCCGGCTCCTTGGAAAGAGTCGGTCACTGAGTGTCGTTCAAAGTAGCGCTCTGCTCTTCCGCATGCCCTCGCGTTTCCCGAGTTTACACAGCATTCAATATCTCTATCTTGACAATATATATTGTAATGTAAAAACGCAGGTGCCTGCTGATTTTGGTTCTATAGTGTCACTGTGAAGTGCAGTTGGGGCTACAATGAAGGAAGCTTTGTGCGCGACAATAGAGGCCAACAACAATGTAGAATTGGCTGAAAGTGGTAAAATCCCGAGGAGAGTTCCCCGCGGAGCATGTGTAAAAAAAACTGTGGTGGGAAAGTCCCGCGGGCGTGTGTGAAATCCTGAGAGGAACACCGGGATTTTGTGGTGAAATCCGGTGGCGGGGAACTCCCGGGGCGAGAAGTTAAAATGGAGACGTTGGGAGGCTATGGTAATCAGTCCGAGAGAGGGAGGAGACGAGTTCAGTCGGAGAGAGGAGAAGAGATCAGTCGGAGAGAGATCAGAGCAGGAGAGACAGCCAGAAGGGACGACGAGATCAGTCGGGGGAGAGAGAGCAGACGAGGAGTTTGACCTGGATCACACTACATCCCTCGATGTAAAGCAGCTGCAAGGCGCACCCAAAGACAGAGATACGCGGAAACTTTCGTGAGGTTGAATGTTTGTAGGCCCAGTAATTTTGGGTGAGTTCATCAAAGTTCTGAAACTTGCTCATTGTACTGATTGTATAAATTTAAAAGATTTTTTTATATTTTTCAGTAAATGTGTGCTTCATTTCTCGAGAGACCCTAAATCCCCTGAGATATTGTTTCACGTAAGCATTGTAAAGATGATAAATATAAAATTTTCAAACCGTATAAAATTTGTTCATTAAATAAATTTTTATCCTATGCCATGAAGAGAATATTACAATATATATATATATATATATATTTAAGATACCGTTAAGTTACTATATATATATATATAGTAACTTAACGGTATCTTAAATAGGCTACATGAGGGTGATCCTGAAACAGGCAACTCCCCTTTAATAGCATGGGAAGGGAGTTGAAAAGGGGGTTGCGGAAGGTAGAGCAAGGTAGCCAAGGGTTGACTAGGGCCCACGGGCTATAGTTTAAGGATCCTACCCGTCGTTTCACCTAAAGAGATGTAGGGAAAAGCCTAGAAAACCTGCATCGGGCAGGCCAGGCATTGGGTACTATTCTCACTCCCTTTCGAATAACGGGATGAGTTTTCTGTGGGGGCGCAGCATTCCCTTCTCCGAGTCCACCAGCTTTAGTAGGCAGTTGGCCGACTGATCCAATGGGTTCACCGTCATGTAGCCTGTTAACCCCGCAAAAAAAATCTACGTCCAATTCACACCTGAACCCATCTAATCTCGTAGTCCATCGCCAGAGCAAACGGGTTATCCGTAACCCCTTATATACCACTTCCCCTGTGCTAAGCCGTGCGGCCTGGAATTCACCTACGTGTACGAAATACGTGTAGGTAATTCCGGTAGTAAAGACGTTAAACTTGACTTCCCAAACGCGAGGCCAAAAGGAACGCAGAAGCTACGGTACGCGTTACGGAAAGCGTGAGAAAAACGTTAATATGTATATATATATACATATACATATATACATCTAAGAGGATAATAGATCTTCGGTAAACCTTTTCCCCAAGGTAAGTAAACGACCTAGGCACCCCCTCTTGATCCGGAGTCGATTTCTGAATAGCCAACTACCGGGCATTATAACTTGTTTCAGATCTGATTCAGTCTTCTTTGTGTGTGTGTTGCAATGGCTCTACGACAGAAGAAAAGAAGCGAAATTTGGAATTTTTTCACGGATCTAGGAGATTGAAATAGCAATATGCATCTTTTACTCTAAGCAAATTTCATAAAAAAGTGGTAGTATATTCAATCTAGCATGACGCACGAAAACCAACAACTGTGTTATTTGTAAACCGTTTAACACTGTAGCGCAGTAAACCCCGGTACATTTTTTCCCTATTTATGGTATTTTAAATTACATAAATATTTCGGTATGAGCATGTCGCTGGCCAGGAAGAAAGGGTTTTCCCGGGCGCCGACTTGGCGGCGCGGAATCAAAACGAAGAGACAAAGTAACTCTTGGGCTATAAAGCTCAGACACCTCGTCGCCTGTTTCGGAATTTCCTAATCTGTCTGAGAATTTAGTGACCGGGTGGCGTGTGGTCCCCAAATGTAACAAGGGACATTATTGGAGAATATCCATCCCTTCTACCTTGGTGATAGGTGTCGCATAAGTGGGGAAGAAGTTTTAAAAGAGGCAGGCAGGCGAGGACATTTTTGGGAGCAGAGTGGTGGCGACAGCAGATTGGTGGTAGAGAGTGAATTTGAGAGATGTAGAGATTGATGGTGACACAGATTGGTGGTAGAGAATGAATTAGACAGATTGGCAGGAGATTGGTGGTAGAGAGTGAATTTGAGAGATGTAGAGACTGACGGTGACACAGATTGGTGGTGAGAGTTTGTGCAGTGAACGACTGACGAGTGCAGTTGCAGCACCGGTGTAAATTACGAACTGATCAGTCGAGGAGGCAGCTGAGAGAGAAGGCGTTAACGAGGAAAGAAGGAGAGAAAAACAGGCGTTTTCCTCAATTCCGGTCGCGTGACTTTGTGCTATTGTCTACCGGCCGCTTCAGAGTTCCACAACAAGGAAGTTCCAATGACATCTGCATCAAGACGCATATGAAAACAACACATGTTCGTCAACGAACGGAATATTCTGCTGCACATGGTCACCCAAACAATAATTACCCCTGAGAACTTTAGAATCATTCCCTTTTAATAAATGTATATTTGTACATGTTATATTCTCGCCGGACCCATTTTAAAATTATTGTCTTCATTTAAGAAATGTACAGATTAAAACTTAATTATTAAACTAATTAAATAATTAATATCCCCCATCATTACATCTGTTACCAATCCTTTAGGTACCAATCGTGATGATTATATAAAAGTAGGACAGTCAAGTAACGAAAGACCGCTCTTCTCCCAGCCGCAGTGAAGTTTCAAACATCAAATTTATATCACAGCCAGAACTTAATCAAAACATTTTTTCCCAAAGCCTATTTCTAATAGAAGAAATAATGAGATTGATTTTCTTCAATGAGAAACAAATGTCGAAAATTATTTGCCATTTTGAATCGTTGAGAGCAGAAAAATGCGTAAATTTTGTAAAATAATTACTAGTGCATACTAACTACCAACAAGGAAAACCATCTCAAATGCTATTCTAGCTCAATTATATAATTTGACTCAGTAAAGATTTAAAGAGCAATTGTGAAGCGCAGAATATGTTACAATGACAACAGATGGCTGGTCTATCAGACTTTATTCGTATATGTCAGTTACGGTTCACTTCGCCTCCCAGTGTTTGAAATATGACTCGAGCACACACCGCGCAGAGGAACTACAAAGAGTTGCTCGTGAGTGGGAAATAGAAAACAAAATTGTGTGTGTTGTGAGTAGTAATATTCCGAATATAGATACTGCAATACGGCTTACGAATTAGAAACACGTTCCATGTTTCGCACACTATTTAAATTTGATCATGAAAGGTTCCCTTCAGAAAATTAAGGACATTACCGCGAAAGTGAAGCGAATAGTTGAATTTTTCTACAGAAGTACTCAGGTTTCCATTAAGTTGCAAAACATACAGAAGCAACTTGGTGAACCTGTTTTAGGTTAAAAACAAGATGTGGTTACGAAGCGTGTTCTATATATGGGTAGGTGGGGAAGAATGAATTTAAGTTGTGACAATTAATAAGGAATAAAAAAAATTTAAGTTTTAATTTTTAACAAATACGGATTTATTAAATGATATATTTAAGGGGACCGTCGCTTTCTTCACCGGGAACATGATTGACTCTTTATCTCAGGGAAAGCTAAATGCTCAGTGGGTATATAAATCAAATTGGGGGGGGGGGAGCGAACACTTTATAGACAAACGACCAGATGCGAGAAACAATATGGTGGGTACATCACCACGGCGTTGTGACGATCCCTGACGTCCTTGCTGGCTGATTACTCGTCTGATGGCTGCTGGGTGTCGTCGGAGGTATGCTGAGCGTCGCTTTCTTCACTCCAGGGCTGCTCGTCGACTCGATACTTCAATTCTTCAAAGATGGACGGATGGTTTGAATTTTGTAATTGATTTCTAAATGCGTCCGAAACTTTTTCTATAAAACTGCTCTCCGTCTTCTAGTACACCCTGGTATTGATCTCCTCGCCCCGCCCAATTCTCTCTTGGTGGGTGTGCACTTTCTACTTCCTCCGAATGGAGGGTAGGATTCTGAAAATTGTTTATTTTGGCTTTCGGAGGACTCGGGATAAATACTTGACCCGTTTAGCAGGTACCAGGTCCAGGCGTCAGGTCAATTTTTCCTGACCAAATGGATTGCTGGTAAATACCATCTGTCGCCCATGTTTTCCGCAGCCTCGCCTTGACGCTACCTCGTCCAATCATATTGTACCGAACCTTAATGTTTCCGTTTTCTGGCCGAAGAGATGACTGTAATTAATCATTTAATTAACCTATGGCGTTCACTCTTGTTCCCGACTTCGTCCTTCTTCGATCTCAATACTTATATACATTGCAAATAATAAATGAAAAATACAATTTAATTAATATAATGTGGTACAAGGCAATCGCGTACCACAATATATTTGACCGTATTCCGGAAGTGCAACAATCGCTAATCTCTACCATTGTTTTTGAATTATCCCCATTTGCTTAAAATATCGAACGACGAGATACCAATAATTAGACAAATTTGTGAAGTGTTTAAAGTTTTTAAGATAGACACGGACGAAATGATCAGTGAAAAGCAAATTACAGCGCCAAAAGTAATAATAATGTGTCAGTTTCTGAAACATTGGTGTAGTCATTAGTAGACAAACTAGAGTATGACAAGAATGTGCAGCGAATGAACGGCAAACTCATGGATGGTGTGGGGAACAGAGATGTTGCTCCACACGCAGCGGCATCGCTGATAGAGACATGGCAACGCTGCACCTCCCCCCACTCTGGCAACAGGCCGAGTGGGGTGCAACCTGCCTCTCTCTCGTCCACTTGCTTAGCTCTCTTGAGACGGACCGGGTGGTCGTCCCTCTCATGCAATAAAGCAAAGTAACGCCACGTGGTCGCCGCTCGTCATTAGATCGCCCTCGCTCCCAAATTGGTGACCCCGACGCGAGACGATGGAAGACCAGCAACAGCCAGGCGTATACAGAGTAGCGCTGAAGCTACCTGCATTTTGGCCCGGCAACGTAGAATTATGGTTCGCGCAAGTAGAGCAGCAGTTCGCCATCGCCGGCATCACGCGCTTCTCCCACGTGGCCGCACACTTGGACGGGCGCTGGGCCGAAGAGGTCCAGGACATCCTGATAAACCCACCGGCGTCGGACAGGTATAAGTGCTTGAAGACAGAGTTAATATCGCGTCTGTCCCCTGCACAGGAGCAGCGGACGCAGCAGCTGCTGACCGACGTCGCGTTGGGAGACCGGTCCCCGTCGCAATTCCTGCGCCACCTCAGGGTTTTGGCGGGAGGATCGGTCTCAGAGGAGGTGCTGCGAGCATTGTGGCTGCAACGTTTGCCGACTTCGATGCAAATGGTAGTCAGATGCCAACCCCACGTACCACTGAACGAAGTGGCTAAAATCGCGGACAGCGTCATCGGCTTAGCACCGCTGGATCCGCCGCCCGCGTCCGCCGCCATCGCAGAAACCCACGACCACGCCGACCCACGTGCTCGTAGCCGCGTCACCGACCTCGAGCTACGCGTCGAGGCCCTCACCGCGGAACTCGCCGCACTCCGGGGGAGATCGCCGCCTCACAGAAAAGCCCGACCACGCTCGCAGCAGCGAGGACGAGCCAGTCGCTCGACGCACGACTCCACCGACGCCGGGAGGTGTTGGTACCACCGCCGATTTGGTAGCCGTGCCCAGCGCTGCGAGCCCCCGTGCAGTTACGCCCAGGGAAACTAGCAGGGCGGCCAACGATTGCAGCCGTTGGCCGCCTACCTGGACGACGCGTGGTCATCAGGGACCGAGTAAGCGGCCACAAGTTCCTGATCGACACCGGCTCCGACATCTGCTGTTTCCCCCGAGTTCTCCTCAAGAGTCACCGAGAGCCCACGAAGTATAAGCTGCAGGCGGCGAACGCGACCAGCATCGCCACCTACGGGTACGTGCCCCTGCGGCTGGACCTGGGCTTGCCCCGCAAGTTCCCGTGGCGTTTCGTCGTAGCGGACGTGGCGTCACCCATAATCGGCGCAGACCTTCTGGCGCACTACAAGCTGCTGCCAGACTGCAGCAACGGGCGCCTCATAGACGGGATCTCCGGTCACGTCGCCGTCGCGACACCCAGCAACCAGTCGCAGCCCGGTGTCAAGGTGTTGACGACGGTTTCGCCGTACCAGGAGATCCTCGATCACTTCCCGGAGCTCAAGCGCCCAGCCGGCGCACCCCGGGCCGTCCGCCACACCACCGTTCACCACATCCTCACGACGCCGGGCCCCCCCGGTGTCCTGCAGACCACGACGCCTCGCGCCAGAACGACTCCACATCGCGCTGGCAGAGTTCCAGGCCATGCTCGCGGATGGGACCGCACGGCGATCGAAGAGCCCTTGGGCATCGCCGCTCCACCTCGTTCCGAAGAAGAAGGACGGGGAATGGCGCCCATGCGGGGATTATCGCGCTTTGAACGCGCGAACCATCCCGGACAGGTATCCCGTGCGCCACGTGCAAGACTTTGCCCTTAGCCTACAGGGCAGCTCGGTGTTCTCCGTGCTCGACCTAGTCAAGGCATACACACAAATCCCGGTCCATCCACCGGACTTCCCGAAAACCGCGATAACAACGCCGTTCGGGATGTTCGAATTCCCGTTTATGACGTTCGGGTTGCGAAACGCGGGGCAAACCTTTCAAAGGTTCATGGACGAGGTGCTGCAGGGCCTCGAGTTCTGCTACCCGTACATAGACGACATTCTCGTTTTTAGCTCGTCACCGGCGGAACACCGAGAACATCTCAACACGATCTTCCAACGTCTGGCGCAGAACGGCATCGTGCTCAACACCGAGAAGTCCGTCTTCGGTCGGTCAGCCGTCACTTTCCTCGGCTACCGCGTCTCCCACGAAGGCGTCAGCGCGGTCCCGGAGCGCATCACCGCCCTGCAGCAGTTCCAACGGCCGCCCGACGCCCGAGGCTTGCGCCGGTTCTTGGGGATGGTAAACTACTACAGGCGTTTCCTTCCCCACGCGGCGACTAATCAGGCCGTTTTGCAAGAGGCACTATCTGGCCTCCGCGGAGCCCAACCGGTGCCGTGGACACCCGCAACCTCCGCGGCCTTCGAGAGCTGCAAGGCCTCCCTCGCCGACGCCACCCTGTTGGCCCACCCCGACCCTACGGCTCAACTCGGACTATTCACCGACGCTTCGCAAGGAGGAGTCGGCGCCACCCTCCAGCAACGGGTCAACGGAGCATGGCAGCCACTGGGTTTCTTCTCCAGGAAACTGACTCCCCGTCAATCGCAGTGGCCGGCGTACTACAGGGAGCTTCTGGCGATCTACCTGGCGGTCAGACACTTCCGCCACGCGATCGAGGCGCAGCACACGGTGGTCTTCACGGACCACAAGCCTCCAGCAGAACGAGAAGCTCCCACCGATGCAGAGGAACCACCTCACGTACATCGGCCAGTTCACCACCGACATCCGGCACATCAGCGGAGCCGAGAACATCGTCGCGGACGCCTTCTCCCGCGTCGACGCCCTTACGACGGCCCCGAACCCGGTGGACCTCGAAACCCTCGCCCACCAGAAGACGCGCGACGACGAGTTGCTTCGCAGCGGCACAGCGCTCCAACTCCGCCTGGTATCCATCCCAGGCCACGCCTCGCAGCTTTATTGCGACGTCTCGACCGGACGCCATCGGTCGTTCGTCCCAGCACCCAGCCGACGCCAGGTGTTCGACGCGCTGCACAGCCTCAGCCATCCGGGGACCCGCGCCATTACGCGCCTGGTGACGTCGCGTTTCTTGTGGCCTGGAGAAAACCGCGACTGCCGAGCGTGCGTGCCGTGCCAACGCGCCAAGACCATGCGGCACGTCGTGACGGCTACCGGATCTTTTCAGACGCCCACCACCCGATTCCACCACATCCACGTCGACATCGTCGGGCCACTACCACCAGCAGGGCCTTTCCGCTACCTGCTCACGATCGTCGACCGCGCCTCGCGCTGGCCAGAGGCAGTCCCGCTGGAGCAGATCGCCGCCGAGAGCGTAGCCAACGCCATCCTCCACGGCTGGATCGCCCGATTCGGGTGCCCAGAGGTCATCACAACCGACCAAGGCCGTCAATTCGAATCGCGGCTGTTCGCGGCTCTGGGAGCTTTCGCCGGGTGGCAGAGATCTCGGACGACGCCGTACCACCCACAGGCGAACGGCATGGTGGAAAGATTCCACCGGCAGCTGAAGGCGTCGTTAATGTGCCACACCGGACCATCGTGGCTAGAGGCGCTCCCGATAGTCATGCTGGGCATACGCACCGCCTTCAAGGAGGACCTACAGGCATCGGCAGCCGAGCTGGTGTTCGGCGAAACACTCCGGCTGCCCGGCGAATTTTTTGCCCCAGTTCCAGCACAGTCTGCCGGAGTCGACCCAACTTCGCTCGTCGACCGCGTCCGCGCAGCAACGCAGCACATCAGGCCACAACCCGTGGCCCGGCACTCGCGCCCCGGGACCTTCGTTTTCAGGGAGCTGGCATCCTGCACCCATGTCTTCCTGCGCGACGACACCGCACGACCACCGCTCCGCCCACCCTATACCGGCCCCCACCTGGTCGTCAGCAGGGACGACAAGACTTGCGTCCTGCGGGTGCGAAGGAACGACGTCCGAGTTTCACTGGACAGGGTGAAACCGGCTTTCACCTCAGCCGAGGAAGCGACTGGCGCACCGCCCCGACCTGTCCCCGTCGCGACGCAGGAGGCTCCAGCGCCGCCAGCCAGGAGCGGACGCCAACCCAGCAGGGCTCCGGTGCCTACGGCAACTCGCGCGGGCCGCCGCACACGCGCGCCAGCCAGGTACTCCCCGTCGCCCCAGCGCCGCCGCACCTCTCCAGCACGCCCGCCGCAGCCCGGCCCCTCTGCGAGTGCGTCGTCAGTGCAGAACTTTGGGCCGCACAGACATGCGTAGAGACTGATAGTGCTAGTTTCGCTTATATGTATATACATTGTTTTTCTTTCTATGTTTTAAAACCGACTCCGTCTCTCGGGAGGGGGCTGCTGTGGGGAGCAGAGATGTTGCTCCACACGCAGCGGCATCGCTGATAGAGACATGGCAACGCTGCACCTCCCCCCACTCTGGCAACAGGCCGAGTGGGGTGCAACCTGCCTCTCTCTCGTCCACTTGCTTAGCTCTCTTGAGACGGACCGGGTGGTCGTCCCTCTCATGCAATAAAGCAAAGTAACGCCACGTGGTCGCCGCTCGTCATTAGATCGCCCTCGCTCCCAAAATGGTATTAATAGCAGATTTTGTGATCTCGAAGAAAACGTTCTGTTTGCCACCGTGCTCTATGCATATGGGTTCGCTGGCATAATCCATTTTTGCCAACTTCTTGTATCAAATGGACCACCTTCGTACAAAGCAATTACTACATAAACTGATTCAATTGTATATGTTGTCAAATTTTATCACTAATACAAATGACCGTTCTATATCCATTACTGAGGTTGAGAAATATCTGCAGGAGCCTTTGTTGTCGAGACAAGAAATCCACTTTTATAGTGGTCAAATGAAACACTCGTTACACCCGCTTAAGTAAATTGACGAAGAAGTGGTTGTGCATTGTAGCTACTTCAACGCCACGTGAAAGGATTTTTTCGAAGGCAGGTCAGATAACTACAGACAAAAGAAACCGACTGACAGGCAAGTGTGCGATACAAATTTTTATTTCTGAACTCAAATATGAGTGAATAGTTTCTTATTTTTGTGCATATGTAAATAGACATTTGTAAATAAATTTTGAAAACATTAGTCAAGACATATTATTTCCTTGGAGTGCGTCGGAGTAAGAATTCAATATGTCTTTTCATGTAAGTTTATTTTAGTTTAAGCATTTTTTTGGCAGATTAAATAATTATTTGTTACTTGTATAACTTTATTGTATTCGCTTAAAGTTAAGGAATTATATTGATGTTTATAACACTTTCGTCCGACACAGTGGTATGTCTGCAGCTACTGAGAGGGCGCAGGACAGCCCCTTCCCTCACAAAAGAGCGGGTCACAAGCTCTTGCTCTGAAAAGAATGTGGAATGTAGCGGAGTGTTGAGTGACTCGAAAGGGGAAGCGAAGCGCTGGAAAGAGGCGCTCTGTACCCTGCCCCGCTCCTTTGAACGAGAGCGGTTAAAGAGTCCTTTTGAACGACTCGATCCGGAGTGACCCATCTCTAGTAACGGCTTTTTTATCTTTCCACTTCACAGCTAAAATCTTGTGGTCAAAGTCATTGTTTAAACTTACCGCACTCCTTTTTCTACTGGAAAGGTGGTGAGTGAAAGGGATCTGTCTCTCTCACACCGCATCCGTGGTATGGAATCCATATTACCTCATCAATGTGTGGCTTGATGAGTGTTGTATGTGATACATTTTCTCAAACATAACCCTTTACTCTAATATTTTTCTCAGCGAGGTTTGGCGCCTCCCATAATAAAGAGAATAATAATAGGGTTAACTGGTTTATTCCTGAGTGGCTGTAATATCTTACAATAATCTCAATTTAAGTCTGAATTAATTCCATGGTGCAGTGAGATTAAACAGCAATAACTGATATATGTTTGTATTCACTTACACTGTAAATCATCATATGTCAGAATATTCTGCCCTATGTTCAATTCAATTTATTTGACCCAAAACTCTCAAACTACATAGTACAAAGAATAGGATAACTCAAGTTTATAATTATACAATACATAAATAAATATTAATTACATAACTTAGTCATAGAAGACATACAGGTATTGGTTTTTATTATTACTAATGATTTTAAATGGATGTGCTATCATAAAGTGGAATTCAAGCACTCCTGTATAGAATAGAAGCAATGATTTTATAGTAAATTTTTCACTTTTCTCCTAAACCTTAGGGGTTCTGTTTCATTTTCTCATGGGTAGCTTATTGTATAGTAAACTACCAATGTAACCGAGTTCAGTTTGTCACTTTATAATTCTATTGTATTTTTTATTAACTGCAGTACATTACCCAACAACCATTTTCAAAGCCGGCCTGTACCAAGGTGTTCGATGAGCTTATTTAATGCAAACAATGGTTCTTATATTACAAAGTAATGATGCTGAAATTATGTTTAAAATATAAAAACAGTTTCAGAATAATGTCTTAAATTAACAGAAAACTGTTAAACAAAAATTGTGATTCTCGAACTCATTAGTTCAGTTTAGAATACCAAGTTAAATGTAATAATTTTACTTTAGAGGGCTGTAGTTTTGTTAACGAACCAAAAGAGTAAGTCAATTACATAGGTAATAAAATTAAAAGAACTGAAAGAAAAGTTCTACTTGCAGGAAATGGCTGATATTATTAGGACCTCTCTATGAAAGTAATATGGTAAAACTTATTGAATTGATCAATTGATTTCAAATCATTAGTATGCTTTTAATTTAGTGGACATGGCAAATTTGATTACATAATCACAAGTTTAAAGCTGAAGTGTGTAACACAGTTAATTTTTTTAAAGAGATTGTACTGATAAAATGATATATTTCCTAATATAAATTAGGGAAGGAATCAGGTAAAGACCTGACTACAGCACGCCACGTCTTCTGGAAGTAGTATGAGCCATTTACAATAGCTCTGCGCCTGTCAGTGACCCAGAGAAGTACAAGGAAAGGTTCATTGACTCTAGGTGAATCCTCTAAAAGTCTCAAAACTCCATCCAGACCCCAAACTTTGCCGCCAATAAGAAGTTCCTTAAATTAATATAAATATAATTTGTCATCACAAAGTCCTTACACTAAATAATCAAAAGAGGCAGGGTTTTTGAGCTGAGCTACGAGCATCTTAGATTAGCATTTTAAACTTAACCTGTATTTTAAGAGGACGGAGGAAATGAACAATTAATTTTTTTAATCAGTGTTTGAAAGAGAAGGATGAAAAGAGATAGTTTGTTTTAGGATTGGAAATGTACTGAGAAATTCAACTATACCTGTAAATGCTGCCGAATTTGAAGCATCAAAGCAGAAGACATCATGACCCCAACATAGGCCAAGGACACAGCAACTTCCTGAGATCACGTTGCACATGCCTGAAGTTACCGTCACAAATACAACCTTTTTGTACTCAATTTACTTACCTCACTTTAAAGGCTGTTCCTGTTTTATGGCAGCTGGAAATCCTGCTCTAAGTAGGACAAAATTTTGAAGCATGAAATTGAAGCCATAATCTGTAGACCCTCTTGGACCAATTTCTCACTGCCCAACATGCATTTAATTTGAAGATTAGTAGTATGCTTTGGTGCTTATTATGAACCTACAAAAAGCTTTAATTTAGAGCTATCACCAGAAAGAAAGTAGGTAAAAATTATTTGCAAATTTTCCCCTTATTTCACAGGCAAAATCAGTTCATGGGTAATATCAAATTTCCTTATTTTTATCTGAAAGTACATTGTTTTCTCTGTAGCACCAAATGCTTCGCATTTTGCTCCAAACCTCCATAATTAATTTAAAATGTTACAACAGTGATACTACTTAATGCATTGCACATGTACTTTAAGAATGTATGTGCTGCCAATACTATCACATGTCATTGATTTGTTTACATATATTGGGACCAATTTACTAATCACATTCTTCACTCCTTAGCTAGCATTCAGCAAAGTACAGACATTGTGTAAATTGATCAAAGGTATACAAATTTTAATTCAAAGAGAGAATTTGAATTCATGTCCTTTGACTGAACTTCAATTGAAGCATTTCTTCTCTCTTTGAATTAAGTTGTGATTGAAAAGAGGTAAATTTGTTAAGTACACAAAGTTAGTAAGTATTTATATGGTCTGTAAAGTAACATGGAGAGAACACATTAATGAGCTATGCAACATAATAAATAGAAATGCATGCACATTAAAATGACTCTAATCAATTCTTCAATTAGAATACTTAATGAACATATACTATGACAATGTCTACTCCCATACTAGTTATGGAATAGAAATTTGAGGATGTACTGCTTCTGAGTATATGGACAGGCCTTTAATCTCTCAAAACAAAGCAATAGGTTTATATTTGGTATAAAAAATGGATTAATGTAAATCATTATTTCACAAAAATAAAATACTAATGGTCAATTCTATATATTTCTTAAACTATTATGAAAGCAAAGAAGTCAAAAAGAACATCCCAGGTCAAAGTAGAGTGAGCCCTTATAATACTAGGGAAATTGTGGATTATTTTAAAGTAGGGACTAATAAAAAAATTGTGAGAATGATCTATTTCTTCTTCTTTTTTTGGGGGGGGGGGGGTTAACAGGCTATTTGAGGGTGATCCTGAAACAGGCAACACCCCTTTAATAACATAGGAAGGGAATTGAAGAGGGGGGATGCGGAAGGTAGAGCAAGGTAGCAAAGGGTTAACCAGGGCCCCCGGGTTATGGTTTAAGGATCCTACCCGGTGTTTCACCTAAAGAGATGCAGGGAAAACCCTAGAAAACCTGCATCAGGTAGGTCGGGCATTGGGTACTATTCTCACGCCCTTCCGAATGACGGGAGATGAGTTTGCTGTGGGGACGCAGCATTCCCTTCTCCGTGTCTCCACCAGTTTCAGGAGGCAGTTGGCCGACTGATCCAATGGGATCAGCGGACAGCTCTTGGTTTTACACCACAATAGATGATATAGGTATTTACACCAGCACAAAGGAACTTTAACCTCACTACAGAAACATCTTGGGTTATGTTGGTGATATTTACGTATCAGTTCACAATTTGTCATTTTATTTAATTTTCAACTAATATTATATTTCACAATCATTGTCTTAATATCCAACCACAACTTGGAGAGAATGAGCCTCATCAGTAATAATAATTATATTGTTTTCATTAATACAGCCCAACTTGCATTATTATCTATAATTGTATTAATTATACTCTTGTTTTCATTCAGACTGCCCAACCTGTATTCCTATCTTGAATACAATATTTTTTTTAAATTTAAAGTCAAATTTGGAATGTATGTGATCCCCTATGCTATATAATAAAGGGAAGATAAATAAAAAAAATATTCACAGACACATGTTCTGGCCATTTTGTGTTTCTTGAAGTGAAGAACAATTTAAAACCATTTCACATCATGGAAGGGAGCATATCTAAAACAAATCGGTAATTGTTGGTACCCAAACCAGAGATCTCTCTTAATACCAGAAAATGTCATAATGTAAGAACAAAATGTTTTATTTGCAGATTTTGCAAATATTTTATCCCAACTTGTTTGACCATTAATAGCGGTTTTATATAACTCAACAATGTCAGATAATAGTCAACTTAAATAAAATTAAGCATCATTTCCAAAAGTGATCATTTGTTAAAATTTACATTTACCTACATTCAGGGAGCTCTATAGTTGTATCTAAAACTTAGTAAACAAATGTATAAAAACGGCTATATGTAACCTCCAAACAATTATATAAATAAATTTGTTTAAAATGAGTATGTCCATAATTAACAAAATATGATTAGAAATCATATAAACTATTTTAAAACATTGATTTTAAAATGACATTTCTCTCTAGTATTGGCCATGGATGAAGTAAAGTTTTTTCTTAAAAGGTTTATATAAATTCAAATATTATTTTGTTAGTTAAGTAAGTAAACCTGTAATACTACATATTCACTAGTACATTCTTTGTTATTTTTATTGCATTTATGTTTAGATACTTCTGAAGAGGTCCCAGAACATAGGGAGGCATTATTTTGTAGTAAATGTAAATATGAATCAAATCTGACCTTTTGGCTCAAATACATTAATTTTATTTATTAAAACAAGTCAATTGTTTCCAATTCGATTTATAATTTTCACTTTCTTATTTTTATACAAAACAGCAGATCATAAATATGTCCCATAGAAATATAAAATACACACATTGGAATAAATTAAAAAGCTTTACAATCTTCAAAGTCAGTGGAACTAATTATGCTGAAGACTAGAAAAAGATTTTTATAATATAATTAAAGTTCTATTATTGTGTGGGTACACAGGGAAAGTAAGAAAACTTCCATAAGGTAAAGTTATATATTGTTTGTAATAGTATTTACAAAAGTAGAATGTTTATTTATATATATATATATATATATATATATATATATATATATATATATATCTGGAAGACCACTACCTTTATCTTTTTTGTATAAAAATACAATGTAAAATGTAAAAATATATAACAAAAGATTTTTGTATAAAACATTTCTAACATAGCTAAATATTTGAAAAGTTATGCTTACATTGGTCATGTTTCTTCTATTCCATTATACATCTTATCGAAGACTGATATGTTCGAGTATTTAGCATATTTCTCCATGTTAAATAAATTTACTGGAACAGTTATTCAAAATATATCTAAGTAAAAAGTATTCTTGTTACAAAATTTTTTTTGCAGTCAGTCTTGTAAATAAGCATATTAGTTTCATTAATTAATTTTGACCAAGTGGTAGGTTTGTCAATTCAACACCTACTTTCTCGAATCAAAATATTTGAATACATTATATCACAATTGTATATACATACAATCCACAGAATATTGTATGAAACTATTATACATTTTTAGTGATGTAATGTGAAAATTGGTGTAAACTTTACAATACTCAACCATTTATTAAAATAATTTTGAGATAAATCTTGTAAAATAGAATTAAAATTAAGAAACCATATCATGGTCTGGTATTACTTATTCATTAATAAGTAATTTATATAAAAAAATTATCCCTGTTTTGTATACTGAAATTGATGTAATATATTTTGGTTTGTACAAAGAGTCTTAAATGTGACAAATTGTTCATTAATTAACCAACTAAACGCACTTAAAAGTCTGTAACTAAATCATATTTGTATGAAATCAAATGCTTGTTTCTAGTGACTTCAATTTTTGTGGTATAAAATATATAGTACATTTCATCTCAGTCACTTTGAGAATGTTACTACATCATTATAATTGTTAAACAAAAATTAATAATAGCCACTGAATTCATAATGCTTAGTAGGCCTTCTTTTATGTTATAATTATCAATTTATATTCACTTATTGTCTTATAACTATTAAATAATAGTTTAAACAGGATGAACAATATTTTCCGACTGTTCAGAAACAGTCACTGATTCTGCAACATGAGCACAGCTTGTAATTGTACTTACTGGTTCAGATATTGTGTCCATCAACCCAGGACTAAAAGACAAGGAATGAGGAATTATCATAGGATCATCTGAAGGTTTGGGTAAAAGCTGAGTTATACACTTAGAATTACCCTTCAAAAACATGGTGTTTAAATAACCTGACCTCTGTTCATTATTATTGTTCATATGGATATTAACATTTTCCCAGTTTGTTTCAGCAGATGATCCTGAATTTGCAGGTGTTTCACACTGAGCTTGCCTTATAATTACTAAATCACTTTCATCACTTATATCAGTTAAATTTATGTTATGTGACTGTTCCATGTAATTATTAAAAGGCATATCAGTATCACCAATAGCTTCTTGAACTATATCTTCAAACTTAACATGCCTTTTCAATCCACACTTCCTAGTTGATTCAGAACTAATATTTGTGGTACAATTATTAGCTTCATTTGTGCTATTCTCAATGTACTCTTCAATTTGGGTGTCTTCTGAATCTGTCAATTGATCCTGTGAATCATTTACATAATCTTCTAGAATTTCATCAGTTTTATCTCTATTATTGTATTTAACATTTTTTTGGCAACCTTTCCTTATAGAATTTTTTTCAGTTAATTCATAGTTATTTAAAGAACGGGGCAATGTTCTCACTCGTCGGAATTCCTCTTCAGAAAGCATTATAAGTGCACCTGTTGTTGTGAGTACTTTACCATGTCGTGTTTTTAAATGGCGCTTGTAAGTATTCCTTGTCTTGAACCTGTAACAATGGAAAAATATTTACTATAAACATCAAAAAGGAATATTCTCTAAGTCATTCATATAAAGATGGTGATGGTGTGTCCAATTTAAAATAACTCATGAACATCATTTATAGATTCAAATAATTTTAAAATGCAAATTTTAGTCAGCTTATTTGCATTAAAAGCACTTTTAAATCTGCCTTTTTAGTATGTATGTGTTAAGATTTGGAGTGCGAGCATGTGTGGATGTATTTATATGTGAGTTAATATTGGGGTGCATGTGTGCATCTCCCCAGTCCCCATCAATTCTTTGCCTCTTCGCTGACCTTCATTGAGCAATTTTGACTGCACGGTCAATGGCAGATTGTCACTAGGAATGTTTTCCTAATCTTCTGATGAAGGCGGTGGTGCCTCTGAACATTCAAGAACTCCACATTCAACATTGTGCACTTCAGGTAAGCCACCCATCACACACACACACACACACATATATATATATATATATATATATACACACACACACACACATGGCCGAAAATGACATTGTTCTTAAATTTTCAGAGGCACACAACCTCCTTCATCAGAAGATTAGGAAAACATTTTGGGTGATGGCCAGCTTTTGAATTGACAAGTTTGTTCAAACTGACAGCCTAAATTAAAAATTATCACCCACTTCTATTGAAATTCACATTCCAAAAGACCTTATAATGTCTGACTTCAACCTGCTCCAAAAAATCAAAAAACCCTGGTCTGTCCAATTATCACTAGCTACAACTTCCTCACCAAAAGGATTTCTACCAACCAATAGTGGAAAAAACTGGCTTAATTCATTCAAGGCAAACCATTTCTTCTGCCACCTTAACATGGATATTGTCTCTCTGTACATTAACATTCCAACAGGCTAGTGGCCTGTTGGCACTTTAATATTTCTTGTCTCGCTGGCCACCAAATTCCTTCCCAGCCACCTGATTCTCCTCCAAAAACAAATATCTGTGACCCTTTACACGGTTTAATTATCAAAACCAACCTTTCCCAGTATAAACTCAGAACAATCACAACCTTTATTCCTGAACTCCAACAATTTAACTACACTTTACAACTGTGATATGAAAAACATCATTCTCCCCCCAACTACAAAATCAAAGAGCTGTTGGCTTGGTTCAGTGTTAATTGCTGTATGCTTGTATCAAGGCAATGCAAAGAATTCACTTATAATAGAAACTTTAACCTCTTTAAAATTTCAGCTGA
Source organism: Eucriotettix oculatus (assembly GCA_034510155.1). Taxonomy (NCBI): domain Eukaryota; kingdom Metazoa; phylum Arthropoda; class Insecta; order Orthoptera; family Tetrigidae; genus Eucriotettix; species Eucriotettix oculatus. The sequence goes on from CM067376.1 coordinate 99,562,966, forward strand.
AACTTAGTCTAATTATAATATGTTATACTTATTCACTCCCTCAATTGGCTAATATGGCAGTATGGTTACATTTGATAACCATTTGGTGGGAATTTTCAGATTAAGACATTTTTGTAAACTTTTTAAGTAGTTAGGTGGTGATTTGCCTAATGAATAGATTAAAAAACTTTAAACTGAAGAGATTTCAATTTTCTTCTCATCACAGGCCCTTCATCTAGTGTGTGTACTTCATCAGTACATTTAGGGACAACCCAACATAAATGGAACTTTTTTTTAAGCCACTAAAGGTGCTTGAAGAATTTTCAAAGCTTACCAGACTCCAGTCAGCAAAATAATACCAGACTTCTTGCCCCTCTTTGCAAAATTTTAATTCATCAACTGTCCCCGTTCCTTGGGACAGAATTGGGCTTTGTGCTGGTGAGTCATACGTTAGCACTCATTGAACATGGCAACATTGACCCTCAGTTTCATAGCAGTTATTTTGAAAATGTCACATTCATATACTTTATAACAACAATGCATTGTATTAGATAAAAACTCTGAATATTTTAGTATACTTAATTACCTTAACATACAATCAGAGCATTCATACGGAGATTCTCCAGTATGCCTTCGTCGATGCTCTTTGAAATGAGAAGGGTGTCTGAATTTGCGACCACAATCTGCACAGGTAAAACGTGTCTGATTTGTGTGGATCAGCATATGATAATTTAGACTGTGCTGCCGTGTAAAAACAGACCGACAAATACGACATTCGTACGGTTTGATACCTAAAAAAATAAAATAAGCAATTAAACAATTAAATTAAGGTACAACAGTTAAATGAAAAATCAATAATTAAATGAAAATATTTCCAATTAATTACCAGCATGGCTCCTGTAATGACTGATAAGAGTTGTGGGCGCAGTAAAAGTCCTTGGCGGAACACAAATTCTGCATTCCAGAGAATCCACAACATTATCTTTTCTTTTCATTGAATCTATCATTTGAATTGCCATTTCCTAAACAAGAAACCAGAGTATGAAATTCATTTTATTTATGTCACATATGATTTATATAAATTTTGCCTATTAAGTGTTATGTCCAATTGTTAACACTTCTGTTATTTAGAAAATTATTTAAACTTTTAAGCTGTGATAAATATACTTTAAATAAAGCAACTGCTACTATTCCGCATGAATAATATTAACATGTACCTCAAAATAACACAAGGATTACATAAAACAATAATTTAACATAACAGCTTAGTTTCTAAAGGAAAACTGAACAGTCAGCTAGCGTGAGATACAGGACATCTTTATAATTAAAGAGGTTAAAATCTCTAAACATTTGAGAACTATATGTCATTTCAGAGATGGTAACAATGGAAGGCAGTTTCAGGTAAACCATTAACTCTCTACCATAATTATTATTGACTTAAAGAGGAGCACTTTCCTGTTCTTAAACATCTGCAAAACTACAATATTCCTTATTATCCAAATAAGCAACACGCTTTCAAATTCAGGGAAGTCCACAACCTCTATCTCTCTTTCCTGTAAAAACAAGTCAATTGATTTGGCAATGTCACATCATCCTTAGATGTTATACATTAGATGGGTGCTCGGAGTTGCCCAAGTATCTAATTCTTGGTTAATTTACAATTGGGAACATCAATATATGAACTTTTACCTTGTTACATCTGCTACCCTAACAACACAATTAAATTTCATCAGAACAGGTGTGATGTCTCACAGTATCATAATTGAGTCAAGAAGTACAATAACCAAGTCTAATAAGCCAGTTAATTTAATTCTCCATAAAGTTAATAGAAGCAAAAATATACCCGGTATCTTAATGTACTCAAATACACTCCCAGTGTCTTAAGAGTCAAAAATGCTCCAAGAGTCAATAATATTCTCAGTACACAAATTGATACCCTAAACACACTTGGTCCAAGGAGGTAAAAAAAATTAAAATAACAACCAGTACCTTAAGAGAGTCAAAAATATTTCCAGTTACCAATGAGTACAACAGTAAAAGATTAACCAACATTCGCCTGTAGGTTACTATGGGGTTGTTTTACCCATCAATGTTCAAACTGGACTGTAAGTGCCATATAAACAAAGTTTGACCGAAATTGCTCTATTTGTAAGCAGAATTTAGTTTCCCCCAACTAATAGTTAAGATTCAACTGGACTCAAATTTCGAATGTCAGAATGAAACTAAATGAATTCCATAATTTAATATCATAGGTTTTCTCGGAGAATCTGTTGGATAAACGATTCTTGGATTTCCACCTGGGTCATGTTTTAATTCTATTATGACCCAGGTCGAAGCCCAAGAATTGTTTATCAAACGAATTCCATAATGTTGGAACACAAATCATTTTGGACAATTTTATTTGATTGACATTCATCCCATTCCACCCCTATCACCACCAATGGCTTAGGTATGATTTGACTTGTATCTTGAAATTAAGAATTAACTCAATGTTTTCCATAACCATGCAACATTCACAAATTTCAGTTGATTTTGTCTTGTAGGTTTTCACAGTCCTTAGCACCACCACACACACCCTATGTGGGATTTCATGCTGAATGTCAGAATTGATCTCAGCCACTCCCATAATGCCTGAATACACAAGAGTGTAGGTTTACTTTTGTCTTAGCAACTTTCACCTTGGGGCTGAAGTACAAATTAAGTTGTATGCTGAATATCAGAATTGAACTAAACAACACACATACATACCAATCTGTATGTTTTCTTGTTATTTTTATTTGATGCCACTCCACCCTCTCCTACGAATACGATTCCCAAACTAAATTGGGGAAACGCTATCAAAGTTCTTGACCCCATAAAATATTTATTTGACTCAAATGGGCCCTTCTGAGTTTTTATAATTTCAGTCCCTTGGGGTACCAAGTGATAATTGTGTCTTCCTACACACAGCATTTGTTTTTGTGTCACAAAATTTGAATGTGATTTTGCAACCCATTTAATTTTGTACATGAAACTTAGTCTTATAACCCCCCCCCCCCTTTCCATCATTCCTGTATTGGGGTTAAACTGCAATTTGAATTGCATGGAAACTCCAATAATCCTGGTTTTGGATACCTATCTTGATTGTTTTCTTGTTATTCTTCAGTAATGCTCCTCCATTCCCACCACTAATAAGCACTTCTCATCCATGAATAAGGAATTAATGAATGGCAAATTTTCAAGGATATAAGAATCCTCAAAACAGAACAGCTCCTGAGTTGGCCAACCACACAGTGTATTAGCCTTCGCCTAATGGAGGCACATCCTGTATGCCAGCTATTGTCTTGACTGTATTTCTACGAAAGCAATATATTTATTTCCCAAAATTTAGCATACCTTCTCAGCTTTGGATTGGCCAATAAACTTTGCCTTTCCCTTCGGCTTCTTTTTCTGTCTATGCTCATCCCTTTCAATTTTGTGATTTTCTTTTCGGGAATCAGATTTGGTACCACAACTGTCTTTAGAAAGAGGACTTTTATGAAAATCATCTGTAACAAAGTTGTATCATTTTTAGTAAGAAATCCGAGATTTTAATGAGAACTTTCAGGGTATTAAAATAAAATACCTGATTCCAAGATAGATGCTGCTTGGACTTGGCTTGGGCAAGTTTCAATATCAATTTCTTGGCCTACAGATGGCAATGGACTTGTACAGTTGTCTACTACACACACCATTATCTGAAACAATATACAATTGCTAGAATGTGCTTCAACAAAAATTCGTGAACAAGTAATAATACAAAATTTTCCATCATGGTGACACTGAAAATTCAGAAAATATACTAGCTTTCACAATCTGTGGGCCCATCAAGTGTGCATTACAAATAAATTGAAATCATATTTGTAGTGCACACCTGATGAAGCCCATAGACTGTAGGTAAAACAGTGTATTAATATTTTTTTTTAATATTGCACAAGTAATTTTTCTTTGTAAATAATTAATTTATAATTAAATTATTACCCATTATATATTATGAATAAATTTTTTTGCTGTTTGATCAAAATTTAAAGGTTTTTCTGAAGTCATGTCAATGCCAATAACCTTATCTTAGAACTAACATAAAAAAATGTTACTTGCCATATCACACAATGTTTCAGCAGCTACAAACGTTCCAGAATCAGATTGGAGACAAACTTCTACAGTTGGGTCTTCCACACATTTTTTTACTGGCATATCTACTACACTGCCACGAGGACTAACAAATGAAGTTTCTGAACATTTTAAACCAAAAGTTGTGTAACTGTGCTCACTGTAAATAATATTATTTGTGTTTGGATTGGATTTTATTTTTTCTTCATCTTTAGGAGTGCACGAAACATTAATCATGGAATTGGAAAAGTCAATTTTATTAGCACTTAATGGCATTTCAATATCAGTGGATTCCACTTTTATAGAGTTGAACTCGTCAACAACAGATTTCAGGGTTTCCTTATTTGGTAAACTACTGTCATTTTCATTGCTTCCAGCCATTGATTTATCAGGACATTTAGCATTGATCTTCTTTTTTACATGAAGAGAGTTAACATTCTGATCAGCAAGACGCCTGTGCCGTACTTTTACTGGTTCAATAGTAAACTTCTTGCCATCTGCAAAAATATGAGAAGAAACAAATTATTTGCAATTCTTTCATATAATTTAATCAAGTCATAACATCTAAGACAAAGAAGATTTTAGTACACCCTAGTTAAATTATTTGATAGAATATAAGCATTTTAAGTCATGACTAAGTTATTAAAAACTTAACAGACCAAAATGTCAGTGTCTCAGGCAAAGAAGATTTTGGTATACCCTAGTTAGATGATAAAATATGCAGATTTTAAATCGCATCCATAGCCATCTTTCCTATCCTCCCGGTTTAAGAAATAAGGTAATCCCATACTTTGCCTCTCTATTATTCCTTGAAGGAGGGGGGGGGGGGAATTCAAACTGTGTAGCTGTGAGGCCATGTACTCTGACCAAAAAAAGTTTTCAAGGGCTCAACACTCCTTTCTCATGTACAGTCTTGCTCTGTCCTGAGGAAGGGGGGTTTAGCTTTTTGAAAATTTGACATCCTCCTTACTATCTGGCACAGTGCCACAAACAAAAAGATTTTATTGGAATATAAAATAAAGATTACATGTATGTTAGAAATATAGCAAAGATACTTACATTTTACTTCTTCTTCAAGTCTTTGAATATGTTCCAATAGATGAGCCTTCATTTGTTGCCGAGCTTTACCTTCACTTCCAAAACTTGAAAAATATTCATGACAATGCTCAGGTTCAAGGAAACATTTAAATGTGAACATTTTTTTCATTTCATCTCCATCAAATTCAGAAAAAAGTTTAATTAAGTGGTTCCCAGTTAGGGTTCGAATGTAATCCAAATCCATTAATACATTTTCTCTTCCTCTATAAACAACTCTCTAAAACAGTGTAATATTCAATCAGACCAAAATATTATCATGTATTCAGTTTTTGTATTAATGATTCAGCAGTGTATGTATCTTTACATATTAGATAAAATGTTTACAACAGTACCTCTTAGAGGTCAAAATAATACTTCGTATTAAATCAAAATTTTATTTAATGTAGCTTTCAAAACTCAAAATACTGTTTAATAATAATATACTGCAACTATTGGTCTCTCAAATTATTTTACATTTATCTCTGTATAGATATAGCAATAAACCACATGAAAACTTATCAATTATGGAAAAGCAAAATTTAAAAGAATGTAGCAGGTACAAATGTCTGGTTAATAAAAAATTAAGAAACTGTTTAAGTCTGGCCTAAACATTATAAAAACAAAAATAATTCAATGTAATTAACACTACATTGATGAAAATATAATTTATCACTGCATTTATCTCACTATGAATAATAGTTACCTTTTTCTTAGTACATGTTTTTGTCTTCCAATTTCTAGATGAAGCTTGTTTCTTGGAATTAGAAGAATTCTTAACACTTGGATCTGAATGTAAAGTTCTAGATGCAACTTCTGCCAACATGTCAAGTAATGCCCCTGAGGAGTTTGAAATCTTGATGCATCTTCCATTATACTCCGTGTGAGAATCTTTAATTTGGACTGAAAAGAATGGCATGTATAACAATTACTGAAAGTAGCCATCAAAGTATATAAAAACTATTGCTGAAAATGAATGTAAATGCAGTACCATATGAATTATGACTCTCAAACATAACTAATTGAGTTACTGAAAAAATTGCCAGTTAATTGAACACTAATATATATTACTTCATTTATGGAGTCATATACAATTCAATTTCAAAAAACTTGCAAAAAGGGATTAATATATTACTTTTAAGCCCCATGAATGATATACTAAAATAAAATAATAGTACAATCGTGGAAAATATTCTTAAGACGAATAAAAGTGAAAAAACTTCTTGACGTCATGGTATGTGACACTGACAACTATACACAATGACAACGCCCTTGTTTCGTCTATTTCTAACAAAAACTAAGCATCCTGTTACACCGAAGCATCGCATTAATAAAATCTGCCAACATGTTAACGTTACAGCCATTAATTTTCTGAATTTATCCGTCAGGAAATTAGCATTATCACCGCATTTCTTCTTACTCTTCGCGCGTTTCCATAAGCTAGCAGACGCCATGAGGACGCTCTAGCAGCCGACAAATAAATTACAAAGTTTCTTATCATTACGAAACATATATTCACCAGACACCATTTCCAATTTGAAATAGAGTTATTCAAGATAATCTGTAACATTTAAAAATTAACTTACCATTCTGACAGTTGTCTTGTTCACAAAGGCCGTGTGTAAACATTTTTGTATTCATGTTCTTAACAAAGATAATAATGTTGGCTTTACCAAGTAGCTACCAAAGATGAAGACACAGTCAAAGATTGTATTTATTTAAGAGTTTGTAATTATAGATTAATAAGTTGAATTGACTAACCGTTTGATTTAAATAAATAATAAATCAATCTATAAGTCAGAACAAAATCAATATAAATATTATTAATAACAGTTATTAAAAACTTTCGTTACACAATTTCGAAACTCATCTTGTGAATTTTAACTATAAAAATGCAAAAGAAATATTTACAATCTAATATGTGTAATACAATTAATTATCATATAAGATGAGTAAATACTTACAGAACCAAGAAATTTATGGAAATATAAATTTAGGCACATTTATCGGATAAGGGAAGAGGCCTAAATGACAGTTATACCCAACGTAAATTTTGTTTATATTAATGTAAGAATTGACTTATGTGGTACACAATAACAAAAGAAGGACATATTTGACAGACTATCCATAATAAATAAAGAATTTTTTTTAATTCAGATAAGCAGATATATTTCCGTCAATAGCAATTTGACAAAGATGCTATGGTCTCATCGAAACGTCGGATTATTTAAATATTTCATATTAGTTCTCTTTATTTATAAGGTTTTCCAATTAAATGAGGTCGTATCTCTTGTTGTTTGTCATTTTTAACATTATTAGCCAAATAACTTGATCTGACGTGAAGAATCTCACTCATAAGTTTTAAAAAATGATTACATTTACAATGTTTACATTTTGTCAGTAAATATTATGATTATTTAGACATTTATGCTTCAACAATACTGAATAATTTTGTACATTAAATAGGATTTTTCAATAAGGATGGGTCGATATTAATTTCGAATAAAGCAAGCTGTAGGTAAGGTATTGAAGATATTTTTTACATTTGAAAAAATTGGATGTCCTTTCCAATAAAAAAGGATTTCTCTAATACCTCACACACAGCTTGTTTTATTCCATTATTTCAACATCGACCCGTCCATATTGAAAAACCCTATGTTTTACATTATTTTTATGTTCATCAATGCGCGTTTCTAATGAGCGTTTGGTTTGACCAACATAACAAGAATTGCGGTTAAGTAGAACGAAACAAAGTTTCAACTCATAAATAATCCAATTTACCTTGAATACACACAAAGTTCGTCACTGCTTCGCCCCAATCGCTCTATGAATTAGTGTTGAAAGTTACAGGGTTTATCTCACGCTGTGCTCGGACATACGACAAGGAATTGTAATCTAAACAGTTAATTTGGTGTGTAACGTTTTGTTTATCAAAATTATTAATTTCATCTTTAACATTTTTACAAAGTTCAAATTATTGGAAGGTTTGAAGATAACAAATAAATAAGTTCTATTTTTTAAAAATAATGTATCCAGATTATTAATTCGTATAATTATTAACGTTGATGAAGTTTATATTAGATTTATTCTAAGTTATAAACAAACTTATTATTTATTAATGATTAATTTAAAAAATGATAAGCTTAAATTGAAAGTATTTATTCAATTTGTATTTTCAGGAAAGCTGTGCCGACGAGTTAAATAATAAAAAACGTAGAGTTAAACCCTTATAAACTTGGGAAATTAAAACCAACTTTGTTTTTAAGATTTGTACATAGGTTGCCAAATATTCATGAATTAAAAGTTTAAATTTAAAATAGTCTTTCTACTTTAAATAAATTAAAATCGTTTAGTATAACCTGGGGAAGAGTTCTTATCCAGATTATTTGTTTTAATAATTAAACCAATGTTATTTATTTGTAAATCAGCTCATTAAAAAGTTATTGAATTAAGATCTAATAAATGCTGAGTCATTTATTGATATCAATAGGTTATATACAGTTTTATTTCATAGGTAACTTCCTTTATATATGTTAGTTAATATATTACAGAAGTATACGAAATTATTTAAAGACGTATGTCTTCTTCCTTGGCCATGCAGCCCTTCAGGACTTTGGTCTACCGGGTTGACTGCAGACTGTCTGTCATCTTACATGACACATTCCCAATTTGGAGTGTTTAGATTCTCTGCCAGTTTTAAACTTAGTCGTGACCATGATGGCATTATCATCTAAGTCCATGCCAAGATTTCGAACCCTGGACCTCTGTGTTGTGAGGCAGAGTAGCTAGCTACTAAACCACAGGAGGGTGGCTAGTAGCACATATATAAGAACAGAAGAAAGAGGATAAGGATGGAATACGCTAAGAAGGTTAGTGATGATATGGGATGTGGTAGCTATGTAGAAATGAAAAGGCTTGCGCCGGATAGATTTGCATGGAGGGTTGCATCAGACCAGTCTTAGAACAATTAACCACAACAACAGTAGCAATTAATGTCATATTGAATAATTGATTACAATTTAACCGAAAAAACGTCACGAATATATTGGTAATTTATTATTTTTTGCCCGTTAAAAATAAGTATCTGAATTAAGTCCCAAGAGAGGTCTAATGCAACCCTCCATGCTAAGCAATATTGCATATTAATCAATTTCTTCTGATGTTATTGGTGTATGTATTTTAAATGTCATGCAAACTCGATTTGTTTCCCACTAAAAGTGTCCCAAAACAAGGGGCGGAGGCAGAATATGTTGAACAAGTTACACGCGAATATAAATAATGTGAATAAAATAAATACATTATCACATATGTTAACATGTGGATTTATTGTATTGATTGGAATAGTAAAACAATGTTAACTATAATGTAGTACGTACATTATTTTTTACATAAATATTCTTAGGAAATTATTATGCCTTCAAATTCTATTTTTGATAATATAATTGTTTAATTTTCATAGCCTTTACTGATTTCAGTATTAGGAGCGCGTAAAAGTAGCAGGTTGCAGAGTGTTTTGCAATGGACACATTTAATAATCGTTGAGCGATTAGTTATCTTTGCTACTTCGTAATATTCACCGCCAAGTATGCAAGATATGATATGTTGCGGGGAGAAACACTTATTTTTGGAAGTGAGAAGAAATGTATGCTTCTTTGCCAAGAGTGGAGATTATCATTTATTTTGTATTGTGGACGTCAAGCATCTTTTACGCCGTTTATAATTTGTATTTGAATCAAAATCGTAAGTTTTATTTATTATAAACAAATTTGCTGTCATTTATTACGTATTGAATTAATGGAATTTATTTTCTGATAAGTGAACTTGAATGTATACATGCTATATTCGTATTTAGTACAGTGACAACCTTTTTTGATGTTGGTAATTATGAAAATGTTGTTTGAATTAAATTTATTATGTTGTCTTTTTCCATGAAAAATGCATATACTTTTTGAAGAACATCAAAAAATAAATATAGTATTTTGTTAATTTAATGTAAAATATTAAAATGGGAATACTTCAACAATTTAACATATGGTGGGAGTTGGACCGAAGTTAATAGCACTGTAATAGAAATCTAAAATAATTTAAATAAACTTTCGTTGCTTCCACGTGAAGCAGACTAGAATGCCAAAACAACCCAGAAATTTAATTACAAACATATGTGTTGTACTTCATTTGTCTTATACAACCCTACACACTAACTATTCTGTTCAAGCCTTTTATATTTCTACATAACTATCACAACCTTCCTAATTTGATTAGTGCATGCCATCCTTGGCCTCCCTCTTCTGTTCTTACCTCACACACTTCTCTCTATTGCTAATTTTACAAGACCCTCATGTCTTAAAACATGGCCTAGTAATTATCCTTATTATTCTCTCTTCTCTTATTCTGCTTAGAACTTCCTGGTTGGTTATTGTATCTACCCATCTGATTTTCAGCATTTTTCTAAAGACCACATCTCAAAAACCTTTATTATTCCTTTGTGCAACTCCTGCATCCACATTCCGCGCCCATATAACGCCACACTCCATACAAACTCTTTTCAAGTAATGTATATATATGTGTGTGTTTCTGGAAATTACATTGTCAGGTTAATTAAAACAATTAATAAGGAAAGGAAGGAGAGATAGAAAGTAGGTGACTTACCTGAGAAAATGTCTTCCTAACTTTCTGATAAAGGGGGTGGTGCCCCTGAAAGTTTAAAGAAATCCGAACCTTATAAGGTACCTGCCATCTGTGAACCTCAGGTAAGTCACCCATTTTCTATCTCTCTTTCCTGTAAAGTGTCTGAGAGGAATATAATAAATATTTGAATTAAAAATGATAGAAATCAATATTTTCTTAAAAAGAGTTTAAAGTAACCACCATTAAGATGTAACAGACAAAGAACAATTCATGCATGTTAATAAATAACATTTTATTTTAAAAATGTTCAGTAATGCAATTTGCTTTACTGTTGGTGTGACAGGATTTTCAAAAGTTTGCAGTGTGAAATTTAATGTAGTTTGTTGTTATTTGCTAATTTGTGCAACATAATTACTTTCCATTTTGCAGAAGTTTTCCACGATGAAGTAAATCTTCAATTTAGTCAAATACCACTTATAGGAAGACTGAAAGATGTATCTGATTTTGAATGGAATTTGTGGATCCCACTGTTAGGCTTGTTGTTACCTTGGATTGTTATTCATTTTGTTTTGGCACAGATATTATGTTATGCCAACAAACAGGTAACTGAAATATTTCCTTATGGTTCAATAAATTTAGCTGCCTATTTTGTAGAATAATGTGATATTTTGGGTCCACTCAAATATAAAGGAGAAGTTGTGAATCATATTAGATAAAAAATAATGCCACAATATTACAAGAATTATTTTGTAGTACATAAGCATACACTATATGGTTTAATTTATGTACATCATTTTAAGCAGCTATAAGATTTTGTTTCCTATATTAATATTAGGATCATCAATAACACTTCAGCATTGTAATGTCGGTGGAATCGGACAATACAGGGAGAAGAAGAAGAACTCCTCTGACAAACTTTGAGGTTGTTCAGGGGTACCGCAAGAATTACTGTGTGTTGTACATTATGTGTTTTGATTATTACATGGGTCATTCCATGTCAGTTCAACCCAGCCATGACACCCATGGTCTCAGATTTTAATGAAACTTGGCATGTTTATTCCTTTCATGGATATAAGGAATGATATGAAATATTTCTGCTCTATCACAAATGGTTTTTGTTTTACAGCCTGCTAAAGTTTTTGAAATCGCGTGTTTTTTTTCGATCGGCGGATGAAATGAAATTTGTTCTCCCATAGAAAATACATTATATCTTCCTTATTTTACCAACGATGTTGATGACAACTTTTTTATGGCGAATACTTCAAAGGAAGGGAGCTAGAAATACATATGTATCTATAAACTATCCGTAAGTGGTCTGAAAAAAATTCAGATGTGGTGAAATGAATTTTTTTTAATGAAATTCACTATTCGACGCGGATGCGGAATATCATCGTGAGGGAAAAGGATAACGACGAAAGTTTGTTATATTATTATTTATTTAAGATATACACTACCACATGAAAAATAAAATAATTAATGGTTTTTTCACTACCTTGATGTTTTTTTCAATTAAAAAATAGGAAATGGGTAGTTCCATGTTCATGTGGCTTAGTTTTCGAACCGATCCCCGAGCCTGGGGGGAGGGTGGCGGGGGGGCAAACCATTCCGATTTTGATGAAATTTTTACAGGTTTGTTACTATGAGCCTTAGGAATGATCATCTGAAATTTCAGCTCGAAATATGCATTTTCTGCTGAATACGAGTTTTTTTCGCAGAAGGCAGCCGTTCGTAGAGTAGGACGTCGTTCCAAAAATGCTCTTTTAGCTTTTATATTGCGGCAGAATTACAAGAATAGATCTGAAAAATTATTTTCATGATAATACCTAATGATCAGATTACGAATAATAATAAAGAAAAGTATCGGGCCTCCAAAGTTGACGATTAAAATTTTCGTTAATTTTTTCTGAAATTAAGGGAATCCTGAAGGCATTTATATTTTGTACTTCGCATTTCTACACGAATGTCTACAATTCAGATGATATACAACTACAGTCAAATCGTTAGTTATTTCAAATAAAGGTATCTAAGCAATCAAATAAATCCTCGTTTAAACTAGACTTTGTTTTTAATAAATGTAAAGGGAGCAACCATCTAAATACAGCTGTTATTCTCAATGGATTTTAGTGGAACAACTATGCTTTACACAATACTAAGAAGCAGCTCAAGGTTACCATTAGACCTCAGATTCATCACAATTCATCCTGTCCATGATTCATGCAATGATGCAAGCAATAAAAAAAAAATGATTATACTACTTGTATTATCTGATGACCTAAAACATTAAGAGAGTTTGGTATCGAGATTCAAAAATCTGTGAGGTCCTTTCTGAAAGAGAACTACCCACATGTAACATAAACAATCGCCCTTTTCAGTGTTGGGTTGTGCTGGGCAGTATAAAAATAAGTACAACTTTATAAATCTGTGTTTGCATGAGAAGGACTTTCAGCTCAAAGCACAGTGGTTAATTTTTTGCAACCAGTCATAGTAAAATAGATGTGATAGTATAGGAGGCACTGTAAAACCATTTAGCTTGGAAGGAAAGTCCTTCATCGAAATTTGGCAGTCAATTAACAACAAATGATCTTTTTGAGTTTTGCAAATACACAATTACAAATATTAACTTCCAATTTATTTCTAAAGGAGCAGTTGATACAACTCGCCTAAATTTGGAAAGTTGCTTCAAAGATATTCAAACTATTCCAGGAACCAGATATTTTCACAGTCTTCAGCCAATAAATGAATTTGGAATGATTAAACCTAGAAAATTAGTAGTGGTGAAACATTTGACTGTAGTATAGAACTTCAAAGTTGTAAATCATCTGAAATGTAGACATTCATGTAGAAATGCGAAGTACAAAATATAAATGCCTTCAGGATTCCTTGAATTTCAGAAAAAAAATTAACGAAAATTTTATCGTCAACTTTGGAGGCCGATACTTTTCTTTATTATTTTCGTAATCTGAGCATTAGGTTTATCATAGAAAATAATTTTCAGGATCTATTCTGTAATATCTGCCGCAATATTAAAGCTCAAAAGAGGCATTTTTGGAACGACGTCTACTCTGACGAACGGCTGCCTTCTGCGAAAAAACTCGTATTTCAGCCAGAAATGCATATTTCGAGCTGAAATTTTTCAGATGATCATCTAAGGCCTCATAGTACAAACTGTAAAAATTTCATCAAAATCGGAAATGGTTGCTCGGGGATCGGTTCTGAAAACTAAGCCACATGACATGGAACGACCCATTTCCTATTTTTTAAGTGAAAAAAATCAATCAAGGAGTGAAAAAACCATTAATTTTATTTTTTCATGTGGTAGTGTATATCTTTATAAATAATAATTATAAAAAACTTTCGTCGTTATCCTTTTCCCTCACGATGATATTCCGCTTCGCGTCGATAGTGATATTTCATTAAAAAAAATTCATTTCACCACTTCAGAATTTTTTTCAGACCACTTACAGATAGTTTATAGATACAATATTTTTTTCTAGCTTCCTTTCCTTTTGAAGTATTCCCATAAAAAATTTCATCAACATCGGTTGGTAAATAAGGAAGATATAATGTATTTTCTATGGGAGAACAAATTTCATTTCATCCGCCGATCGAAAAAAAACACGCGATTTCAAAAACTTTAGCAGGCTGTAAAACAAAAACCATTTGTGATAGAGCAGAAATATTTCATATCATTCCTTATATCCATGAAAGGAACAAACATGCCAAGTTTCATTAAAATCTGAGACCATGGGTGTCGAATCGTATTTTTTTGGGTTGGTTTGACGTGGAATGACCCACATATTAAAAAATACTCTGTAGATAACAACTTTGAAAGTTAGTTTGTCAAGATCTGCAGAATTCTGTATAATAATATAGTCAATGCAATGAGATTTTCCTTTAATTGAAATAGTCAAATGTAATTTTCTGACTCAGTTTAAATAAATAAAAAGTCAGCCAATAAGATGGCAATTGTTTCTATTACTATTTAATTAATCCAAGTGCATCATTTCGTCTTCCTTTTAAGATTTCATCAAATGTCACAATTTTTATATATAAAACATGGTTTATAATGTACAAATTTAGCAATTCATGAGCTTCCCTCCTCAACTCCCTCGGCTAAAATGATTATTAAATGTTTGCGCTATTCACATTACATAATTTATTGTAACATTATGTTTGTAGTATGCCTGATGAAGTCTCAAAAGGGAAATGAAATGTCGGATTTGGATTAATTAAATAGTAATAAAACTGATTGCTTACTTATTGGCCGTCTCTTTATTTTATATTGAAATATTTTTCAAAAGTTCATTATTGTTGAAAATAAGCACATTTGCTTTCAATTTAAAATATCCATATTTGTCTAATTTGTATAGTTTTCTGTTTGTATAAACAATAGTGACTAATTATAATACATAATTTAATTTTCTTGCTGCTTTTATGTTTAAATGGTATATTATTTTGATTCATTTATCGTTTTATTCTTAAATGACCATTTCTTTTAGCCTACCTTCAGTATTTGTGCGACTATAAATTTCTTTTGTGTCCTATCAAGACTTTGCTCATATATACACACATATGTACTTTCAATATTGTTTGGAGTATTATATTATCAATTCAGATCGACTTTATGATATGTACAATTCCACATCATTTTTATTTAATTTTAAAATAAACTGTATTTTTTTTTACAAAAAATATTTTATTTAACTTGATGTAAATTTTCAGATGGTACCCCTATGGCACTTTACAATTGGAGGGCTATTTTTCTTTTTCTTTATGGGACCTGGTGCAACCCTTTTTGTATTCATGCAGCCTTGTATGTATTTTGGCATTTTATTATTTAGAAATCGGATCCTAATTTGGAGTTTCAGTGTAACTGTTTTAATGTGGTTACACAGTGACAATGGTTTGGTAAGTATTTATATATATAATTGATTTGTTTGGATAGTAAAGAGAGGCAAAATGCAGTTAATAGTTGGTGTAGACTGGCAGGAATATAGTAAACAATTAAATTTTTTAAAGCTTTAAGATGGTCGCAGCCAGTTGTGCAGAACTCAGATTTAAAAATTCAGATTTTTTGTTTATTTGCTAACAATACATTATTTTTAATCTTATTTATTACAATATACTGATGGATATATGAGTCAGGAAATGACATTGTCAGGTCAATTAATAGGGAAAGGACAGAGAGATAGAAAGGTTCATAGATGGTAAACACCTTGCGAGGTTTAGAGTACTTGAATTTTCGGAGGCACCGCCCCCTTCATCAAAAAGTTAGGAAGACATTTACAGTGATCGGCTAGCTGATAATTCATTCCTCAGAAAGGAAAATGTTAGGCTGCCAGGTAATTTTGGGAAGAAATACCAAACTTTTCAAACTGTTAACACTATTTAATTTTAGAGCAATGAGAAAAAAATGATCTAACACAGGGCATGGTAATAACATTCTACTTTTCCTCTCACTCGTCAGACACTCAAATCATCTCCCAACACTTTGGCTTAATATTACTGCTACTATCCAGATTTCTAATCTGGTCTAGCACCACATATTTTGTGGCTTGTTTGCCAGCCGTTGATAAGCCACATGGCTGCTTGGATTCACAAGCCACGACACACATCTGTCTACCGCCACATCCAGCGGGTGACTACTAAATCACATACGTTCCTGGCTTGCGCCATCTTGCTAAAGTAAGGTAACCTGACCTCAACAACCAATTGCATGTATTTGATTTCCTTCTATGGGCCGCCCATTTGCAGTGCCAGCATGTTGACTAAATTTAAATTGGAGAATATTACTGAGGCCCTTGGTTGAGTTGACCCACTATCTTGAAAAGAAAAATTGCACAACCTATACACACACACACACACATATATATATATATCAGTCGGTTCACCGTTCAGCTCAGTTCTGCGTTGATATATTATTTTCTAGAGTGCCACGTATTTTATACTCGGAAAAACACCAAAAGATCAATTTAATAGTTAAATTTTAATCATAGCACGAAATTGGTAATCTAAAACACGCCATAGTCACTCATTTATTCTCCGCTAACAACTCTCAAAATTCTTCTGTGTAAATTAATTGAACACTTAACGAAGATTTTAAATAATTTCCCCGCATATCATAACCTAAATCTGGGATTGCTTTGATCGCCATTGATACAAATTCCCGTGAAGTGTCAGCTATTTGCAAAGCCAAAACATGTGTTAATCTAATGTAAAGCCCCGTTCACTTTTGCCAAACAGTGGGGACGTCGCTCAGACAATAATCCATCTGTGACTGTTTTGGCACGCCACTCACCAAACAAGGTGCAGCTTGCAAGCTACATAACCTGAATGCATTGCTTTTGACTGAGGCTATAATATTACATGTCACAATATGCATATATATATATATATATATATTAAAACAATGAATAGGGAAAGGACAGAGAGATAGAAAGAAGGTGACTTACCTGAGGTTCATAGATGGTAGACACCTTGCAAGGTTTAGAGTAGTGAATTTTCGGAGGCACCGCCCCCTTCATGAGAAAGTTAGGAAGACATTTTCAGTGATTGGCTAGTCAGTCGTCGGCTACCAATATGGAGAGGAAAGAGGGGTTATGGAACCTTACCTGAAATTGTGGGTCAGTGTCTCCTTGTTTTCCACAAGGTTAAACTTATTAATGTGATAGTATGCTTGTATATTGATAAATAAGGGAAAAGTATACTTACTGTATTGTTTCTTGATATGATACGTTGTGATATAATACCCTGTGATTGTAGAATGTTTATTGTTAAATTAATTGCATTCTCTTTGTTTCTAGAGCTGGCTTCAACTGTCCTTTGAAAGAGAATATTTTCTTCATACTATGTTAAGTTGGTTGCACTTACGATGTATTAGTTTCTGCCTGGATAAGCTTGAAGAAAAGAATTTATGCATAAATTTCATGGATTTTATAAATTTTTTGGGATATTGTTTTTATCTACCTACACAAATTCTAGGTCCACTGATTATGTTTAGTGAATATGAAAAAGGGGTAATTATGACAATACATGATATTCTTAAGACTGTTGAAGAAATTTTTAACTATTGGTCAGTAAATAATAGTATTATAATATATAATAATAGTGGCACAGTGTTATTCTGAAATATTAAATGCATTACATTTTATATTGTTTAATGTGTTCAATTCCTATTAATTTTGAACATATCTATTCTAGGTAATGAGTGAATATTCCCCATGGTCCAAGAAGCGATGTTTTTATTTTGGTTTACAACTTTTGCGTTTCTTAATGTGGTTGTTTGTTACTGAATTATCACTGCACTATATTTACTTCAATGCTCTCAAAGAACATCCTGAGGTTTGCATACTTCTTTCCTGTGGAAAAAAACTATATCAATTGGGTTTTTATTTTATTTCAAAACTTATATTTTAGGTTGTTTTAAAACTTGGTTGGGGAGCATTTTATGGATTGGGCTATTGTATGGGTCAATTTTTTATGTTAAAATATACTGTTATCTATGGACTACCTGCAACAATAGCCCAAGCAGAATCTATTACTGCTCCACGCCATCCTAAATGCATTGCAAGAATCCACCTGTATTCAAACATGTGGAGACATTTTGATCATGGGCTTTATTTATTTCTCTTCAAGTAAGAATTTTTTAAATTGGAAACGTTTTTTTTAATATGATATATAGGATATTATAATTAATTTGATTTCAAATACGTTCTTGATAGAGATTTGTGATTAAGAAAAGTATTTAATGTATATCAAACACTTGTTAAAGTTAATCTTATAATGACATTATTTTCATAGTAATTTACTAATACCTTTTTTATGCAGTCTTAATTTTAGCTGTGTGAATGAATTAATTATAAGCAGTAGTAACAGTTAAATCAAGCATGTTCCTTATTCCAGTTGAAAATATCCTAAGCAACTGGCACACTACCACTTGCTAATCACTAGTATCAGTCAACTGTGGCTTAGCGTTGAAGCTGCATGTATTGCTTGCTATACCTGTACATATAGTCCAATCGCTGTTCAACTCCATGCCCAGGTAGATAAGTGCCAGAGATAGCTACTCTGCATACTTATTTCTGAGGATTGTATAAATACCTTTCTGTTATTTACATTCCTCCCTGGTGTAGCAATTTTATTGGCTAGCAGTGTATCAGTGGTGAATAATCGATTTGCGCTACTATACATGAATAAATTTAGGAAGAATTATTTTTAAAATTTTAAGATGATTGATAATATTATTTTAATTGTAAGAATTTCTGCTTCAATTTTGAAGACGAAACTGATTGCACTGTGGCACACTTGCTCCTACTAAAGCAGCCAGTTAGCTATGTCTGTGCTGAGTATGATTTCTGTCTGGAATGAGAAATGTGAATGAGAAGTATTCTGTTTCACCCCTCTGTATTAATGGGTAAGTTCCACAAACTGTCACTTTTCATATCAGTTATGTGCCATGCTGTGACTTAGAAAGGCTGCAACAGGTTCACTGTAAATGAGTGGCATAAATAATGTTGTGATATTATTAATATTTTACATAGCTATCCTCATAAAAATTGTTGCTTGGGGTGATGTAAAACATAATTTAAAAATCTCATGAGCTTCTACTATATATAATGAAACCAATCCCAAATTAACATCATAAAAAAATTTTCTTCTGTTGTACATAGTAATTTATTGACAGTGTATGTTATTCATTTGGAATAACAATAAAGAAATGTTTAAATAACATTCAAGTTTCAAGGTCATAAAGTTTAATATTTGTATTTTTACACTATGCAGTAGAACTTCGTTTATTCTTTCCTTCTGGTTGTTAAGTACTTTTGTATATTTTAATTGAAATTACTATGGATTTTTTCCCACAGATATATTTATCTTCCATGGAGAGGACATGATGCTAAATTCATAATGAAATTAAGAGCATCATTTGTATGTTTCTTATTTATATATCTGTGGCATAATACTTACAATTTTGTGCTGATATGGTCTCTCCTAAATTTCATTTGTGTAACAACTGAAGGAATATGTAAAAATATATCTAAGTCAGCATATTACCAACGAATAGAGGTAAAGAAATGTTAACTATATTTTGATATTAAAAAGTTAAATTTAAATACTGACTTACTTTGTCCACTCATTCAATGAGTGTTAAAATATGAAATTAAGCTGAAAAACAAAATACTACATGTATAAACATCAAACATGTCTTGAAATTAATCATAAAATGTTAGAAATTTACATATGCAAATAATGTAATTAAGAATTGTATACTGGGTCACTAGGTGACCCATAGATCATAGGATGCTGACCACTGTTCTTCACTGTAATGTGCAATTTAATTAATAAGAAGCTGATTCATACATAGGTTAGAATCTGCAATGAAAACCTAACATGATACATTAAAAAAAAACAATTTAAAATAATTTTAAAATTGATTGAATTTTCTAATGAGATTTTGGCATATGATCAGAAGAAGAAATTAATCTTCACTTCTGTTTGAGATTCTTCAGCTAACTGCCATCGAGAGTGGATGTGTCAGATAGACCACGTAGTGATTCCTTCGTTCATACTCACAATAGTGAAATTGGATGGTTGGGTGCCTTAGCGAAATTGATGATACTGGATACACAAGTGATAACTGCAAAAGTGAAAACTACAAACCATTTGTTAAATAAAATTATTAAAAATATGTGTATGAATGATCCAGACAGCAGATTGCTGATGTTAGCTTCTCAACCCAATGTGCTATGGATCACCAGAATAATGTTACACAAACAGAAGCACATTTGGAACAAATTCTAGGCCAGTCAATGGTTAGTCAGTTTAAGGACAACTACAGCATGCTCTGAATGAGAGAAAATTTCTCACAGAACAAGTAAATTTATTAAAATTATCGAAACATTCCGAATCAACTTACTAAAAGGGTGACATTTACTCCAAAAAAAACTCTGAAGAAGAGGAGAAAATTGTTTCTAGTTAAACACTGCCAAAAAATAGAAATAGCAAAACATGTAAAGTTATTAAGTCTTCTGGCAAAATGAATGCCACGTAAAACAAGCAGACAAAATAACCCATAGTAAACCACCAATAGTAATTCTAAACAATTTTGAGGATTTTCAGACAGTCAGAGAAAAATCCAAACTATAAGTAACTTGGATTACTGAACTACTATGGCAAGTATGAAGTAAATTAAAAATCATGATTAATTCTGTTGAAGAGTACCAATTTCTTGCCTTAAGTTAGTGCATGCAAGGTCATTCCTGTGTCAGTTTGGCAGAGCGTTAGAAGTGGTGCAAGTTGTCTGATTAACAATTACTATCATTATCACTTATACAGGAGTGCAATTGTTTTGGCTTAGGGCCACCTTGTGGGAGAGATGATTAGAGGAGGGCACACCTTTTAAAATAATTGCATTCAACTTAACCATAGATACATGCGACTATTTAATAGAACTGAAGATATCAGTAAAATATATGGTAACCATTACCTCAATAGCATGAAAGTACAAATAGAGACAGTAAGGAACAGTAAACTTGTACTGCAATGCAAAAGATTTGGACACAACACATTTTTCTAAAAAGATCCCCAGTTAACCACAACTGCAAATGACAAAAGATAAGAAAGAGGCTCCTCGAGTAAGACAAAACAAGTTGGCCATAAATTGATAGAAGTATCTTATGCTCAAGCCACAAAGAAAAACACAGCAGAGCCAGCACCTTCCTGACTACATCAGAACCATCTACAATGGAATCCTGATTTGACGTTTCCTTATTTTGCACCCTTTTTAGGCTCCTTTTCAATGTTCCCAAAAGAGCAATGTAATGTATGTGTCATTATTTCATTGTTTGATTTAAAGTTTACTTCCTATTAACATACAATTTTTAGGCCCTTCATAAGAAAATTCTTCAATTTTATGTTTTCAGTTTGAACGAATCTAAAAAGTCACAAAATCACAACAATAAGACTATAATGTTGCAATTCTATTTCTGTAACTGGCACATGCTGGCTCTATTTTTCATAACTATTTTTGTGGTTAGAGTTAAAAAGGGGAATGGAAAGGAAGAAACTTTCGTTACTTGAAAAATAACATGTGAAGTGGAGGTAAATCCAAATGTCACTCAGGTGGAGATGGCAAATCAATTAGGACTTCTGTTTTCTTCTTTTAGTACAATTATGCTCTTGAAAGATAAAATTATGGCAAGGAATTGTGTTTCCAGAAGTCCGTTAAAAGAAGAAAAACAGGAAGACCAACAAAGAAAGAACTTGAAAAAATTCTATTGGAATGGATTCTTCAAGCGAGGTCAATTATGTGTCTGTAGATGGGACAGGATATAGTAATGTTACAATTAAATATCAAAAACTTTAAGGTATCCTATTGTTGGCTTCGTTGCTTTAAACTTTGGAACAGCATAAGTTTTCAAAGTATATCTGGCGAAACTAAAAGTGTTAGTGATGACACAGTAGATTACTGGTGTGATGAAGAATAGCCTCAACTGGTCCAGAACAAGGAGATTCATTTTGAAGGCTGTGTGCAGTGTGATGTAGGGTATAGTTATGCTCACCTACCAATTTAACATAGCATGTTGAGATTGAAACATGTTCCAGTATGCTGAAAAGTTGTAGAATTGATCATGCTGCTGAAGCCATTGCCAATAATCTCAAAACTGTTTCAGAAACTACTACTCAAGAGGATGCAGCTAATTATAGAAAAAATAAACTACTTCCAGATTGCCAATTTGGATTCAGACAAAAACATGGAACAATAGATAAAGTGTATAGAATAACTGATATTGAATGAGCATTTGATTAAGAGCAAGTCTGTTAAGCAGTTTTCTTAGATGTGTTACAAGATTTCAATTAAGTATGGAATGATGACTTGGTACATGAAATGCTCTCAAATAATATGTAGAAAGTTTAATATCATGCATCACAGACAAACTATTTTGAATCACACTCATAACAAAGAGATGAGAATAGAAGTGAGTACCCATGGGTCCTAGTCTATACTAGTGATATTTCAAAATTGGAAGGAAGTGGCTACACAATGTGTTGTATACTATGCAAATGATATGTGCAGTAGAGCAAGACTAAACTTTGTCAACTAGAAGCTGCAAGCAGCCAGCAATGCAATAGTTGACTGGGTTAAGCATGAACATTGGAGGATAAAGCTAAACAAGCAGAAATCGATCCATATTATCTTTAAAAATGAACAGACCCACCATCTCTAGATATAAATGACATCACTGTGCCCTATGAAAACAACAAGTGTCTAGTAATGACTATAGACACTGAACTTCAGTGAAAAGAACACAATAAGGAAAAGAGTGGGATTAAACACCCAACTTCCAACCATCAAGGAAGGGTAAAAGGGGATATGCTAGAAAGCATGAAGCGAGGCTTTGCCTCCATGTTAACCAAGTGGCCCAACAACTTCTAGACATGAATGAATATATATGGTGATCTTATTACAAAAACTTTGAATGTATGAAAATTAAACTGCTTAAGTAGCCGTGGGCTATCAATAGGTTTAAAATTGCTTGTTTACATTTAAGATGTATATGCAGTTTAATAGTAATAAACATTAAAGTATTTAATTCTTCAATATGTCAAAAGCTTCATCCATCGTCCTTAAAATAATTGTAATTACTTAAATTTGATGCTGGAAAATTAGAGAATTTTAGTAAATTATTAAAGGTATAATTTCTTTTTGTTATTTTTCCAGAGTTACTTCCTATCTCATGAAAACAGAAGAAGATTCCATGCTTTCATAGCCACCCCGTTGTTCATTCTATCAGCATGTACCAATTTCATATTTTGTGGAAGTGCAGAAATGGGAAGAATCTATTTTCAGAGATTATTTGAAGGTAAAAACTATCTATAAATGTAAAATTTCAATATATATATATATATATATATATATATATATTATCACGTTTCTTAGGGATCGTGAGATTCAATAACACACACACACGTAGAGGTTATAGGCGTTTAATCAATGGCGAAGTGCTGTACAAAGTTCGTACTGCTTAGGACTGACTCCGATTTGGAATCCAGTCCTATTTATACATACGTGGAATATTCTAGAAGCAGAACATTCTAGAAACAGAAAATACTAGAAACTAAAGGCAAACAATGTAAATAAATTGAACAAATAAAAATGGTTGCGTCGGCTGGGACTCGAACCCGAGTCTACGTGTCTGCAGTCCGGCTCGCTACCGCTCTGCCATCACTGCAGGTCTTGAGATGTGGCATTGCTCCCTCCTTTGAAAAAAACAGCGTGTCACTGTTAGTTCTGAGCTGCCTTGAGTCCACTAGATCTCGTCGTTGGCCCGACGTAAGTAGGTCCCGTTCTTGGGCTTGCAGTCGTCATTCCTACGTTTACCTTCTCAGTAAAATTCCGCGTTTCGTCGGGTCGTGTTTGGTCTTCAACCTCCCTTTGAGCGTCGGGTTCATGGTATGGCTTCATCCTCAGTACGTGGACGGTGTCGCGGCTCTTTCTGCGTCTCGAATTAGGATCATAATCCTCGACCTCATATGTGACGTCGGATAAACGTTTTAGCACACGGTACGGACCAAAGTACCGTTTAAGGAGCTTTTCTGAGAGGCCGACTTTGCGAATGGGAGTAAAGATCCAGACTAGATCCCCTGGTTGGTACAAAACTGGACGATTTCTTGCGTCGTATCGTAGTCGGTCCTTCTCTTGAGCGTGGAGCGTACGTATTCGGGCTAGTTGTCGAAATTCTTCGGCCCTCGTTACTAAGTGACCAATGTAAGGGTCATTCACATCGTCGGGATTGAAAGGTAATATCGTGTCCATTGTCGTTTCTGCCTCGCGACCGTGAACCAGGAAAACTGGTGTGAATCCCGTTGTTTCTTGCTTAGCGGTGTTGTAGGCGAACGTCACGAATGGAAGTACGGCGTCCCAGTTCTTCTGATCGACGTCGGTGTACATGGACAACATGTCGGCCAATGTTTTGTTTAACCTCTCAGTAAGCCCGTTTGTTTGAGGATGGTAAGCAGTCGTCATTCGGTGCGTTATTTCACACAGTCTATTGACCTCATGTATTAGTCTAGACTGAAATACCGTCCCCTGGTCTGTGATTATGGTTCTTGGAGCTCCATGCCTAAGTATTATTTCTTGGCGATCTCGGAAGCTTCCGCCGATGCTACGGCTTTTGTGACGGCAAACCGAGTTAAGTAATCGGTGCAGACAATAATCCACTTGTTTCCCCGGGATGATGTTGGAAATCTTCCGAGCCGGTCAATTCCAATGCGTTGAAATGGTGCGTCGGCCGGAGGAATCGGCAGTAGTCGCCCAGGTGGTCGTTGGGGAATCGTCTTTCTTCTCTGACACTCTCTGCAGTGGCTTACATAGTGTCTGACGTCCTTAAGTTGTCGCGGCCAATAAAATCACCGACGGATTCTGTCATACGTCCTGACGACTCCTAGATGACCAGCGGTGGGTGCGTCGTGGAACTCCCGCAGAATTTCTAGACGCAGCTGCTTGGGGATGACTACCAACCATCTTCTTCCCAATGAGTCGTAATTCTTCTTGTGTAGTACGTCATTAATTATTTCGTAGTCCCCTTTCACACCTTGGGAAGAGTTCAAAGCTTGTATAATCTCATTCAGCTTCGGATCCTTTCTCTGTTCCACAGAAATATTAGTCAAAGAGTTAAGATAATCAAGGATCTCACTCTTCGGTTCTTCGTCGTCAACAGGGTTTCGGGAGAGACAGTCTGCATCCTGATGTTTTCGTCCACTCTTGTACTTTATTGTGACGTCGTATTCCTGAAGTCGTAAAGCCCACCTAGCGAGTCGTCCAGAAGGATCCTTGAGTCCGGTTAGCCAGCAGAGGGAATGGTGGTCCGTCACAACCGTGAACGGTTTGCCAAAGAGATACGGCCGGAATTTATTTATGGCCCAAACAACAGCAAGGCATTCTCCCTCTGTCGTCGAATAATTCTTCTCTGCTTTGCTATGTGTTCTCGACGCGTAGGCTATGACCTTCTCTTTTCTGCCGAATATCTGAACGAGTACAGCACCAAGTCCGTGGCCGCTGCGTCAGTATGCAATTCAGTCGGTGCATTTTGGTCGAACAACCCCAGAACGGGGTCGGAAACAAGGGCTTGTCGCAGCGTGTCGAAAGACTCCTGTTGTTCTCTGCTCCAGATAAATTTGGCGTCTCCTTGCAACAGTTTGTGTAGTGGCCGTGCCTTTGCACTAAAGTCTTGGACAAAACGCCTATAATAAGAGCAGAGCCCAAGAAAACTCTTGACGTCGTGTAGATTTCTTGGCCGGGGAAAGTTTGTTATCGACCTGACTTTCTCCGGGTCTGGTCGTACGCCTTTCCGTGAGACTAGATGGCCAAGGATCATTATTTCCTTTGCACCGAATAGGCACTTCTTTGGATTCAGTCTCAGCCCTGCTGTACTCAGACACTCGAGAACAGTTCGCAGTCTATGCAGATGTTCGCTGAACGTTTCCGAGAAAACTATTATGTCGTCCAAATAGCAGAGGCACATAGTCCATTTCAAGTGGTGCAGCAAGTTGTCCATCATTCGTTCGAATGTTGCTGGTTCATTACACAACCCAAACGGCATAACTTTGAATTCGTAGAGTCCGTCTGGTGTAATGAAAGCGGTTTTCTCTCGGTCGGCTTCGTCCACTTCTATCTGCCAGTACCCTGAGTGCAAGTCCATGAAGGAGAAAAACTTTGCCCCATTTAGACAATCCAGAGTATCGTCAATTCTTGGTAGTGGATAAACGTCCTTCTTCGTGATCTTGTTAAGTCTCCTATAATCGACGCAGAATCGCCAGGTTCCATCCTTCTTTGTGACTAGTACGACGGGTGATGACCACGGGCTCTGTGATGGTTGGACGATTCCTCGGCCAAGCATCTTATCCACTTCTTTAATAATGCGTCGTTCTGCTGGTGATACTCTGTACGCCCTCTGACTGATAGGTGAATAGCTTCCTGTATTAATTTTATGTTTCACCTTTACAGTGGTTGATTTTTCCCTGATTACTGCGTCGAAGCACATCGTCGAGAACAAATAACCGCCACGAATCCTTATTTCCTATTTCTTCGGAAGCTTGTAATTCGTCTATAAGAATTTCAGAACGTCCACAGTCAATTACGGCTTGCGAGCTCTTCAAAAAGTACCATACGAGGATAACGTCGTAGCTACATTGCGGCAGGACGATGAATTCGAACGGCTGAATTCTGTTATTAATTTTCAGCCTGATGGTGCATCTTCCGGCTGGTTGCACATATTTGCCATCCGCGACCCTTAAAATAGTATTCCTGTTATCAGCGATCTTGGTCTTTTTCAACTGTCGTCGAAACGTCTCGGAGATAACAGAAAAAGATGCGCCGGAATCTATTAGGGCTCGTACCGACTTGTGGTCCAACATTACGTCTATATAATTTCCAGACATCTTGGCGACGGTCGTCGACGGAGGATTTTCTTCCGCGGCCTCACCTCCAGGGAAGGTCGCGTCATCTAGTTTTACAGGTTACGTCGGCTAGGGGAGCGACCGATGGCGATGGAGATCTCGAGCGACGTGATGGAGAGCGTCCTCTCCTTGCGGCGACGACGACCTGTATCTTCCTCGAAACAACTCAGTCTGTTCAGCATCGTCATATTGGCGTCCATGGTCATATGCATCCTGTCCTCGCCTAGTTCTTGCTTCGTCGAATACACGTCTCCTGTCCTTGCAGTATCTAACTACATGTCCAGGACGGCCACAATGGAAACACACAGGTCTATTATACCCGTGTCCTCCAGACGTCTGTATTCCTTGGGGCGTAGGTTGGCTCCTCCTCCCGTGCAACTACTTTCGCATAGGTCGGCTTCCGCTTCGGAACGACCTTTCGCCAGGAGGACATGGGGGTGGAGATTGGCGCCAAAACGCTTTCCACTTCCTCCCGGATGACCTCTTGGATGGCCTCTGGTTCTGCCACGTTGTCTCTAAGGGATAGAGCCCGCTGAATCTCTTCCCTTACTATCTGTCGAACGAGAGACGACAAATCATTCGCCTCTCCTACTGAGGCAATCGGCACAACGTTGGGAAGCCTCTCGAACCTTCGTCGAATTCGTTTTTGGTTAATCTCTTCAATGAACTGGCAGTGCTTTACAAACTCGTCCGTCGATTTTACCTCCTTTAGTAGGAGGATATAAGTCCTCCGCGACACCTTTCATTAGATGTGCCAGCTTTTCATCTTCCCCCATGTTTGGGTTTACCGTTCGGCACAATGCGAGAACGTTTTTGATGTACGACTGGCCGTTCTCGCCACTTTTCTGAGCCCTGTATTTTAACTCTTCTGTGGCCTGCCGAACATGACGCTCAGAATCGCCGAATGCATTCTGTATCTCGGACTTGAAAGTTTCCCAGCTGGTCAACTTTTCTTCAACATTTTCGAACCACTGTCTTGCCGTTCCGTCCAAATAAAAGTATGCATTGGCTAGGCAAACCGTGTCGTCCCACTTATTGAATTTGGCGACCCTTTGGTAGCCGTTGAGCCATCTGCCTTGGTCTTGTCCGGCGTCTCCTGTGAAGATGGCAGGATTCCTTATCTGCTGCTGAACAGCAGCATAGGCCGGTGAGCTCCTTTCCTGGCGATCCATCACAGTGCTTGTTGGTTTTGTGTATGGTACGTACTCCGGATTCAAGCCTTGGAGTCTCCTGCTTTGTTGAGGTCTAATGGGAGCCACTGTGTGTTAAGTTTAGATGTATCCGGATTCAAGCCTTGGAGTCTCCTGCTTTGTTGAGGTCTAATGGGAGCCACTGTGTGTTAAGTTTAGATGTATCCGGCGCCTCCACCAAAAATGTCACGTTTCTTAGGGATTGTGAGATTCAATAACACACACACGTAGAGGTTATAGGCGCTTAATCAACGGCGAAGTGCTGTACAAAGTTCGTACTGCTTAGTACTGACTCCGATTTGGAATCCAGTCCTATTTATACATACATGGAATATTCTAGAAGCAGAACATTCTAGAAACAGAAAATACTAGAAACTAAAGGCAAACAATGTAAATAAATTAAACAAATAAAAATGGTTGCGTTGGCTGGGACTCGAACCCGAGTCTACGTGTCTGCAGTCCGGCTCGCTACCGCTCTGCCATCACTGCAGGTCTTGAGATGTGGCAATATATATATATATATATATATATATATATATATAAACAATAAGGACAGGAAAGAGAGACAGAAAGACGGTGACTTACCTGAAGATCACGGCTGGAAGCCATCATGTAGGTTTCAGATTCTTGAATTTTTGGAGACATTGCCCCCTTCATCAGAAGGTTGGGAAAACATTTCAAGTGACGGCCAACTGTCGAGTAGATGGCTGGCCGTCACTCAAAATGTTTTCCCAACTTTCTGATGAAGGGAGTGGTGCCTCCGAAAATTCAAGTTCTCTAAACCTCACAAGGTGTCTACCATCTATGAACCTCAGGTAAGTCATCTTCTTTCTATCTCTCTGTCCTTTCCCCATTAATTGTTTTAAACATGACAATGTCATTTCCTATCTCATATATATATACATTGTCAAAATAATAAACACAATTGATAAGGACAGGAGAGAGAGGGGGGAGAAGGTGGGAGGGAGAGAGAGGGGGGAGGGGGGGAGAGAGAGGTGGTAGCTTGTGAGAAGGTTAATGATGGCAGTCGCCATTTCTGGTTGTAGGTATTCTTTGAATTTTCATTGGCAACCACTCCTTTCTTCAGGAGGATAGGACTAGCATTTTGGCTAGCTGCCTCCCAAATCTGGTAGATGCATGGATCCAGGATGGTTGTCCCCACAATGAATGCTGTTTCCTATTATCAGAAAGAAATCGGTGTAGTGCCAAATGCTCTGTCAACCTGATGCAGGTTTCTCTAGAGTTTTCACTGCAAATTTTTTGGCTCAGTTGCCAGATATGGTCATTATCCATGTAAAAGTCTGTTAGTGGAAACAACTGAGATTTGTTCGAGTATCCTTAGCTCTATTATTGTAGTGGGAATATTGCTGTATTTAAGATACTAGTAGTATCTTTGACTTCTATGAAATCAGGAGTATTTCCATCTGTCTTATCGTACCAAAAAATTAATTCCGCTTTTTTTTTCTTCAAACATTTTGGAAGTTACTGTGTTTATTTTAGGTACCTGGAGATTCCTTGACTCAATTAAGTTACTATGACTTTTCACACTGGTTATGATGAAATTAACATTGTCAGCTCTCATAAAATAGGGGTTGTGAAAAGGTAAATTTTCAAAAATGTTATGCATTTGCTCATAGTTTAATCACAACAAAAGGTGTTACTGTCAAATTAAATACAATCGTGGGCTAATATAAATTAATTCCCAGGCAATACCGAGTGCCCAGCCAGTAGATAATATATACCTGCCTCTGCTTTTTATTCAAATGTCTGAGAGACATCTGACATTGAATGACATTTATTCCTCCAGGTGATTAGATTATTGCACTATAACCTTAGTTAGTTCATTTATCACTGTAGTTGCATGGTGTAGGGGATGTGCAAACCAAGCCCTTATTTATATCACACATTGAAATGTCCCAAAAAGCTTTTATCAATAAATTATATGACTTTGAGACACTACAAAAATTGTTAATACACAGCTATTAGCTACAATGAAAAGATCCTGTGTCTGCCCTTCATGCACAGTAAGGACCTACCAGGCAGACCTCATCTGCAGATTATTTTGGTGTGATGAATCCTCCTCCAAAGTCTAATGAAGGTTGTACCTAATTAACATATAGCACATTAAAGTACGAGGTCTTTCCCGGTGAATGGCATGTATAAATTCCTCTCGAGTTTCCAACCGGGTCAAAGATTTTAACGATGTAGGCCTAAAGACCCCTGGTATTTATGAAATACCCTGCGACTGTGGCAGTAAATACATAGGGCAAACAATCAGAACCGTAGATGAAAGAATAAAAGAGCATAATAGACATCTACGATTAAAACAACCCAATAAGTCGGCTATTGCCGAACATGCCTTGTTCACGGGCCATAAAATAGCTTTTGATAAGACGCGTATTCTGGACCGAGCTAATTGCTATTGGGATAGCGTTATTTTGGAGGCAATAAACATCAGGTCCAGTGAGAATTTACTGAATAGAGATTCTGGATTCCAATTGAGCCAGGCTTGGAACCCATTGTTTCACCGGAGGAACGCGGAGCTGAGTCACGGGACCCCAGATGCAGCGGAGCCACGGGGGACTAGAGCATGACTAAGCAAGTGGACCAATGGGAGACGCCTTCGCTCCCGCTTCCACATCTAGCCAATCACAGGGGGTTTGTGCTTGCACAGACTTGCCTCAGACTAAATAAATGCTTACATTCACCGAATTCAACACTTCAGTCTGAAGATGATGGCAGAGCAAGCCATCGAAACGTCACTGTTAAAATCTTTGACCCGGTTGGAAACTCGAGAGGAATTTATACATGTAGCACATTTCTTATGCGTCAAATACTGCTATAGACTTAAAACATAAAGCTTTGTCATTTTGTGTAGAAGATTAGTAATTTATATTTTGAAACATTTGTATAGACTGTATATTTACTTGCCAGGCAAATTATGATTGATAATTTACTTTTATGTCTTTCAGGTTCATACTTTGTTAACACCATACTCCTTGTTTTCTGTTACTGTGGCTGCCAAGTTTCAATTGAAGTTAAAAACTGGGAATTGCATAAAACGATGAAGTTAAAATAAAAGACTTGATGAAAAACAATATCTTTTTTGGACACTTAAGTTTGATTATCATCAGTTTATACTTCCAGTAGCCTGGCATAGCTTGCAAGTTAGTTGTCTGCTGCTACCTTATATAGAGACAGAGGTAATGAAAGACATGATTCTATTACAAGATTTAATTTAGTTCATACAGAAATTGAGAAAGTAATTGCTCGAACAAATTAAAGTAATTTGTTTGAAATCATCTGGTAGTCCTTAATCTTAACATGCAGTTATATTTTCTTGGGGTGTGGCAATATGTCAGCTCAAGGTTCACATGTTATTTGCAATCTGATTGTCCTTAAGCATCAAGTACTCTTAATCCTTAAAGGGTCCCATACATTCTAGAGTTTACTTGCTAGAGCTCTGTCAACATAGCTGTTCGGCTCTAGTATACGCTTTCAAGAGAGTTAAGTTGTTGGCGCTCAAGCAATAATGGCAACAGTTGTTGTTTTATTTATTGGAAGAAGATGAAATTAATTAATGAAAATATTACCAATAATTGGATCCTGCAGCTTGACCACTGTTAATGTTCAAATCATTTTGATACATCGTGAATTTTTTACAAGTTCTGCAGCTATTTTATTACATTATTTTTTTATGGATATCCTTATAGACCCACAAATCATTAATTCATAAAATTGTATTTCTAGTAGGCCTAATGTTGGAGAGAATTATTTTGTAATTTTTATGTAACAATGCATCCTATTTCCTCAGTCGAGGAATAATGGAACAAATAAAAAAATAAAATGAAAATTGTCCATATTGCCTGCAATGTTCGAAAATATAATTTATTTGCAAAATAATTTCTTAAATTTTAGGTGACAAGATGCCTCATCAGAACTATTCATTTTTGTTTGCTTTTCTTCTTACAATTCTTCTTTGTTGAAAGTGCCCATAATATCAGATAACAAGTACAATGAACGCACACTGCTGCTAGAGAGAGAACTTTTAGATTTACACACAACTCTGTCGTGGGCTTTCATGTCTTTAGCAGCTTTGAGTGACAAACCTCTAGCAAAAAACTAGCATGTACAGCACCCATAAAAATCATGCTTATGGTTACATCAAAATGTGTGTTTTGGACAAGTAGTTATAAATAATGCACTACATTAATAAAAACTACAAATCCTTCAGAATATTCTTGTTTAAATTCATCTAAATGATTTGTATAACACATGACTCAGAAAAAATGTTTAATCATCCCTCTACCTCTGTCGATTCCACCCATCAGTATGCATCTTAACTCTGGCTTTAATTCCTAGGTCAGTGGATCAGCATGGAATTTTAATGGTAAAATGTTAGTGATCAGATTGGAATCACACTCTCAGTAGAAAGAGCTAGCTCATTTTAATGAGTCACTACTCACTTTATATACTATTTATTCATAGTGAGTGATTCAAACAGCTTGTTCTTGGATCAGTGGTTCAAAATTACAAAAATGTAAAAAATAAACAAATTAATTGTAATTATTAATACTCAGTACACATGTTTTTGAGTTTGCTGATTTTAAATTTGATATATTTTATAAAAAGTAGGGTATATTAGGGGTTTGAGGGTTCAATTTTTTAAATTAGATACAGTGGATCTAATGTGGGGTACAAAGTTGAAACAAGGTATGTGTATATATATTAAAATGAAAACTATGTTAACCACAGCTGTGCTCTGCTACCTATTCTGATTAATTTTACCAATGAAAATCATAAGAGTTTTATTTAAAACAGCTGCCCATATTCGATCAATTGTCATCATGGGTAGTCCATGACTATTTCCATGCGCTTGCACTGTCCCATGCTCGAAGATCGCCGACTCAAACGAACTGTCCATATTGGCGGTTTAAATGCCATTAAGGATGTAGCTGTAACTTCATGTTAATATATATATAGGTTTGCCCCATCAGACAGTACGGCCTAATTTCTCTGAAGGGGAGCATAACAAAAAAAGATTTAATACAGTTCGGGAGGGGGGACATTCGATGCGTGCATTATTTTGAGCTTTTAAGCTCATTCTTGCAAGCAGAAATTCTCCATTTTCAAATGGCAGCCGCATTTTTCACTCCCTTGAAACTTTTTCGTCTTAATGAGTTGTCATTTCCATTAATTTTATTCAAAAGATGTGGTGAAATGGAAGATTCAGACGATTTAGAGTGACCAAGGATGCAAAACGTGGATGTAAAATCCCTTGCGTTAAAGAAAAAGTGAAGTTATGATAGATATACTTTACTAACAAATTTAAACATTAATGAATGAAAATTCACACATTTAAAACGCCTGCGAGTAAACAGGCAAAGTAAGGTCTCAAAAATACAGTTATGTCTGCTTTCTCTTCACACACATTTAATGAATGAAAATTCATTCATTTACAAATGCCTGCGAGATTGTACGCAGTAAACAGGCAATTCACTGTATCTCTAATGAAATGAAAGTGAAAATGAGTGTCTTCCGCCTTATTTGAACCGACTAGAAGAAGCTCCGTCACAGCTGTTAACGGCGTGGCAGATCACAGAGCGACTTCGAGGACCGGCGTCGTCTCGATGTCCTGATAGTCGCACAGGATGGCCAGTGAAGCAGGACGTGCTATGTCTTACTCGTACAACAGAATCCAGGGTCGTGTGTCTGATGAATGAATCAAAATTTCTTCTGTCCGGAAATATACTTCGGAGTCGTGGCGAATTCTTCTAAGTCCGGATTCGCCGTAAAATGTTCGAGGTCCGGGGTCGGGTCTCGGATGGGTGAAGTGAAATTTCTTCCGGAATGTGCTTCGGACAGAAGTAGTGAAAAATTTCAAAGTCGGGATTCGTGACGAATTCTTTCAAGTCCTAAGGGATACCTCGGTCCGAAAGTTCTTCTAACTCTGAAATATTGCTCGACGTAACTAGCAGTCAAATTTGTATCCGTTCAAGTTGGCGATGAGTACTAAATAAATTTGTCTTGCAATCTGATCCCCACCAAAATCATATGAGAATGGAGAAGGGGGGCGAGATAATGAAAAATTAATACGATCATTGGACTTATCGTATCTATATCTTGGCAGGGATTTGAATAAAAAGGAAGAGTATAACGTATGATGGTTTGAAAAATTATTCCGCGTTGAATGATCACATGGTGTTTAAAAATCTGTTATGTTTTTCGTAAGAAATTTAGGACCTGTTGTGACGTCGCAGTTGCTGGGCGGGCAAGGTCGACAATGCGAATCACATGCAGGGATGATGCCATCCTAACAATGTGGTCTACGAAGACTGGAATGTCAGACGTCGACTATAACAAAGTGTCATCCTCTTGTTGTCGATAATGTGCCAACAGAAGGATACGTAAAAGAGTAAGGCCCCATACCCATGGTCGCACTAGTGACAGCTCCGCGGCAGCCAGTCGCGCGACTCGAGGTACATTATGGTAAATGGGAGCGTTTTATGAGCCGCGCGACTCGAGATTTCCGGGGATGCCTCTTATGGAGCTGTGCACATGTCGCGCGTTTTACCTCAGACGACAATGCTCTCAGTTTGTTTAACGACGAAATACCAAACAGCCCACCTGTATCACGTGGACATTTCATTTATAATATCTATATTGCTATGATTTAATTTATAAAATAACATTTAAAATTAATAGCAAAATGATTCTGAAAGTAATTAAATGAATAAGTATATTACATAAAGTATAATTAAATATACGGTGTTTCTATCAATATCGGCGGCCCTTTCAGGTATTTTCAATGATGTTGCTGACAAAATTGAATATATACAAATCACTTCTTCTGATTAATAAATGTTGTCGTAACATGTGAATTCCACTAGGAAAATATAAGGAATCCTGACAGCACTGTCTATGTTTGTTGCCGCTTATATTTATCGAGGACAGAGAATATTTTGTAAAACAAAAATAAGTTAACGTTTGTAGAATCCCAATTATTTCTAAACTTTGAACAGAGCGGAGATTTCGATCACTACTCAGATGATATTAATCGATTCTCTGGATTAAAATATATTCATACTCATTCCGAATTCCGTCATACACCAGTTATACATTATAAATCCATCTTTATAAAGTGAGCCAGTATAACGGACGTATGACGGTACTCAGATTTTAATACACAGAATCGATTAGTATCATCTGACTAGAGATTGGAAGCTCCTGTATGTTCTAATTTTATAAATAATTTTGACCGTACAGTGGTGAAATTGTTTATTTTTTTGGAATAATATTGATAAATGAACACACTAATAGTAGAATTTTTACAATTTATTTTGTCACTGTACTTATCCTCCAGCACGAATTAATAGTGAATTCCACTAGGAAAATGAGATGAAGTAAACGGGACCAAAGAGAACTTACGACTCGCACTCGACACTCTCTAAATCTCATAGGTTTTGTAAGAAAGTAATCCCAAACCCCAACCGAATGTGTGAAAAATATTAAATATCATTGTACACTGGTTCAGAATTTAGAAGATCATCTTCAATGGTCAGGCTGTCACCTGAATAACTCGTGCGCGCTGCTGCTAAGGTTAACTTTTATCCATTGTGAAATCAGTTTTAGCGACGATAATTCGGCTTATCGATACAACTTCTAAGCCAAAATGTTGTGGTATGATCGATATAGTACTGCAGCTGGTCGTTCTGATATCTGTTCAAGACAAAGTCGCCCCGAAAATTTGTCGCGGCAAATTTTGACTTCATTTCGAGGCCAAATACTCGGCAGCAAACGATCTATACGCAATATAATTTGTAAATGTTTAGTTAAAAAATTCGTGTCTCAATACGGATTTGGGAAGGCAATTTATTACAACAGGAAAAAATATAGATAATGGGATGGTCTTAGTTGCAATAAACTGTGTATAAACGTGTGACAATGTGGTACGTCACACACACACATATATATAATCTCTACAGAAGACGTCAGCAGTAATTAGAATTGAAGATCAAATGAGTAAGACAACGATGCAGTCTGTAGCCCATGCTGTTTAACATATATAGAACAGGTTATGAAGAAAGTTAAAACGGGATATGGAAAAGGAATCATACTGCATGGCGAAGAATTAAAAATCCTACACTTTGCCGATGACATTGTAGTATTAGGGCAGTCAGAAGAAGACTTGGAAACCATAATAAATGGTAGGAACAAGGTCCTAGAGAAAGAGTTCAATATGAGGATGAATAGAGGGAAAACCAAAGTAATGGAAGTGTACTATGGAAAACTGTGTTAGATTTGGAAGGGATATTTTGAAGTAAGTTATGGAATTCTGCTCCAAGTAATACCTATGGAGGGTAGAAGTATAGTAGACATAAAGAGTAGGATATAAGTGTGAATATTAGGAAATCGTTGCTAAATATGGAGCGTGGCGTTATATGGGTGCAAAACATGGACGATAGGAGTTGCGGAAAGGAAAAGAATAGAAGCCTTTGAAATGTGGTGCTATAGGAGTATGCTGACAATCAGATGCGTGGATAGAATCACCTACAAGAAATAGGGGAAGAGCGAACAATATGGAGGACATTGACCAAGATAAAGAATAGATTAGTAGGCCCTGCTTTAAGACATGAGGTTCTTGTAAAATTTGCATTAGAGGGAAGTGTGTAAGAACGGAAGCCAAGGATGGAATATGAAAAACGGATTATTGAGGATGTGGTAGTTATACGGAAATGAAAAAGGGTGCTAGTTCTTTGAATGAGATCGCCCATCTCTTTTGTGTAATAGCATTGAGCATACACTATCCTTTGAGTGCATTACTTCGCCCAAGCATAGTATTTTGAGGGTGTGAATTTCTGGTTTGATTTCTGAGTCTTTCAACTGCCCACCTGTCGGTATGACTCTTCCTGCCAAAGCAGCATACACTTTCTGATATCCCACATTGTAGTTCAAGATAACTGTCTGAAATGCGCAAGCGCATTATATTGTTTTACCCCCCTCCCCACCAACAAACTAAGAATTATATAAACGAAAAATAATTCAGTGCCGGATAGAGTGTGCGAGCTGACACCTCACAGCCTCATCAGGCTGTTTTACATGTTTTTGACGATTTAATAAAAATATTGTTTTTGGATTTGTTCTGCCTTATTTGAATTAATCAAAGATTATTTAAAAGAATAACATTTAGGCCTCGTTTGCACGATAGTTTCAGTTTCTTAGTCACAGACTATCCAAGTCAGTAGGGGAGAGCAGTTACCCGCTCACTGCATTGTGACTTGGTAGGTGTTCAGACGAGGAAAAGGCCGACTGGCCTTTCCTAATCCTGTCTTTGAGGCAGGAGGGCACGGAGTGTTATGTATTTATTTAAAGACACTCATGGTTCTATATCAGTTATAAAAGGTTATATTTCTTATTTCTGCCAGTTTTCCAAATTGGTTCCCATAAGAGAGTACAGGTTGGTAGTTTGGATTCACAGGAAGACTGGGAGAGGGCCCAGCACCTGACCCCGTGTATGCCAAGTTGGCTTTACAGGGCGAATGCGCGTAAAATGGTGTACAGAGCCCCGAGGGGCTCCTCACCGAACGTGCTCACGCGACTGTTGAAAACCGGCCGAGTGGGGTTAGCCACCCGACCGGCTCGCGAGTTGCGGAAATTTATATGCTCAAGTTGCGTACGGCTCCCACACCCGAGTTTTTGACCTGTTGGAATGCACTCCGCCCGCAACGACGAGAGTACCCTGGGGGCCGCTGCCTTACCCAAGGGCTGGTGGCTTCAATTGCCGGGCCTGGTCCGCCCCCACTCTTGGGTTACACATACCCAGAACACCGACCTGCTAGCACCGCCACCGTGGGATTGTGAACGCATACAACTGCCCGACAGAGTCCAACCCAATTGTGAGCAGGGCTGCCGCCCGGTAGAGTGACAGCTGGGCTAAAGCTCACCCCTGTCTACTTGTATTTTTCGCTGAAGGCTCAGGTCAGCCCCGTGTCGCACTTTAAGCCAACCCGGAGGGCCTCATTCTCCGACGGGCCCCAGAAAATCCCCTGTGCGAATATCCCCACCTGCAGTTGGCCGGGTTCAACCTTGCGGTAGCGCTGACACTTCTAGTCAAGCGTAGCCTTTTTCCCTGATAAAGGCGGAGCCACACCACGACTAGCATTCGAAGCTTCCCGCTTCTTCCGGATTGCAGCACCCGGTTTCCGAGGCCAGGCGCACCCCCATCCGAAGTAGAAGCTAGCAGCTATCCCCTATGGATGACTTGCACCGCCACCCAATAATGGGGGAATTACACCCAGACAGTTTCATCATCGGATACTAAGTATGGCTAGCAACTTCCATACTCGACACCTTCTTTCAAGGGCATGGTGACCCTAACCTCTCCTCAAACGTGATTCGTCTCCCTGCTATTTCTATTTTCCCCAGGTCCTCCAATAGGGTTGGTCTTCCAACCCTTTCTCTCCAAAAATTCAAATTTTGGGAGGAGCCACCCTAGCAATCCTGGGGAAACTGGTTTTTTTCGGTGAGACGCAAATACCTTTGAGACAAAGACTGCACCTGTCAGGCTACAAGTTATGGTTTTGTTTGCCTTGTCGGGGTTTTCCACGGAAGGGTGCCTGCCTTGCGAATACATCAGGACTGTTCTCTACAGAATTTTACACAAATGCTTCATAGTGTTAAATTAATTTATCTGACTAAAGCAGAACATAATCCGAAAT
Source organism: Eucriotettix oculatus (assembly GCA_034510155.1). Classification (NCBI taxonomy): domain Eukaryota; kingdom Metazoa; phylum Arthropoda; class Insecta; order Orthoptera; family Tetrigidae; genus Eucriotettix; species Eucriotettix oculatus. Next base: position 99,602,141 of record CM067376.1, read on the forward strand.
TATATACGCGTTACACTATTAAACCCGTATATATAGTGAGAATTATTCAAATTATATGCATTATAATTCATATTATAAAATACTGATGGAGGTGGGCAAAGCAGGTCCCTGGGACCTACATTACATTACTTACTCATTCTCTTGTCATTTTCCCAGTTACTATTTTAGGAATGTGACCTTGGCAGAGCATTGTAATAACAGTTGCCTGAGATGTCGTTTAAAGTTCACCCCAGTATCTTATATGGTTTGTGAGGAGACAATCACAAGCAAAATCTTTTATTTAAACGAACTCTACTTAAAATTCCTGAGGTCTTATAACAATGTTACGCTGTAGGATTGTTGGATACATTACAAATGTAACAAAATGTTACTGAATAACGTCCTTTGGAAAAATTATGCAGTAGTAACCAACGTGCTATAACACTTTGCAATTATCAATACAACAAAATCATCTCAAATATTTTTGAATCAATGAAAACTGAAGTGTCGGAGTTTTTGCTAAAACGCGTTTGGAAACCATCGCGGCCGCTGGAAGATAGAGAAATGGTCCACGTGCCTTGGGTTTGTTGAGAAGAGGGGGTTGACGGAAAAGGTGGGAAGCGAAGTTACTATGGATGCTGTTCGCACGGGATTTCCTTGCCCCTCACAATACTTAACTAGACTACCACTTGAATATAGTGTGAACACGTCATTTCTTAAAACGTGGCTTATTAGTTTAACATTTCTCTTGCTCAACGTCCTCCATATTGTTCGCTCTTCCCCTATTGTTTAGAACTTACTCGTTAGTGATTCTATCCACGCATCTGATTTTCAGCTTTCTCCTATAGCACTACTTTTCAAAGGCTTCTATTCTTTACCTTTCCGAAAAAAGGGGCGACATTTCATAGACTCGTATAACTCTGAGAAAATTACTGCACGATTTTGCATACAATATTGTCATAATTGCCACTCATGAGCCGCCTCTGTACACGGATTGAAATGGAAATACAAACCAGGTACAATAATATCACCAATGAAGCAATTACACTACCACAATTTATGCAAGCCATATCAGACCAAATTGTTTAATCCTAAGAAAGGTCTAGTTTCTAAATCTTTGATATTTAAAGAATTTAACTCGAGATGTTGGGTAGATCTGATAGATATGCAGAGAAATCCGGACGGCAAGCATAAGTTTATACTCAATTGTCAGGATCATTTAATCAGATTTATATTCTATTATTTCTTTTAAGTCGCGCCAGCAGCTAAGGTTATTAGCGACTACTTCACCATTTAAGGAATCTTATCTTCCTTACAGGCTGAGAACGTGCCTGTGCAGCTTTAGAAGATTAGGTTTGTTTTGCTGAAGAAACGTTTACCTTACAAAATTTCCCAAGAACACTATTTTCTTCGTCAGCGAAAGGAGTTCCCGCGCTTTACGGAGGACGAGTGTGGATTGGCGAATACCCGTCACGTGGGATAGCGCTTGCCCTTGGAGGAGGGGAAAATAAGTTTATCTGGGAGGCAAGAACACGAAAGATAGTCAGAATTGATCAAGACGTTGAAAGGAGTAGGTAGCGAGAGTGTATAAGAAGACGTTGAAAGGGAGGAGGACGTGAGACATGTTGATCTTCAGTGAGATGAAAGTGTGAGGAAGGAAGGCCAGAACTTCGGGCTTGTTTGAACTGTGTGTTGGAGAGAAGGAGTAAAAATGGGTTTTCTCAAACGCGGCGTACCAGGTTCATCGCATTTTCCGCCGACAGAGGGCAAGTTTACAACTCAACCTGGTGGAAGAAGGCGGAGGAAGAGTAATCCAACAAGAGGAAGTTCTAGAATCGCCTAGAGACGTCGCATTAGAGACTAAGGAAAATCAAACAGGTTAGTCAAGAAACAACGAAAATCCCTGCTGCACGTTGTTACCCCAATAATTAATTAGCCCTGAGAAACACTTTAAAATGGAAAAATCGTTCCTTTTAATGAATACATTATAATAGTGCGCAATCCCTAAAAAAAAAGTTTTTCGATAAATACAATTATTATATTATACTTTAAAGCGCAAGTAATTTAGTTAAAATAATCTTAAATAACCACCCCCCAAATCATTTATCTTATGTTGCGCGTTAAGAAATTCATCCGTTAAGTGTAATAGGTAATTAGTATAGGGTGTGTTAGAAAAGACGTCAGTCTCCATATCCCATTCGTATGAACACAATTAATGCTTTTAACAATGCTAGTAGAATTAAATGTAGAATAATTAATTCAATATTCTATTGTAAATTATAGTGTACCTTGAGCGTCTGAATTAACAATTAGTATCTATTGCATAAGTATTATTAATAAATAATTCAATCATCTACAACTATTTTGAGGCCCGGTCAGTCAACCCTTGATTCATGAATTTGAAAGTAATAGCTCAGGGAACCATTTGTAAGTTTTTTTAAACCAATTAGCTTTTATTTTATTTATATTAAATAACCAATTATTGTATCTTTCTTTTATTGACACGGTGTACGCTATTTAATTATCATTTGTATTTCTAATAATTCAGACAATTAATTTTACATAATTTTATTGCAAAATAGTAGAAATTTAGTGTATCCTACATATATATAGTAACCGTGAAACACTGCCACTGTGCGGTCGACGAGTAATGTAAATAGTTTTAGTTCTAATTTCGATTATAAATAATGTTAAGTGCTTGTGGACGCATGGACGAGTCCGTGAAAGTGAGGGCCGAGGGTCGGACAATAATAAAAATTTGGACAGTTACGCTTGGGCCAGGGTAGAGGAAGGAAGAAACAATCTGTTGTTGCGAAGAAATTAGTTATCCAGCCATCTTCCAGATCGTCGTTCAGCGCAGTCAATAGCCATCGCAACGAGTGACACATGGTAAGTGTGAAATTCTCTTCAGTTTGATCGTGGCCGCCCTTGCGTATCAAACACATTCAGTGGCAAAATCATTACCTACAATTTGTCTATTGAACATTGAATCCGCTTCAAGGAAAGGAAAAGCCGTCCGTAAAATAAGGAGCTCCCTGGATGTAAATGGTGTTAAGTTTAATTGATAAGAAAACACTTTTGTTTTCCAAGACTGATACATTGAAGCTGCCGAGGTTGTACTCATTCTCATTTGAATTTTGTCTATTTTCCTTTCAATAACATAATCCTGGTAAAAGTGACGACACTCCCCTGACTCATTCTCTTCCAGTACTGCACCCAAGTGTGCCCTATTATCAGATTGTCCTACGTAACACGTAGGTGGCGCTAAAACAATACATTGGTTAAGATTAATATATCGCACCGATCTAGCACCGCTGTTCCTCGATATTGGACTTTAAGAAATTTTAGGGCTCCAGGTATTTTTTATTCAGAAAAACACCAAAAGATTAATTCCAGATTTTAATTCAGAGAATGAGAATATATAATCGAAGCAGAGAGTGGTCACTCACTCATCCTTAACTCCACGAAACACGTCTTTCCCCTACAATAACCCACCAACATCTGCTCTACCCTTCCGCTTACGTCAGCCCAACGACAATACGTCTCCCCGAATTATTGTGCTACTCGTCCAACAAGTAGCCACCTGCAAGCCACATCCCCGGCTTCCGTTGCTTTTTGCTGCGGCTGTAACTTTACATGTTACAATATATATACCTCTCTTTGCTTTAAGTCTTATTTTTAGCGGCAGGCTTTGAGAAAGACCGACATTGTCGTATGCCACCAGAGGGAGCCGGTATAAACCTTTTTTTGGATAACAGGCTACATGGGGGTGCTGGAGGAGGTGGTCGGGTCTCGAACAAGTTGCTGTTATTACGATAATGAGACACCGAACCGTAATGTTTATTTAATAGTGATTTTTCGTTTAGACACGGTCGGAGAAGGTTGGAGGAAGAAGAAATGTTACTCAAAACAATTTCCGATGCAGCGGAAATGAATAGAAATGACAATAATTAAATAAAGTTATAAAGTGTAAGTATTGAATTTATATGTGAGGAGAAAAGTATTACTAGCATATTGAAAGCAGATTTCAACCACACCCTGAGGAAACTTAGATCTCAATGTTCGTTAATAAAGTTTTGTTTAATTTTTTTTAATTACCAGGCGCTCAATAAATAAAGACTTATAAATTAATTGTCAGGAAAGTTCAGCCACGGCATAACGGAGTAACACATCATAGAAAGCACAATTCCCCGGTAACGTCATTGTAACAGCAAGTAATAACGTGACATTGTCAAATCCGTTTGATAAGGACAGGTAAGAGAGAAAGTAAGGGTGTAGCTTGCCTGAAGTTGAAGTCGTCATTGTGGATTTTAGATATCAAATTTTGACAACTGCCTTAGTCAAGACATAAGGAAATCGTTTCTGAGTTGAAGGCTGGCCACAATGGTGACTTCCATCTTCAACTTCAGCTAAGCCATCACCTTTCTGTAATTTCGTGACCTTGAAAAATGGGGATATCTCAATAAATGAAAACCGGATAAGCAAAATAAAATGAAATGTGTTTGATATTCTTACAAATCCCACTTAATGACACGATACCTATCCACCCACCCCCACTCCTGAGGGGTGGAGAAGCAAATTATGTCAAAATTATAATTGGAAACCAATTTTTAATAGAAAACTTGGGTTTGTAATGCCAAGTACCATTTAATTTAATTCACAATTATTTCGCAGATGGCGCTGCCATCGAAAGAATACGAAGACGTTCATTTAATCGTTTACTGATACGTAATAACTACGTTTGGCGTTACCCAGGAACAATGATGTGGGCGCAGTCGTTTTCCCCAGTTTTTATTGCAGATTCGGATTCTCCAGAAGAAATTGGAGTAATATATATATATTAACTATTTTTTTCCCATTTTTATTTTTGTCAATTTCAACGCCATCTGTGACCGAAATGATTCAAATCTTTGATCGAATTGGAGTAATTTCTTCTGGAGAATGCGAATCTACAATAAAAACTGGGGGCTCCCATTTAAGTTAACTCTTCCCTCCCCAATCCGCAGGAGGTGGGGGTCGAGTTTCGTATCATTAATGTCCCACCTTTTTCATTACACACTTTTTTGATCCGATGTATGGTTCTCGAGATATTTCAATGTCCATATAAATTGAACACCCTGTGTATTGCTGTTTAACAAGTGGTTAATTGCCAAGTAATAGCTAACGTGAATCGTAACAATAAGAGGCTAGTTATTGGATCAAAATATTTGATGACTACAGAAGAAAATTGCATATAATGCTTCAATTCCAAAGCCTTACAGCATAATTTTCATTGATTATGTGTTACAGGCTCAGTCATTAACTTTTCTCGTCACGAAAAGCTTTTATCATATAAACAAGTATTGGATTCTTTATTGATAGCTCTTGTACGTCCCTCATTTTATATAATTATATTGATACTATATATCCATTAAGGAAAACAGAACCATCATATTTAAAAATCTACGAAGTAGCCTTTGCCCCAATTTCTTGTGTGCACAGTGAATCTGTTGAACATGAATGTTTGCTGGTATAATATTATTAAGAAATTTTTTCCGGCTGTCTGCAGTTTACTTTTGTACAGGTCACATTCGGCAGATATATCCGAGGGGGAAGAACCTATAATTAATTCATTCAAAGTAGTAAATAAGTTTTACAACTACCATCGTGATGTGCATCATTTAGCAATGTGGAGCATTTATGCAGTGAGCGACGTGAAAGTTTTTTCAAATATGATTACTTTTGATATGTGCTTGAACTTTATTGCTTTAATAGATGAACATAAAAATAACTCTGAAATACGTGGTATTGTTGATATTTTACCCCAAATGCAGTTCTGGGACAGTAAAAAACGCTTGGTGATAGCTTCTCAGAAGCGCAAAAGGACTGATGAAATTTTTCATATTCTGTGGTCGAAAAATATATTTAATGTAGTTGTGGTGTATGAATCAGAAGCATTCACATGGTTTCCATATGAAGAAAAGATATGTAACTCTCCACCACGTTCTGTCTCACTTGGAAACTGTGACAGTTTAACTAAAGTTGAAATTTTCGAACACAACAATCTGCGAAACCTTCACAAGTGTCCAATTATTGCTTCAACTTATTCAAAGCCACCATTTGTAATTCAATCAAGAAATACTTCTATAACGTTAAATACTTCAAATATCGCCCCGGAACATTTTTTTACAGGGGGTTTAGAAGTGGTTATGTTTGAAGAATTCAGCAGAAGAATGAATTTTACAGTTCAATACCGAGTTAGACAATCAAACGATTCTTTCAGACTCACATTAGACGTGCGGCAAGGATTATCGGATCTGTACTTTGTTGGAGTCCCAATTGTCAGGGCATTCAGTGAAGATGTGGATTCAACCATAGGTTATCACTTCACACACATCATGTGGTATGTTCCAGCGGGCGAGCAATTATCAGGATTTGAAAGTATGGTGAAACCTTTTCAATCCATGTGTTGGTTGCTTGTTGTGATTACAATGCTCGTTTCTGCATACATTTTCTATGCCCTGGTCCGACCAATTGATCCACCTGAATTAAAACACATTCTTTTGGGAGTTTGGCCCATACTTTTGTCTGCACCAGTTGCTAATGTACCACGATCAAATACACTAAAAATATTTTTCATTCTATATAGTATTTATGCCATGCAAATATATACAGCTTATCAATCTTCTTTGGTTGGACATTTAACAAACCCTACTTGTGAGCGAAAAATCAGTAATATTGCCCAGCTTATTTCGTCTTCTTTACCACTGTGTACAAGTGACCACGTACGGAGATATTTGCTAATAATGAACGATAAGAAATACGAAAAAGCAATGGATAAATTTATTGTTACTGAAGATATTTATTCTTGTTGGAAACAAAATACAGAAGTAGGGATTTTGTGGCTCGACTTTGAGTTTGACTATAATTTTGGTGTTAATTTTGAAAACGAGAAATATCCCAAAATGGAAGCTCTAGGTGAAATCTTGTGGTCTGTTGACACAAGTATTAAGCTGAAGAAAGGTTCAGTACTCCTGGAATCTTTCAATAAATTAATAAGAAAAATGCAAGAATCAGGTTTGGTAGACAAATGGTGGAACGATGTTATTAATGAGAAGAATGTAAAACACGTAAAAGACACAAAGTTAAATATGAAGCATTTGCAAGTAATATTCTATATACTATGCATAGGGGCTTCTCTTAGTTTTATAGTTTTTATATGTGAGATTCAATGTGTTCATTTGTGAAAAAAATAGTTTGTGCATCTGTTACACAGATTATCTGCAACCCCACAAAATGTCAGTACTTTTATTTCATTTAATGCTATAAATAATCAATCAAGTAGTAGAGCAGGCATTTAAAAGTCTATAATAAAACATATTTTATAAATTCGCTTTGTCATGTAAATAATTCATTGCTTGTTATTTTTGTTTTATTGTAAAATCACGTGTTATATCGTAGAAATGGTAAAAGCAAAGATGTGTTATTGTGATATAACTTTGTTCGTCGCGTAGTAAAATATGCAAAATATGTGAACAAATTTGATTTGTAATTAACATTGGTCCTTTTCAAATGGAAGCCGTTCTGGCGTTTAACAGATGTGATCACTTCCCCCTCAACAAATTCTACTTCAATAACTAAAAATTGTGGTGTTCGTTGTTTACACCATCAAAAATATATTGTTGATACAATCAAACAAACAATAATAATAATAATAATAATAATGAATTTAATTTGAATAGAAATATAACTCAAATTAAGTTATAATGGAAAACATATAAATTTACGATATCAATTTAATCATTAGCTCAGTCGGTAAAAGCAAAAATAATACTCTACGCAGCTTCTTAAATGGCTGCTCCCGGGAACGCGGGAGACGAACGATATAGTCGAAAATTAAATTCGCGAATCAGACGAGAATGGTTTGTGTGGAAAAGCCGGGTAAAATGCCGTTACCAGATGACGTCGTTCTTCGTTTTTGTTCGTATGCCGGTTGTTCCTTTGCTGGGTCACGTCTTCTTCCTATTAAGATTCTCTAGCGCCTCTCCTTCAGATCAAATGTTGTCTTTTTATTTTCTGTACTCCCACCAAATGAATCTCCTTTCTTAAATGTGCAGAAACTAAATTTTATACATGTCGCCTTGTTCTGTCACTGCTTCGTCTCCCCTAGCGTCTCTCTCCGGCAGCCTCTCTGCAACAACCCTAATCTACTTCAGTAGTTCTTGGGCTTCCAGCCGGGTGAATGTAGGCATTGGCCACGACGTTTCGACGGCGGTCACTGCCATCGTTCTCAAGTGTTTGCTGAGAACGAGGGCAGTGACCGCCGTCGAAACGTCGTGGCCAATGCCTATATTCACCCGGCTGGAAGCCCAAGAACTACTGAAGCAGCAGATACACCGGGAAAACCTTCGTTCTTTGATAACTCTAATCTAATCTCGTCCAGGCCATCAACAATGTTGCAGACGGTGACGTTTTCCCGCCTACTCGGCCCCACCAAGCCATTGTGGTCTTCCGTCCTGTATACGTAAATAACAAAACTAAATTATTTTTGCTTTACCCGACTGTAAGGGTCATGAATCACCACAAAATGATCAGTGGATAAATTCATTAATAGATCTCGAGTTTTTCCGTATTGCCTTACGGAACGCGAATCGAACAATAAAACAGAATTAACAATCTTTCTTCATAAAATAGACATATCTGAAACACATTTTACCGGTAGATAGTATTTAAAATGTTGTCATATTTAACGTATCACGCCATTCCTCCTGACTGGACAGCGCATGGAGGGACTGCAGTACTAATACGCACCAGAATCGCGAATTACTATCAATTCAAACAAACACAATTCAAGGTTCAGAACCCTTAAAAATTTTATCATTTCTCTAATTACTGTTATGTTAGTATCTTTAACGTTGTTCCAAATTTTAAAACTATTTCTTCCCGAAGCCGATCTCGCTGCAGGTTGAAATGGCAAATACCTATAATATCTATTGTGGTGTAAAACCAAGAGCTGTCCGCTGATCCCATTGGATCAGTCGGCCAACTGCCTCCTGAAACTGGTGGAGACACGGAGAAGGGAATGCTGCGTCCCCACAGCAAACTCGTCTCCCGTCATTCGGAAGGGCGTGAGAATAGTACCCAATGCCCGACCTACCTGATGCAGGTTTTCTAGGGTTTTCCCTGCATCTCTTTAGGTGAAACACCGGGTAGGATCCTTAAACCATAGCCCGGGGGCCCTAGTTAACCCTTGGCTACCTTGCTCTACCTTCCGCATCCCCCCTTTTCAATTCCCTTCCTATGCCATTAAAGGGGAGTTGCCTGTTTCAGGATCACCCTCATGTAGCCTGTTAACCAAAAAAAACCCAGGGTATCCTTTGTTTGTATTATTATTTTATGTAATTGAATAAGGCTGCTATTATTAGTTGAAAAATATTGTTAGTGGGATGTGTGAATGGGAGCGTCTGTCACTAGCGCGGTTTTATGAGCCTTAGGCGCGTAGTGCCGCGCGACTCGAGATTTCGGGCCTGTCAATAGCGGGGATGCCTCCCTGCTGTTATACATTATAAATCCATCTTTATAAAGTGAGCCAGTATAGCGGACGTATGACGGTACTCAGATTTTAATCCACAGAATCGATTAGTATCATGTCACTAGAGATTGGAAGCTCCTGTGTGTTCTAATTTTATAAATAAATAATTTTGACCGTACAGTGTTGAAATTTTCCTTTTTTTACAAATTGTATCAAATTCAACAAGACGTGGCATTATTCGAGTGCTCGTTTCTGTGGCACACATTGATATCGGTTTGTTATAATAAACATGCAAATTGTGGACTACAGGAACAGAGATTTATTCCTGGGAATAAATAATCAAGATTGTTTACAAATTTTCTACGCAAACGAAAGGAAGTCTGCGTAAGTTATTTATTTTTAGTTTTAAAATGTCGTAATTTTTATTGGAAAGAATAATATTTATAAATGAACACACTAATAGTACAATTTATACAATTCTATTTTGTCACGGTACTTTATCCTCCAGTACGAAATAATAGTGAATTCCACTTGGAAAATGCGGAAATTAGATGAACTAAACTGGATCAAAAACAACTTATGACTCCCACTCGACCCTCTCTAAATCTCATGAAGTTTTGTAAGGATGTAAACGCAGATCCAAACTGAAACTGAGCATAATTTTAAATCTTACTGGTTCAGAAGTTAGAAGATCATCTTCAATGGTCTGGCTGTCACCTCGTTAACTCGTACACACCGCTGAAAGGGCCAACTTGGATCACTTCTCAAAACAGTTTTAGTGGCCAGATAAGTGTGTAATTTGGATTATCGGTACAACTTCTAGCCCAAAATGTAGTGGTGTGATTAAATAGCATTGCAGCTGGCCGTTCTGATACATGTTCAAGCCAAAGTTGCCACAAAAATTTGTCGCGGCAAATTTTAACGTCATTTTGAGTCCAATTACTCAGCAAAAAAACGCAACAATAATTTGTAAACATAAATAATAATGTCAAGATAAAAGAGAAAACTTGTCACTTAAAATATCTGCCGTTTTTAACGATGAAAGGGAATCCAAAGACATCTAATTTCGTCTAGTTCCATGTTTGAAATGAAGTGAAATCTTATTAATACTGGAAATCCAGCAGTCTGCCTTTGTTCTGACAGTCAACAATGGCCCAAGTCGCTTCCCATGTACACGCTGCTGCCGCCGGCTGTCGCGCGACCATGTGTACCAGGTTGAGTGGAGTCGGGCTACAATGAAACAGTTGTGTGGTGGATTGTAGTTCCATGGACTTGATTGTTGGTTTAGTGACGTGCGTATAAATGTTCCAGAACATTCTGGAAGATATTTAAACATTTCGACTTGAGAGAGTGCTTGTGTGATCGATTGTAATTGGCTAAACGAGGTCACATGGTCTAGTTTCGGCAAGATGGCCGGAACGAAGATTTAAGGCGAACAGAGCAGTCGAGTGTGGGACGTCAAAAGGGATAGACGTTGCTGCTCCGTGTTACAAAGATAGACAGTGGATAGAAGCGGAAGAGACGTTGGGTAGACACGACCGGAGTAGACGTTGCCACTCCCTGTTACAGACACGGTGTTTGGAGAGTGAGAGGCTCAGACGTATTTTTGTAGAGCAGGGTCGGACTGAGAGGCGAACGGAACTGTTTACCGTTCGACCTCATAATACGTTGTTAAATGTGTATTTAACTGTGTGTGAACACGGAAAGTGACGGAAAAACGTTACGATTTGCCGAGGTTGAGAAGACGGCAAGCCGTTGAAGTTATTTTGCAGAGCTGATGATTGAGTGGAGTGCAGCTTCCCATATTGCTGAGGTGGAAGACAGGGACTGAAATAATCGAGGAGTCCAATTACGTTCAAGGAATAACGAGCGAGCAACTGACCTGACGAGTCCATGTGTTACAAATAAAGGATACAGATGTGATATCGTAGGGTGGAAATAAGCAGCCCAATTTATATTGGGGTGAGTAAAACAAAAGGTGATCACTTTCTTATTTTTTTAATATTTATTTTATCCAATATTAACTTCTTAATGCTAACTTTTTATTTTTACAGCACCTGCTTGCTTCACACTCGAGAGGCCCAATATCACCTCAGAGAATTTAATATTTGTAGAGTAAATGTTGTGTTTCTTTTATTAATACAGTCGTGTGTGAAAATTTTAAAAGTATTTAATCATCCTTTCCCCTCCCGGTGGTTATTACAATATATATATAATAACTATTGTCCAAATTGGACAATTACTTTTTTGTTGTGTTCGTATACGATCGTACGGAAAAGTTTCAAAATCTCATAATATAAAAAAATTCTACGCAAAAGCTAACTTATGTCCACGCGTTTGAATCTCGAAAGTGAATGTGGGTTGCCTATACTCTTGATCTGTTTATTATCCGAAACGGCTGAACGGATTTCAATGAAAATTTCAAGTATTGAAAAAGGAATTTTAACTTAATGTTTCGTGTATGTTTCATTTCGATATCTTTCAGAGTTCAGAAGATATTAATGTAAATATTTATAAATCCATTGAATTGCCTAGCGAAAGGCGGCATAAAACTCAACTGCGAGTTAAAAGTTCTATTATGTGTGCCGTTTACCATTCATCACACTTATTGTGTTATTATAAGCGTAATTTTGAGCAGCATGAAAGAGATTGGGGGGGGGGTGCATTCTCTTTCTATCTATTGTTATAAACATGTTCAAAACCAAATGCGACTTATAAGGTTTGCCGTGAAGCGATCATACGCTCAACCACTGGACTGGACGGACGTGTTCATACTGTATTTATATATTGACATTCATTCGTATTCAATTGCCGTTTCTTTCGCAACAGCAAAACTTGGTGTATTTCGTGTGTTTATCGTCGTGTTATTTATTGTTAGTGATAAGAAATTGCCAGCATTGAGGCGTCACACTTGTGCGGGACGGGCCGCAGCGGAATATAATGGGTGCGGGTGTTGATGTCATACTTTAGCGGGTGCGGGACGTATAATATCTGGATCATTCACAAAATTAAAAGAACTAGATCGTTTTATTGTTTTATAAAGCAATCAGAAACTGAGTTAAAATGTCAATACATCATCGTCAGCAGAAAGTGAATTTCACCAAGTTGCAGGAGTTGTATCATTGACACTTAAAAATAAAGACACAGTTTCATGCAATTTATGAAGGCCAGTAATGATCAACGTATATGATAAAAACAAAAATTCACAGTTTTTGACAATCCCCCAGAAAGAAGGCGTTGATTACAATTCACCACGGTCACCAGACGCACTTTTAATCACGAAATAAATATCATGACTGTTAAATCAAAATTAAAAACTAATTATTGATTAAAACACATTTTATAGTTTTGTATTAATTAACTAGTTCAGGGAAATAAACATATCTTGCTAAGTTAAGAAATTCTTATACCAACTTTGAGTTAAATCTCAAAGTTGAAATTTATACTGTAGTTTGACACTATAAAACCCCATTAAATGTAGAACTTCAGAATTTTATCTGCATACCATACCGAGATATTGTAACTCAAACTTTGAAAAAAAATAAAATCCCATTGTTGAAGGCTGTAATTTGTAAATGGTACGTCATTCACCACTGATAACAGATAAAAAGTAACTACATCGTTATGTGTAAGAGTACGAAAAATATTGAGATTCGCAAACTGTTTCTTCTTGAAGAAATATGCCTACGAAATTTGAAATTTCTTCATTGGAATGGACAACTTCGTGCTATACAGAGTACATGAAAAAATATTATTAGGCACGTAAGTAGAGGTTTAATTTGTCGGCCCAAATGTGCTGAACACGATACAGTTGATTTGAAAAGACTACAACAACACAGTTATGAATAATTTAGAAAATCGTAGATAACTGCGAACGAAAAAGTGCGAGCGCCCTACAACAAAGTGTCGGTTATTTTTTAACCCGACACAATATAAATGAAGCAAAATTAGTTTTGAACTAAAAAACACGAGGGAATGCAACAACAAAATATTATTTTCTTCTGAGAAGATGAGCAATCAATTTCCTTTTTTCTGGACCACTTGGCATAGATTGACAGAGACTGGAATGCGACTTTCAACTATGTTTTCTAATTTTTCATTATTAATTTCTGACAATCAGGTCGTATGTCTTGAAAAAAATTACATATTATTTAATACGTACTGCCAAATTTTGAAGTAGCACATGCTGAAATTAAGAAATCAGCATTATAAAACTGTAATTTTAAAATCAAATGTTTAATTTACCAATGATGCTAGTTTATTACTTGATTAAGATTATAAAAATAGATAATGTTCCAATTATCGCCGGACATGTTGCGTTTCCCCGCAGCATAGTGCGGATACTGCGAAAGGGGAAAACGCACCCACCCCGCAACCCTCCAAGTGTGACATGTCGCATTTAAATACATGTGTTGTCTACACGCACCCGCAACCCGCTACAGTGCGAAGGAGCCTGAAGGAACTCGAGTGAGTTGTGAACTGGAACTGAGCTGAGAACGGATCTTGTGAGAACCTGGTCCGTTGTCCTTATCAGTTCTCGTAAAATTATGCTTTTCCCTTCAGTTCTTTGCTTTGACCTTGGATTTCATTTCAATTTGATTCGACAAGACGGCCGCTTTGCTGTTTACACGCGTAGCGTAGCTTGGAAACCAGACTTTATAGCGACACTAGAATATAGATGTTTACATTAACTTCCTTATTATTTATTTATTCAAATTAGCATAAAGCTAATTACATATTCTCAATTCTATTTTCCTACATTACACAAAACGTATTAAAAACCAAATACACTCTTTACATTTAATCAGTCTTTTTAAACTCAAATACATAACTTAAATGCATTTATACTTTTGGTGTCCTTAACAGCTACTGGTAACTAGTTCTATAATGCTAAATCTTTATTAAAAATCAAATTTTTGTACCATTTAAAGTTAAGTGGCCCATATAAAATTTTTCCCCACCCCTGGTGGTGTGACTATGTACTGTGAATTTCTTTTATAAAAATATTGAAATAATCTGGTAACTGTCCTTTATCTATTTTATGAGTAAAAACTAAAACATCATAAACAATTTTGTCCGTAACACTTAATAAATGTAATGTATTTAGCATATCTTTAATCCTATATATCCCTTACTAGTGACGGAAGAAGAGTTTGCTGTGTACGTCCCGATAACAATAAATCATAATTGAGATCAAGAAAACCTCCGAGTTACAGCTTTTCTGACCAATTATTTTAAATATCTTAGAATTTTCGAATATTTCCACATTACTGAAAGTAATTTTAATGTGTCTAATAAACGGTCTGAAATGTGTTTGTATTTTGTCCCTCTAACAAAGTATTCGTGAATTGATTACATTTGAATAATGATTAAAATGATTGTTGAGATAGGTTATATATAATTTTAGAGGAAGACTGAATTATAATCCACGTATTTAGTAAAGAAACCCTCGTTCGAAAAGAGAAGATAACAAAAAGTCTTGGGATGAATAATTCCATGTTTTAAGAATATGTGTTTAATGTTAACCATCCATTCTTTCATTGTACGAGTTAAAATGAACTACCTACACTATTATTCGTTAAATTGTAATTTATGGTTAAAGTGGAGGTAGAAATTCGATAATAATTCCCTGTTTACTAAACTAAAAAAATATATTATTATTAATTACAAAAAACAGTAAAGGAAGTTTGTATTAATATTCAGGAGACTTGAAGTTCGTTTTCGCATATATTTGGTAGTTCGGCGCGCTAGGTAATGTTTTTGATGAGTATTAGAAAACCGCCTTTCCGACGCCTACTTTGGTGATCCGCGTATATTCAAATTAACATGGGGAGACCATCAGAACATGAATATTATATTGTTCGAGGTAAAGCTCTATTTCATTTACTTTCTGGGCTATGCCTTAAGAATTTAGTGAGCTAATTCTTAAATTTTTGATTTCTCTTACAATACAGGTAATATTTCAATAACATAGAGAGGATCGGTTGTATCGTGGCTAGAAGCGTGTCTATTTTCGAGATCAAGATGCTGAAGGTATTTTCACTTAGGCCGCAATTATTGGTACTGGCCATAGGAGCATAAGAGGGGCGATCATATTGATGATTTGGCGAATTTTAAGTTATATATTAGACGAGGCAATTGCTTGTGTTTGGTGATTATTTCGGGGAGAGCGGCTGGTCTCTCGGTAACTGCATCTTAAAGTTTCTCATATGTAACCCTGTTTTCGTTTGCAGCTGAGCAACCTCTGTAGTTTGCAGTGTGCTTTCTGCCGCAGTTTACATTTAATGGAGGGACTTTCCGGTCTTCGAGACAATCGACTGTTAGATGGTTTTGGTCACATTTAACGCATCTTGGCTTCTTGTGGCAGTATGTTTTGGTGTGATTGAATTCTTGGTATCTTGTATATTGTACAATACTCCGTCTGGGGCGTGGTGGTTCTACTTTAACTTTACAGTTTAGTTAGATTGAAAATTTTTTCATTATCCATTACCGGATTAAGGTCAAGGAAGAACATGGGCTTTCTTAATTGGATGAATATCGTTTATAATTTGACCCGCTTTTTCCACCCACACAGTTTGCGTTCAAGAATAAAGTTTCGTGTCTCCTACAATTACATAGAGTTGTTGAGAAAATTATAGAAACATAAGAAGGAAATAAATTTGCCTAGGTCTCTTCCTGGACACCGAAAAGGCATTTGACCGTGTATGGCACGATGGTCTCCTAGTGAAACTAAAGAACCTCTATATCTCCATTCGAGGACCTTCTCTGTAAAATATGATGATGCTATCTCTAGATCTTACACCATTCACGCTGGCGTTCTGGGCCATGTTTTGTCCCTAATGTACGTTATTGACTACCCTACCAACAATGCAATTACAATCGGCCACTTTGCTGATGACGTGGCAGCTCTTTCCTCAAAATGCATGTTGCAATCATACCAGGGATAGCCTGCAACAGTTTGCCTTGGAGGTTGAGCAATGGTGCTGCAAATGGAGAACTAAAGTAAACCCCACAAAGACCAAACTTGTTCGGTTTACCTAACGGAGGAACTTACCTGAAAACCTATCTGTTCCTCTCAATAAAACTGATATTCATCGTTCTGAGGATACGAGCTACCTGGGATTAAAACTCGACTCAAACCTGACACGGAACTCCCACATAAGTTCTGTTGTGCGAAATACACGTGGTCTCCTGTATCTCTCAAACACCTCTTTGTCAGTCAATCTATATCTCTAAGATCAAAGAAGTTGATATATATATATAGCTCTCATTCGACCAATCTGGCAATACGCGTGAGCAATTTGGTCTTCAGCATCCAACTCTCATATCAAAAGAATCCAAACAATCCAAAATAGAATCCAGTGGCTCATAACAGACGCTCCTTGGTACGTCAGAAATATTATCTTGCACCGAGGCCTGGGTATACCTGACGTTACTCAAGTTTTACAAACTACGTATATCCGTCACCACCAACATCTGAGTAATCACTCCAATAAGTTCTTGCAAGAAATTAACCACAATCTTCCACCACTAAAAAAGACATTCAGATCTAATAAGCAATTGACTTTTTTCTAGAAATTGTAAATTGATATGTAATAACAACTCATTGTTTAATGATATTGTTAACCCATTAATGTACACTTTTTTCGGCATACCGATTGGTGGCTACCGCTACAAATGTATCGTTTCTTTTTCTTTTATTGCTGTATATTTCATATTATTTCGCACAAATGTAATGTACCCAATATATTAAAAAAGTTTTTATTCTACGAATTTTAATTTTGTACAATTATATTTTAATTGAAATAAATACACTATTTTTTTAGGGGATTTGGGCCAGGTAACAAAGAGACATTTAAAACATTGGCCCCGACAATGTATTTGAAAAATTATTAAGATAACAATAGGTGGATCTCATCAGTGTCCAACTTTAATCGTCCGTCAAGGATTCCGTGTGACTAGCTGTGGGATGGGTATCGTGGCGTCGGCATCGGTCACCGTGCGGGAACCTCGATGACACTGTGATTTACTCCACCCGGCGGCATCTCTCCACATCCACTCACATGAGTCTCAAAATAATTTCAACCTGACGCCCTTTGCGACGTCCTCTACCGTCGGCTATGTCCTTGCCTATTTATATCCAATGTTCTCCCCAGCTTCCGGCGTTCACAAGCCATTTTTGTACAGCTGTTTAGCTTTCTATTCAGGCTTGAGGTCCTCTCTTGCCACCCTCACCTGCCTCTCTCACAAGCGTCTACTTTGACCATGGGTCCCAATTGTCCGACTATGGCGACAAAAAAAGAGAAAGCGTCCACCCTCAAGACATGCTGTCTTGGCTTCACGATACATTTTTATAAAAAAATCGTATATATATATACTATATATATATATATATATATATATATGTGTGTGTGTGTGTGTGTGTGTGTGTGTTAATGCTTCTGGTAAATTCATTGTAGCTTTCAATTCAATAGCAAATTTGTAATCGGTTATCATCTCCAACTCACGAACACAGCACATTTTATTTTTATGCAGTATACTGTGATTTATCCTTTCTTGTGTCACAAAAAAATTATAGAAACTATAATCTTATGTCTACATTAGGAAAAAGGACAGATTTGTCTCCATTTAGACGTTTTGTTCGGTGTTAAAAGACTGAAAGTAGAAATGAATATTTCGATTCTTGTATAAATAGCAACTTCATCTCAATACTTATTAGCTAGTCGAATATTTGAATTTGGGCAGCTATCAATCTTGGCATTTTCAAAGAAATAATATTTGTATATTTCGGCCACAATGTTTTGCATCGAGAGCAATCTAAATATTAACAGCATATCTTTTAATTTTATTTATATAAATTTATTAATTCCCCAGAAGACATTTCAATGATATCCAAAGTATCATAGAGATCTTCTTATGAATGTAATAATGACTATTGGTGTTTACTCATTAATTTTCCAATAAGTCAGATGAACACAAATATATATTTTCTCCTTCTTCTATACATGCTAAATTTTAAGTTAGCAAACACCAAAAAATTAATAATTCATCTATCATTGGATTTCGAAAATAATTATTTGTTGTAATAAACTTGATTTAATGCAATTTAGAAAATATTGCAACAATATATTCCGAGTATTAAACATTGTAGGGTTGGTCAATCTGTTCATAGAATCTCTTTGCTCCATACGAAGTTCCTGTGTCCTTGAAGCGTGAATTACAGTGGTCTATTAGATATATTTCTCTGGCAAAGCGTCTTTTAGTATCTCTGGGTATTTATCTTTGGCGCAATTTTATGATAAGTAAAATATTTAGTGTCAGGGAATTATAATATTGTTTAATAAATATGTTGTAATGTTTTGCTTTTCTTCTGTGTTACATCAAGTTCCATATTACACATCGATTTCCAACGGATAATGTAAGGTAAGGTTGGAGGCATAACATTGACTGAAGCATATTATCGCATTTCGGAGCTTCTTCTAACAACTGTGACGCATAAGTCGTTTGTTTATAATATATATCTTGTACCAAAGTTACATGTCTTTGTTGGGCGGTAATTTCATATGTGTGGTTCTGAAAAGGGTAGTGAATGAGGTCGCTAAATATGGAGTATGTCCGAAATTATACTGGTGAATGAACGGTGCTTTAGTTATGAAAGTTATTATGGACTAATTCTTCGGTACTCCGCATACACTCAAGTTGAAGTGAACTTTTTACAAACTAATTGCAAACAATTAGAGTTTTAAATCTAGTCTATTTTAATACTTGCCAAGTTACTTTACAAATACACATTTAATTAATTTTTGCTGAGAAACTCTTTGCAACACTTACAAAATGCAAGAAAGCTACTGCTGTATTGCTTTTAGTAAAGTTAGTATCCAATTAAAAACAAGTTTTTCCAATATCCGTAAAGATTGATAATTAAATTTGCTTTTGTAGCAAATATATGTATTGTAATTTCTGAATAAAGCCAAACAATTGTTAAACATCTATAGATATTATTTCAATTTGTCAATTAAATTTTTGTATACTTTTTATAATGAGGAAAAACTTGAGATTCATGCTCAACTGAATCCATCAAATCTGACTTTTCTAGAATTTTGTGCTAAAGTAGACTTAACATGTGATTTATTGTTTCATGTTGTCTGGCCATATTGAGATAACTTAAATCTGATACCAAAATTTTCCATTCATAAAGAATGTTTTAAATATTTTAAAGTTGATACATTACTAATCTGCACCGCAATTTTAAAATAGGTGCCAGGAAATGTATTTAATTGTATTCATTGAAATGTCACTACTAGTGGGTGAAGAAAGGGGAAATGTTAGTAAACAATAGTCACTATCCAAATGCTAATTGAAATAATGTAGGGTTGAAGGAATAAGTTTATGGTCTATTGTCTTGTACATTATATGAAATGACTTAAAAATTCACTGTAGAAAGTTGTGTGGTCATTCAAAGATAAAACACATATATACGATGTGGTTTTCTAATTATTTCTGGTGCCACCTTTGATTCTATTTTGTTTTGTATGTCTCTTTCTCTTAATTTATAAAATATGGTTACATCATTCCCTTGATATTATACATTAATATTTAAATATGAAACATGGTTCTCAATTGATTATGTGGATTCTATTTTAATGTAACATGAAAACAAACCTTTTGATACAATAAAATTTTTGAGATGTTATCCTCATCAAGAAAACGTAAAGTTTGTTTGCTTGAATAAAATGGGAATATGTATTGTTTTTAAAAGCTCAAGAACGTGCAATTTGCTGTGAAGGAAACCTGTTAATACAGAGTGAGAATATTTGTATGTATCTAACAATGCTTTCCAAGGTTTCTTATGAAAAAATGTAACAGGTGTAATAAAGTTTGTATTGTTTTATTGGAGAGTTGCAATATCAGCTATTGCAGCTATTTTTTTTAAGTAACAGAAACTAATGAAATTGTACATCAAGATATGTGTCAAAATGCCTTTAAGTCTTATATATGAACAGTGAGGTATTGAATGACATTTTTAGAAGAAGTTGGTGTCAAGACAGAGTTAACTAAACTGTTAAACTATTAAAGTGTTGTAGAACATGTATTACACCTTGTTTTATTGCAGTTTAATAGTAACCTCTCAAAGAGTACATTAATTTTTTAAAACTCCTAAGTATTGAGAAACACTGAGAAAAAGTCTAGCATTAAAATTGTTTTTTGCTTTAATTCCATAATGAGAACTTTTTTTTTGGAACTATGGGCTGTCAAATGTAAATTATAGCACAATATAATTAAAAAACCGAACTGCTGTATAGGTGCTTGCAAGTAAATTTAGCACTGAAGCCAACAGAGAAAAGTTTCATTGAGGAGTAAAATGAATTGAAACCTAAAAAAGTGCCTATGTAAAAGTTGGTTCTTGCCAAACTACACAAAAGTACATCAAACAATGCTTGTGGTATCTGAAACATACATTAATGAGTTTGTGAATTTCCTGCAAGAATTGAGAACTTTAATTTTTTCTTCACATAAATAAAATTGCTTATACAGAAATATAACTTTTGTGCTGTTGTAAAATTTACTTATTCTTTTCTAAAAGCATCACAGAAGACCTTGCTATTGCCAAAATAATTTCCACATTTTCCTGTTTGGTGATCTTTGCTCCTACTAATTGCCATAAGTACCAAAATTCTTGTGCTGTCATTCACAGAAAGTTGTTGAGCTGAGTATCTTGTGACTCTGACAACAATGTTTGATAAACATTAGGTCCAAATATTCCCCACCTTTTCTTTAACAACACACTGTTAAAGCAACAGCATGGTGCCTAGTAAATACAAATGACATTCTGAGAGAAAAGTGCCTCGGATTAAAGAGATTGGGCAGTGAATGTTGCAACTTTATTGCAAACATGTAAAAGTAAGATTAAAAAAGTTATACAAATCCCTGAGGTTCAAATTAGGTACAAGTTTTGTGTTTTATGAGGATTTTATAACTCTAGTAGCACATATAATTTATAATTAATTTTTCTTTCATCAATACCGGGCAACATTTTTCACCTGACGGTTATTGAAATTAATGTGTTTTGTATTTAACAATGTTTTACATGGTTTGAGTGGTGTTATCTGAATTTCAATGGCTCTTAACTTATTTAATACATCAGAAAAGCTACAGGGTTTTCAGAAACATGATGTGAATTTAATTTGTCTGTTTATTTGCCCACTTTATTTTATTAATTTTTCAATGAATATTGTTAAGTAAATAATTTATGAGTTGCCGAGATCAATAGTTTCACTCCAGATGCCTCTGATCACTTGTCATTTAAAGGATAGTAAAGAAATGACAGCAATTATGAGCATTACAGTTGGAGTTTTCAACTTGAGAGAAGTCTGAGAAATTTTTAAGGAAGCTGTCCCCTTCTTTACCAAGTATGTCTGATAATTACATAGAGTCCTCGTTCAAGTGGCTACGCTGCAGTTTTTTTGGTAGATATATATATAGGGGGATTTCGGTTACTGTATTTTTGTTGGTGTTTAATTACCTTGGAAAATTACACAAAAATAATTCCTTTAAGTGTACAGTTCTCTGAATTCAGACTAGATTATGTCTTGTGCGGAACATGTTTCAACAGCTAGCAATGGAAATTGTTTCCTTCCTTTCACACTTAAGTAAGTTACTTTCCCTCTTTGCTACTGTAATCCACTATTTAACTTATAAATGTCATGTGTACATTATTGACATCATGTAGCCAAATGGTGTGGCATTACTGGCAGCTGAAAAACTCCCAAATATTTTTCTACATAGTTTATTCTTCTGGCTCTACAGTCCATTGAGGGCCTGGGTTAACTGTGGACTGTCATCTTGCATGATAGATTCTGAATTTGGAGTGATATATGGTCAGCAGCATATTGAGTCTCCAACAGTCCTATCCCAGTCTTTGTGACCATGATGTCACAAACATACAAGCCTATGCCAGGATTCGAACATGGGACCCAGGGTTCTGAGCCAGCAATTCTACATTGTTTATATATATATATATATATATATATATACATACACTAAAAATAATTTATTATCTAAACATATTTACCTAAACTTATAATATGTAAATAATAATAATAAAGAATGGGGGGGGGGGACTGTTTAATAAACATATTAATAAAAGTTCCTGTTTCAGAGTCACAATCTTGGTGTATGATGATTTACAATTGGACAAAACATCACATGAATCATGTCCAATTTTTATGGTTTATGATAGAAACTGTGTGATAAATTGGGATATTTCCTTGTAACAGCAGTCATGAGGCCTGGAGTATCAAACATTTATTGTGAGTATATTTTTATGATTGCTAGTAAATGAAAGTGTGTCAAAGAAATTAAATCACCTAATGCTTTTTGATAGTATTTATATATGTCAGTTATTATTTGAATTATTGTAGGTGGCAACATTAATTTCAAAAATTTGAGAAAGTTTATTAAAAATAAGCCTATTAGCTTACACAATTATCCTGTTCTGTCACTGAAATCTTATATTTGATATTCACACCATATCTTTCTTCCCAATGTAATGTTGTGTTTCAGCAAATTATTTTTCTATCATGTTTATTGTAATGTGAACCTTGAGTTTAGGTTTTTATCCAATACAAATGTACTCTAGTTTTCTAGCTGCATTTAGTTGCTGATTTGAAATTAATATAGTAGATTTTCATAATACATACTGGTTTACTGCTTCCAAGAATATTTAAAATGTAATTAATTCAGATCTGGTGTCAGTTGAATATTTATTTACTTTCTTTGTCTCTCTCTCTCTCTTGCTGTGACACAGATCACCTATTTATGTGTACTTGAAGTTTTTCAACTGCAAAGGTTTCTCAGCCAAGTTTTCTGAGGTGAATATTAATGTTATCCTTCCACTTTAGTTTATTGTCCACAGATATACATCAAACTTTTGTGCATTCAACTTCACTTATTTCACAAGTGTTTGATGTTAGGGTTACACAGTTTAATGTAGCATTGTTTGTCTGGTACTGCATAAAATGAGTCTCATCACAATTGACCGACAAGCCATTAACTGAAAACCAGTGAAGCACTGGTGTTAGTTTTTCATTGGCAGCATTTTCCAGACTATTTTGCAAAGAGCATAGTTTTAGAGGAAGAATTTATACCTTTAGGTAAGTGAATTATATAGATCAAGAGGAGCAGTGGACCCCAAATGGAACCCTGAGGAATCTCAGTTTATTTGTTCCCAGTCTAAATGAAACATTTGCCCAGAAAATGTATCCTTTGTTTTCTGTTGGCTAAGCAAGAGAATAACCAAGTATGGGAAATTCCAGTTATTTTGTAATATTTCATTTTGTTTAATGGATATTATCTACAGAATCAAACACTTTGGATAGTTCTCAGAAAATTCCTGATTGAGTATCCTTTTTTGTTTAGTCGTTTTAAGATTTCATAGGTGAGGGTGAAAATAGCTTTGTCAGTCGAGCAGTTTTTCCTGAATCCCAAATGTGAGTTGGTAAGAAAATTATATTTAAGTGATCTACAACCTTACCATAAATACTTTTTTTGAATACTTTACATGATACTGGCAGATAAGATTTTGTGTTTCATTTTATGTAATTCTTGCATTAAGGACTCCCAACTGTTTTATGAATCTAGCATGGTTTTCTTTAGGTGACCTGTATATTTAGACAATAATTAGTTTTGAGCTTTTGAATTCTATTAAAGTTGCATTGGATTTAAAGTGAAGCCACTCCTCCTGTACATTTTACAGATTACAAAAATATGAAGTAAGTGTGTAGCCATTAATGTTAACCAAGCCAATCT
The DNA here is from genome assembly GCA_034510155.1 of Eucriotettix oculatus. NCBI lineage: Eukaryota > Metazoa > Arthropoda > Insecta > Orthoptera > Tetrigidae > Eucriotettix > Eucriotettix oculatus. The sequence goes on from CM067376.1 coordinate 99,626,439, forward strand.
TAGTGTCTCTCAGGCTCTGATAAACATATCACATTACTGTGATAATTAATACATAGGTTTCTTTATAATATTGATAATTGCAACTGATCTGTTTTTGTCATTAAACTTCTATTTTGGTGAAAAATTGAAATGATATATTTTTATTGTTTCTGATTGTTTTTGAGCACAAATGAATGACATGTTTAAAGTGTATAGGATTGTTTTGATTTATTGATCTACCAACTGGAAAGGAAAAAAAATAAATACAAAACTTTAGTCTTTGTCAAAAGATTATTCTTTACTAGTAAATTATTTGTTATCTCATTTAAAATTTGTTGCTTGTAAGTGCCACCCACAATATCTGGCATTATATCATTGATTGTAAAATTATTCGAAATGATAATTTTTCATTTTACTCTGAATTTGGCTGTTAGCAACATTTTCATTTGATTTAACATGTTCAAAGTTACCCAGTTCGATTCCAGCCTTTAATGGATAACAGCCATCAGAACAAGAATTGAAAATAACCTAACTACAGAGGCAGGTTGCCTTAAGAATTGACAAGGGGCTCACTTTGAATACTATTGATTATTATTTCACTTTACTGTTATTATACATATCTATTTTACATCTTTTTGAATTATTTAAATGTAATTCTTACATATGTAAATGAATCGGTTAAGAATGTTGTTTTTTCAGATTGGTGACTTATGGCCCTTATGATTGTTTCAGGTAAGACAGGAGATGATGACCAGGAAGGTATGATTTATAAGGATGGATCATTAAAATGTCACTCTGAAGAGTGGAACAAAGCTTTAGAAGAGTTGAGTGAAGTGGCCAGCCAGTTTTGCAGATTGTGCGCAAAGACTTCTGATGAATTGGTTCCAGTTTTTGGAGAGCAAGGGATTGAATTAAAACTAGAGGAGAAAATACATACCCATCTTCCTATTATGGTACATCATTCCTCTTGGTTACATTATATTTTTTCTTCACTTTTATGTGAGGAAATTGTTTCATTAATGAAGTATTAAGTTTGATCAACATAATTCTCAGTTGAATTGTATTCCATTTGGCTGAGATAAAACTACATAATTTTTTAGTTATCGGACATTAATAATTTTAATAATTAATGAACAAAATATTGTAAATATTATAATATAAAATTTATTGCAGGTAACACCTGAAGATTTGATGCCTATAAGTCTCTGTAATCCTTGCATTTCAAAATTAGAAGTTTGTCATCAGTTAGTTACTTCTTGTTTAGAAGCTGATACCAATTTGAGAGCTATATTAAAATTTCACGAATTGTTTCAAGATGAGGTAATGTATAATGTTAATGTAATTGATTTAGTAGCATTATAATTGAAAATGGTTAACTAATCAAACTGGATTAAAATGGAACTATTTCTAAAATTAATTTTTTAAACTTAGATTTTCCAATTTTAACTTGCTGTTCTGCAAATTCAGCATTTCTAAGGTTAAATGTAATTATTTTTTATAATCACAATGTTTGCTCACTACTGTATAAAATATTAACTTCAAATCTATAAAGTACATATTTAGTTTTTAATTAAAATAATACTGAATAATCAGTTATTGCCAATTATATATATAATTCATAAGGACAGGAAAAAGACACAAAATTAGTGGCTTCCCCGAAGTCGGATGGTAGGCAATGTGTAGGGTTTCGAATTTTTGAATTTGAAACCTTTCATGGTGCCTGCCATCTGTACACTTCCAGTAAGCCACCAGTTTTCTATCTCTCTTTCCTGCCCATATTAATTGTTTTAACTAATCTGACAGTGTCATTTTCTGATGTGTATCTATATATCATGAAATTTTTTCCCTACAGTATTCAGATGACTGTGAAGGTTCCTCACTTCACACTGAAAAGTCTAATGTCAATGGAGGTAATTCAAACATTGAAATGGAAAATAATGTTATTGGAACACATGATCCTAATCGAAAATGTGAAGTTATTTATGAAGAACAAGAAAGTTATGTTGATGATGTCATATCAAATTCTCCTGTATCTGAAATTGTACAGAATTCAGCTTCTGTTAATGACTACAGTGAAGTGAGTCCTAAAATAGAACTTATAGATCCTAATATTTCGGAACAAGAGCAACCAGATGATGTCATTGTAGGGGTAACTGATCCTACCGAGTTCATGGACACTAACGATTTATCGAGCAAAAATGAATATACTGGACAAGATAGTGTAATGACCAGCAGTGAAAAGGTACTACATACATTTTTTAAATAAATAGTTAAAATATATAATGGGCGATAAGTTACGTAGGAATTAATTAAAATGAGGGCTGATTTTAAAGCAAAGACTGACATTAAAAAAATATATATACTATCATCATCAATCACTACCTTACACCTCATGTTAATTTTCCGCATAGTCAAAGCATTGTAACTTGTTTCTGCTTTTGTCTAAGTATTTCTAAATGCACAAAACAGTTGAAAGATCCACCGACTGTAAAATCAGTTTCTTGAATGTTAATGAGACTGACTACATTTGGTAAGTCATGCTTGGTACTGTGGTGAAATTTGCTAATGCATCCCGCAGCCCCAGTGGGATTTCTGAGAGGAGTCGGGTTCTAGCCCTATGCCAACAAGTCGTCAGCTATCCAATCGCTAGAAATGTCTTCCTAACTTTCTGATGAAAAGGGGGTGGGGGTGCCTTTGAAAAATTAAACAACTCCAAACCTTACAAGGTGTGTACCATCTATGAACCTCAGGCAAGTCACCTACTTTCTATCTCTCTTTCCTTTCCTTATTAATTGTTTTAATTAGCATGACAATGTCATTTCCTGACACACACACACACACATATATATATATATATAACATTATGATTTGTTGCAGGGTGAAAACAAACCTAAGTACAAAGTTGTAGTTGTCAAACTTAAATCATCCCCAAATGTTGCTCAAGAACTGCAGATATCAAAGGCTCTTCAACTATTGAAATCAGAAGACCAAGATTCAGAAACTCACAGTGTTGTTGATAGTGGTGAAGAGTAAGTACTTTTTAAAAACTACTAAACAAGCTTACAATTGTTTTAATAACTTAAATGTTGTTTATCCAGCCATATATAATCATTTAACTTTTGATAGGAAAGAAATGGTAACTTAGTTTAAAGTGAAATTGTGAGAAGAAAATTGATTGGTTTGTAGTCTGAAAAGTGTGTTGAATTATAGACATAATAGTAGTTATTGTAGTAAAGCAAGCATGATTACTAACTCATCATAACAGTTTTTTGAATTATATCCAGCTAATCTAAACTGTGCAGGGGTTGGACAAAATAATATATAACTTTTGTCATCATGAACAGTTACACCCAAAATTTTGGAACATTCCATTATTAGATTACCAACTTCACAACTCTCGGTTCACTATTTTTTAGGACCTCACCATGGACACTTGAAGAGGTCCATGAAAATTGTGGAGAAAATGTGTTGGTAATCTAATTATTTAAGTAAATCCGAGTAGTATTAAACAGACCAATTGCCCATATCAATTATTGTATTAATTTTGTAAAAAAAAATTGTTGAATTTATTTGTATCTTTTATTAGCATGGCTAAATCCAAAATTTGACAAGTAAGATGACAGTTTGTACAACTGTAGGGATACTAAGAATTATAATAGCTAAACTAAAATGTCAACAACATATTTCCATGTTTTAGATGAAACTTTTTTTTTAAGGTTGCAATTGGATGAACATGAAAAGTCAAATTCAGGAGAATTTCCGTATGAGTGTGGAACTTGTGGGAAGCAGTTTCAAAAAATTCATCAATTAGCTCAACATACTACAATTCATGATGATGCCCGTCAACATAAATGCCAGATATGTGGTAAGCGCTTCAATAGAAGAGGTAATATGTTGGTTCACCTCAAAAGGCACCAAAACACAAGCAATTTTACTTGTAAAATCTGTTACGATTCGTTTAGTACTTTTGGGGACATGCTTTCTCATCGTAAAACACATTCCAAAGAAGAAATTGAACAAGCAATGCACCATAAAGTTTCAAGTGGACAAATTAATGAAATTAAATGTGAGATTTGTGGTAAAATTCTTTCAACCAAAATATCATTACGATATCATATGATGACACATTCTGGAGAAAAACCTTATCAATGTGACTTCTGTGAGAAAAAATTCACCATGAAGACAACTTTAGCATATCATAGAAGAACTCATACAGGTGAAAAACCGTATCAGTGCCGATTCTGTGATGATGCTTTCCAATCAAAACAAGGACTGGTAATTCATGAGCGGCTACATACAGGAGAAAAACCTTTTCAATGTGAGCATTGCCCAATGGCATTTAGGTCACGTGTGAATTTAAATCAACATTTAGTTGTTCACTCGGAAGCTCGCCCCTTTACTTGCCCATATTGTAATAGGGGTTTTCGAAGAAGAGATACTTTAGATGTACATGTCAGGACACACACCGGAGAAAGACCTTATGCTTGCCAAGTATGTGGTAGAAGATTTAAGCAGAAAGGAGATTGTAACAAACACCAGAAATCTCATTTCAAAGACTGTGAGAATGTCACAAGTCTGACAAAGGATGATGAACAGTCGAAGATTGCTGTTATGAAATCGGTCACGCCATCCGAAAACTATGCTTGTGTTCTTTGTGGAATTGTGTTCTCTGAAAAGTATGAAATGGAACAACATTTTGAATCCTTCCACTCTGTACAAGAAGGTGCGCCAGAAACCATTATCATCAGTACTGACAATATTATTTCACAGGATAATGGTTTAGTTTTATCAGAGATTGCAATTGTTGGCAATGATTCTGAAAATATAATCATTTCTGATTATAATGGTGAGAATGATGATTAAAATAGAAGTTGAGCATTAACTTTTTGGCAGTTGAATGTCTATATTCTTAATTTTAATTTTGTGTTTTGTGCAAAGCAATTTCACTTTTAATTGTAAAAAATATTTGTTGTTGCCTTGAACTTGTAGTTAAAATATTTATATACATATATATTTATACATTATTTAATAGTTGACGTTCGTAGGCATAGATTTTTTATTAGACACTTGTAAAAATTTGTATTTAAATTCCTGTTTTAGGGAATTCATAAATTTAAACTTTATGAAAAATTATCTGTACATAAATATTCTTACATTGAAAGAGTACAATGCATCCAAACATACTTATTATTTAAATATTTTAAGTGTGTTATGTGATACAAATTAATGCAATTAAGAGTTAATTTCAAACTTTTACAAACAAACCTCTTGCATTAAAGTGAACTCTTATTTACATATAACCACCAAGAGGCAATGATTAATGTACCATTTTGAGGCAAGATCAGTCTATTAATTTTCTAACCTCTTCTGCTCATTTTGAAAATTATTGCTAGAGTTCACTTGCTGACAATGAATGTGTACCTGGAAAATACATTAATTTCTGGCACAATAAATTTTTATTTCAGTTGACTTAATTTATTTATAAAACTGCAATAAAATGTAATTTATTTTATTGATATACAATAAACCGTTACATGAATTGTGCACTATTATTTCAGAAATTGTATTTCTTATAAAACAAAGTCAATAAAACTCTTTACTCAGATATATTGAGATAGTTAAATTTTCACTGTTGAAAAGTGAGAATACCAGGACTTAATTAACATGTTTTCACAATAATTAAGTACATTAAATTTAATACTGAATTACAAAGTATTTTATTTACCTAAATAGTTGTTTTATCATCATGTTTGGGACCTTCTCAGGTAATTCATTCAAATGTTACAATTTTTGTAAAAAAAAATACCCAACAAAATGTCTGTTTAATTGAATAAAAACTGTGTTTGGAATTTGGTAGTAAATTTAAAAGTTAAATCAATGGGTCTCATTTTCATTTTTTTTGTGTACATGCTAGTTCTTTTCAATATATCATTTTACATGTAAGAGAAAACTCTAGCACAAACTTCTTTGTCATTCATACAAATTAAACCCACACTAGGTATAATTACATGGATTAGGCTATTGCCTGTTTCCGACCTCAATCTTCATTCCAACATTGCTTTTTCCAATAGAATGGTATTCAAGGGCAAGATTTGGTATTCTATTGTCATCCTTAGGTATAATTATTATTATGATATTACACAAACTCACTTGGGAGAAGAAACACAAATGATGGACAAGCCACTTTTCAGATTTTGACGATCAGTCTACCTAAATGAAACTTCAATTGAACCTCGCTTGCTAGATATATCAAATTCTTTTTTGATGCTGAAATGTATACTATAAAAATTTGAAAAAATGCAGTTAATTTACAAAAATGTACTTTCTGCTGTGAGCAACCTTTTCTCTCATGACAAAATGAAAACTATGTTGTGCACGAAAATTGCAGATGCTACTATAAAGGATAAATCAAGGCTTCAAGCCATGAAGCTTGATCCAAATTTATTTAAAGTATTAGTTTATCTGACAAATAATCGAATGAAACAGGTTTTATTGTTAGTATATTTACTTCTATTTATCAAAATTTGAAACTTCCTCAGGCAGGTGTTGAAGAAAATTGAGTAATTCATGATCTTCACTCTGAGACTTCCTTAGCAGAAAAAAAAAACCCTGATAAATGGAAATAAATATACCGACAATACAGGCTGCTTCAATTTATTTAAATATCCAAAATCAACAGTTTATGATGTAATGAAGTATCAGACTTCAGAAGGGTCAAACAAAGATTCCAGTGCACTCGTGAGGAAGTGTCAATGCAAAGAACTGCAGTGTCAGGACCCCTGAAGAAATACTTTTGACTCAAGTAGATTAATGCTGGCAATTTTTATTTGTTTAATATACCTGGAGTATTTTTGTGCTCTTAAGAGTGTTAAGAGAATTTTTATTCAGTTGGAGAACTGAAAATATTTTTAGACCCACTTAATCATTCATGTGTTGACCAAGAATTAAATTGTGTACCAGGATAATATAAATAAATACCTGGGCAATGCTGGTCCCCCAGCTAGTATTACAAATTTTGAACTTGAAGGATAAGGATATAGTGATGTCTATCACAGGATTGGAAGACTGAAAACAATGTGAGAAATGTATTATATAAACTTCAATTAATAAACTGATACTAAAGAAAAGAAAGCATTAAAAAGTAATTTCTGTACACTGATTCTATCATTCAAGAAAATAAAGGCAGTATGCATGAATAAATAATAGTATTACTAATAATTGACTTACCAAATACATTTTTATCTTTTTCATCAATGACACCATATTGTAGGGGTGGTGCTACACCAACTTCATGCCAGGCATCTTTCTTAGTATTCCTATTTTTGTATTTGTCATCAAATTAGTCCCGGAGCACAGGTCTGGCTTCTACAGGAGTAATCAAAATTTCTGCATCATTATCTTCCATTATTTTACTAATGTGGGAGAGTTTAAAAATATGCTTCGTCCCACAACAGCTCACAGAATGAATGACAGGACGTCACTGTTGTTTTGCTGAGCGTACACAGAGGCAGTTCAATTGAAACAGTTGTCCCGTCTGTTTGAAATGTGAAAGGGGCCTTAAGCTCCTTCAGCCCACTGAAAGAATGCCACTTTCAGCTTTTTCCGTAGACAGGAGAAAAACGGTTAAAGTGAAAAAAGCATTAGTCTCAACTTGAACACCCAGTTAGTCTGACAAGAATTGTATGACGTGACTCAGTTGAGCTGAAATGGTTTTAACAACAATATACTTTGCAGTTAATAATGAAACTGTTTACAGGACAGGTAAATAACTTTTGTAGAGAGCTCAATGTTTTTTATTTTAAATTGTAATTAATCTATAAACAATACCGTTATAAGTGAAAGCTCCTGAAGAGACAAAGGATTTTTGACTGACAATATTGAGCTATTGTCTCAATACGAGAACCAATAATAGGATATTCATGAAGAAAATTAGAGAATACACAACAAGGTGTCTAATATAATCTGATATTTAAGCAATTCATCTTTATAAGTGAACAAAAATATTAAATTGATCCTTTAAAATATACGGAAACATCAAATTCTGAGTGTAATATGATGGTGTTTATACTGATTGACAAACTTCTTCAACATTCAGAATTGGAAGGCAACAACTAACAATCGAGGACACTTTTAAATACTTTTATACACTAATAGTAGTATTACAACATTTTTCTATTCTCCACTTAAGAATATTAAAATTAGTCATTTTTACTTAAAAAATGATCAAGTTCATGCTGTATAAAAGTACTGAGCACTTATTAGATAACATGTTCTTTGACACTTTCTTGCAAGTTACTGTGGCAATAAGCATACACTAATTTTCTCACTATTTGCATAATATCAAGTGTGTTTGATAATGTATATAAGTAATAGAACACAGAAAAGTTAATGTCTTATTCACATGTTTTCAATTGACTCAAGGTTTTTATAATCATCTACTTCTTGTGTTGCACTTTCTTTTTGTGCTCTGACTTGGGTATTTCCAGAGCCACCATTTATAAGTCTTTGTCGCTCTCTAAACATGCTAACCCTCATATTTTCTATCTGATGATACTGACATAGTTTTAAAACTGCAAATACTGAGAGTCCTACCCAACAGGCCCATGATGCCCAAGCTCCAAACTGAGCTGTACCCATTTCAATATGAAAACGAGCAGTATCTATTCCATCTTGTTTATCTATTTGCTGCCCAGCAGCTATTTCACACCTGTGAAAAAGAATTTACAATTCAGATGGAATACTAAAAATGTATTTCTGAACTAAAAACACTAATTATGTTACATTTTTAAATAGAACATAAATTATTTTAACATGTTTTGTGTACAACACAGCACTTTAAAATATAAATATCTGTACAAATTACAGATAGAAAAAATCCAAAATACTCCTCATATCTATTTATAATGCCAGTTGCAAAATCAGATGATCAAGGCTACATTAATAATTATGAAGATAATATTCTTGCAATAAAAAGCCTGGACAATATAGTTTTAATATTACTATGGGAATTAATATTATGAACATTATAATAATATATTTATAGAGAATAATTTTAAATACATAGAGAACTTAAAATTTTACTTGTTAGGTCACATTTTCACATCAATAAATATTTTCTTAAATTGAATTACACAGAGATATCAATTAATAAATGTTACCCACTTGCTACAAATTTGTAAGCTAATGATACTGGCTATTTCACATTTAATGAATCACATTACTCAATACATACACTAACAAAAGTTGCCTGTTGGAGAATCGATATGCTGACCACGTATCACTCAAAATTCGGAATGTGTCATGTAAGATGACAGTTTGCAGTCGACCCGGTAGGCTCAGGCCCTCAATGGGCCGTAGAGCCAAAGAAGAAGAACAACAACAAAAGTTGCAGATATTTTGAAAGAATGCATCCTTAATGGGAGTCGGAAGGCCCTATCCTATCTTTTCAATATTGAAATAGTGATTTTTAGGACCTTCTTCTCTGAAACCATCATAGATATAGTACTTTAGAGCTTATTTTTAACCTTATAGTATGGTTGTGGAAACAGAATAAATAATTTATTATCATTTTAATTGTTAATTTATTCATGAAGGTCTGCTTCTTCCAGAAAATTTTAGAAGCTTTTATCCATAATTCAAATTATTTATTCTGCTTCCACACACATACCATAAGGTGTGAAAAATTTTGTTACTGAGAAACAGTACCTGAAAATCACTATTTCAACATTAGCAAGGACCATCTGGCTCCCCTACATAAAATTGGGATTACATTTATAATAAATACTTACGATGGAAATCTTACAGTCATATCTTCACACCATACCAAGAACCCAAGTGTTATTATTAATGCAGCAACTAATGTCATTCCACACAACAGCATACTTCCAACGACGTCAACAAAAGCAGAAAGAAATGAACTGAAATGTAAAATCATTACAAGTTAAAATGTGATATATTTTTCATTTCAACAGGATAGGGAAGAGAGAGACAGATAACACCTTAAATAGATAGTAGATGTCGACTGGCAGGGAACTCCAAAAATATGAGTTTTTGAGAACCTAAGCTCTCTTCTTTAATGGCATGCAACCAGCTGCCCAGTGAAAATTCAAATTACAGCATGCCAGGTATTAGAAGGCAACTATTGACAAACAAGGAAGCCAACAAGTCTCTCTCTCAAGGATAGGCCGCAACAACGGAAAAGCAACAGAAGAGAAACAGAAAAAACATTCAAACAAAAACAGAACACAAAATTAGAAGTGGACAAAGGTAAAAAGGAATCTAGAAAATGTGGAGTCCAGGACTTTGCCTGGACTGAAGGATTTGTTAAAAAGAAAGTTTCCAAAGATGAATCAGGGGTTACAGGTTTGAGGATTGTCAGTGTGAAGCACTTGCATGAGCAGCTATAAGGAAGTGTGTTTTGGACAGACACTGCTGCGGAGATTATCAATGCACCAAGGGAGGGAGATGTTGCTTTGTTTGGTTGGAAAGCAGGACATAGTTTGCAATTGATCTGGTAAATTATATGCAAGGACAGGCAGATGATGTTTTCTATAATTTTGTAGGCCAATTTTGGTAGTGTTTTGATTACTGTGGTAGGTTGAAGGATAGGGTAAACATTGCACCTGTTCCTACCCAGGGTTGTTGGGGCCTACACGGGTGGATGAGAAAGTTGTCGAGGTTAGGAGGGCACCTGAAGGCAAGCCTTGGGCAGGTGGGGAGTATTTTGGGAAAGACATTTTTTTTATCAGGATTGGATTGCAGTTCAATGTAGGCCACGTGGAGGTTTTATACTTCAAAGAAGTGGGTTGTGGTTAGGAGTGGACTACTTTTTACGTTAGTCAAGGGTGGATTTGGGTATCTGAGAAATGGATAATTCATGGGAGATTACTTTCAGGAGGTATATGGGGTATTTTCTATCAATGAAAGAATTGAAAATACAGTTGGTGTAGGATGACAGACTACTACAAGTAGAGTAAATGTGAGGCACTGTAGGGCTAGGCTGTATGGGAGGGATCATATGGTGTGTTCGGGACAGCAAGTAGTGAAGTGAAGGTACTGTAAGATGTTTGTGGGTATAATGTGCACTGAAGTGGGGATTATGTGTGTGGGAGAAAGGTGCAAATACGCTTCAAAGATAGCATATACTAAGGAGTACTAATACATTCAAAGGAAAGCATATGCTCTAGTAAATATAGCCAGTCTTATTACAGATAAGTGAATTGGATAGTGAAGAGGAAATGAAGAGTTTGGAGAATTCAATATCCTCATCACACTCACTATATATACCTTCCACCTCTTGTGTGTATTGTTTATGAATTACTGTTACTCTTCCATTATTTTTCCATTAATGTGACCTTTCCTTGAGAAAAAGTTGACTTAGATGGGTGGCAATCATTGCTGTCTAATGACTGGCACAGTGGTGGTCGACACTGAAAAGTTGGTTGCCATTCAGACACTCTTTAAGAAAAGTTGAACATTTTACTGCTTTCCAGATAGGCAATGCCTATTATTGATTTGTAGTAAGTAAAACTCTCTTTATCAGTAGTAGTAATATGCTCAAAGAAAAGCAGATGTTCTAGTCAATATAGCAAGTCTTATTACAAGTGTAGATCAGTGGAATGGATAACTTCAGGTAAGTCACAATCTTTCTATCTCTCTTTCCTGTCCTTATCAATTGTTTATTATTTTGACGTCATATCTACAACACTAATAATTTCAACAAACCTCAAAGCCCAATCTACTAATTCACACCCTGAGAAAAAGAAGACCAGGTGGAAAATTTTTTATGTGAATCTAGGTAAGTGTTACATAATGGCACCCAACTTGTGGCAAGTGGACCAATGAATTTTTGTATTGCATCAAATTATATTGTTGCTTACTTGTACTTAAGTGTGTGAATTGTTATTTGGGTTTTGGGCATATGTTATGTTGTCAAGATCAGGGCACACGCTATCTAAAAAGTTACCCAAAAAATGCTTTATGTCGAAAATGAAAATAAGGGCAATAATGTAAATGGCGTCAGACAATACAAATAATGCATATCAAATGTGATTTACATTTGCAGATTTGTATTAATGACAGATCAAATTTAAAAGTATAACTTCATGAACGATCGTTGGAAAATATGAATATTCTTAAGCAAATGTAAAATAATATGCGTGAGAATAGTCTGAAGGTAGAAGAGAATAACATTGAGGAATGAAATGAAACAAAGTAATCTGAGAATAGAAGCAAATATTTAAAGGATGGATGAGTAATTCAAAATTAAGGGAGGAGATTAAACATGGTATGTGTGAATTCACATAAAAATAAAGAATGGCAGATTACAGTAAATCAAAAATTAGATTGTGTGCAGAAGGAATTGTGAGAGAAAACGGAATTAAGTTTGAAGGAAAGTTATCGGTACTAGCTAACCAAAGTTAGTGAGAAAGAGTTAAATTATGGAAAAGAAATGAGTCGTGAGAATTGTGATATGGCGATGGAGCTGGAAAGTAGTATTTTACAAATGGACAGACTAGTGGCTACAGAAGTCAGGTAAATAGGTATAAGAGTACAGACTTTGGTGACACCCTGTAGCTATGGGGTGTACGGAGTTCATGACCAAGTTCTGGATGTAACTAAATTCAAAGATGTAGGAGGTTGTCATAATAACATATTCATATTAAACAAAGAAGATCTGTTTCAAATAAAGAGAATTTCAGTAAAATATAAGGCTGGTATGTTTAGAGCTTCCCTCGATATATTTCATATGGGGAAAGAAACTGTCCTAGGAGAAATAGCCAATTATAAAGAACTTTGAAGGTTATTCCTTCAGTGATTTTGGAATGAAGATATTCAGTGAGAAGTACAAGGAAAATATTAGGAATGGGAAATATTTATTCATAGAATGTCTCAAAATTTGTACTTTGTAATAAGTATCTAGATGATCTGTTGCCAGAAAATAAACTTGTGAAGTTACTAACAAGGCACTTATAGTGGAATATGACTCATTTAATATGTGTACAAGATATCAGAACTTAAATTGAAAGTTACTCAGTAATTACAAGTAAGACGTTGATAATTCTTTAAAAAGGGGTCGTAGAATGACAATTCTTATGAGAAAATAAGAAATTGTCTTCATTTTCCCAAATTTATATCTTCCAAAGACTAGCCCAAAACATGTGTCCTGAGAATATTATTTATGTTCTAATTACAATATATTTAAAACCATCAACATAATTCGAAATTATATTTATGCTAGTAATACCAAAATTCTACTGAGAAATATTTACCTGTCTGTCCCCTTGTATAAAAACATAGACATACGATAAATCTGAGCAGCTGATGTTACAAATAATACAACACCCACAAAAATTGCATAGTTACAATATGCTTGTGAGGCCCAACTGACTTGAAATTGACCATCTTCCTCTTGCCAAACTCCGGTTGAAAATAGCAGGCAGTGACCTCTGAAAATAAGGGAGTATTATTAAATAAGAATTTGAAAAACGTCGAAGTATTCAAATCACTACTAATTCTAGTGTATTACCTAAATTCATCTTGATGCATGCTCATGGGAACAGTTATACACAATGAAAGAATAAGAGCAATGACGTAACCAGCTATTTGACTAAGTAAGATAATATTTGATAGAGCCATTTCTTGTGAAAATCAACAAATACAGGAGTTATCTATAAAGTAAATGCTCTTCAGACGAGTTTACGTTCGCCGATCTCACCAAGACAGCATAGCTAAGTTAATCACTTATGAACTACTATACTAAGTTACATTTCGTCAACATGAAAGTGATCAAAGGAAGGATAAATGCTGAAGAAATTTAACTAAAAAATGCAATAACAAACTTATAATATCTCGTGAATTTACACTGGGAACAACACCTGACAGTTCTACAAAAGATGTTAATACTACAGATATACAATTCAGATTAAATTTTTTGTGTGTTTCGCATCTAGCACGCATTATTAAACCGGATAGCAGTTAACACATCCCGAACTGTAAAATGAAACGCGTTCTATAGATGCCTTTCAACTATTAGTAATATATAATAATTACGAATAATTTTTATTCGCCATTATAGAGAGGATATTGCAGATATAGTGTTGGCGATACTGAAGAAACTGTATTTATATCTTCGAGATGAAGATCCGTGGTATCCTTCTCCCAAAATTGCCATTGTCCCAAACAAATGACGTCATAAAGACAAACTCTGAAATGTGAGGTGTATGAATGAAACGTCGCACTGCTTTGTGTTTCGTGTAAAGTTTCATGTTTGTCCTGTTAAAACATATGAGTACTCAAACGTAACAATGCCGTGGTTTGTTCCGTGGTCAGAAAGCATTAAGAAACGAGCATGTAGGTATTTATTACAGAGATATTTGGGACAATTTTTGGAAGAAAAATTGACCTTGGATCAGCTGACTGTAGACTTGTACAATGGTACAGGCACAGTGTCAGAAGTTAAACTGGATGTACAAGTACGTGCATAAATTTTTCTATATTAAAATTTGTCATTATATATTTGGTGTGTATAATGAAATATCATAATTGTACTTGCACAGTCGATAACTACTATTAAGTTAATCAAATTTATTGGCTATTCTGCGAAATGCTTACAGTAAAAAAGACGAAAGGAATGTTATAAAATGTACAAGCCATTATTTAGAATAACTTAGATGTGTTGCATTCTTCAGAACAGTATGTTTGTAGTCAAGGCCTTGGCTTTACTGAAGTGCACTATAATATTAGACACATTTTCCTTAAGCTAAACAACCTGGAGACATTTCATTAATTTATATATATATATATACATCAGGAAATGACACTGTCAGATTTATTAAAACAATTAATAAGGATAGGAAAGAGAATAAAATTGTTTGTAGTTACCTGGCAGGCACCATGTAGGGCTTAAGTTCTTAATATTAGAAAGAAATTTCCAGTGATTGGCTGGCCAACATTTGTCTGCTCAGGTGTCAGCAACCAGCTAACTTTCTGATGAAGGGGACGGTGCCTCCAAAAATTTAAACAACTCCAAACCTTACAAGTTGCCTGCCATCTGTGAACCTTAGGAAAGTCACCTACTTTCTCTCTCTCTTTCTGGTCCTTATATATATATATATATATATATATATATATATATATATATATATATATATTATATTATATATACACACACAAACAAAACAAGACATACTAATGTTTTGAATGTATTTCTTAGGCACTTAATGAATTGGGAGAGCAACAAAACTTGCCAGTTGAATTTGTTGATGGATATGTTGAGCAAATGTCAGTTTCTATTCCTTGGTCTTCCCTTCTGAGTGATTCTAGTTATGTGGAAGTTTCTGGATTGATGCTAACAATTCAGCCTAAACAGCGTGCTGACAGTGGTATGTATTTTTTTAAATAAACGTTTTTTTATACAAAGTGTAGTGTAGGCTATTCATAACTGTTTTTCTTCATATGAAAGTTGAGAATTTAAGATAAACTTATAAATTTCTTAATAATTGTTAATTACATATTAGATGTAATGTGTTCTATTGCTTGGATTTTCCATTACCTAAAATTTATATTAACGGTTAGTATAATATATTTTTCATTTCTCTGAAATGCTTGAGATAATATATGATGACATATGCTGATGATGTTACAATACCTGTTGAGGACAACTCGGGAACTGAGATAGAAGCCAAGTTATTGCTTTGATGGTTGGCTGAGGACAGAACTTTTCGGCAACACACAGAAGAACTTTAGATGAAAAACGTTCCAAGATTATGAACAAAATTACTAGAATGGCAACATCCAAATTGCAACTACCTTTCACAATCTTCAAAGTGTTATAATGAAATTATTGTAGCTGCAATAATGGAACATGCTGCAATCTTCTGGGCAGACAGAATAAAATTAACAACACTAAATGAAAATATCCTCAAAATTCAGAGGAAAACCTTATCTAGGATATCTGGGACATACAGTACCACATCAACAAACATATTAACAGGTGAGAAAGAGAGGAGCACTATATTATCTTAAGAAGAATAATCCAGGTTAAATCACTGAAGTATCAAGTAGAGAAGCCAAGCCCAAGAGAAATCTTTAACATCATTCTTGACACCTGACAATGATGGTATGACTTGAACACTGGCCTTCTTCCAGATGTTAGGGAAAGATTAGCCATGTGTCCCCTCCAACCTATGAAATGGTTGATGTACTTACTCTCAGACCATGCGCCATACTTGCTTTACCTTAGTAGAATAAAAAAATTCAGGACATCATGTGTAACTATAAAGACCTGAACATGTGTTGCTGAAATGCTTTGGATATTAAATAAATCAAGAAGAGTGGGATACCTTAAAGGTCTTGGATCTAAAAGCCATAATCAGTGAACCATACTTAGTAACAATATTAGAAAATTTAACTAACCAAATATCCTGGATTGAACTCTGAAGGAGCTAGCTGTCACTGGAAATGTCTTCCTAACTTTCTGGTGCCTGCCATCTGTGAACCTTTCATAATGATATATATATATATATATAAGGAAAGAAAGATAGAAAAAAGTAGGTGACTTACCCGAGGTTCATTTTCAGTGATCAGCTAGCCGACGACTGAGCAACCAAAATTTGCTGCTCTCTAGCTTAGGACATAAACAATTAACCCCACCAGGCCATCAATTTTCTCTCTCAATGAGGATCTGGGAAGAGACAAGGACTTGATGGTGGTTGGGGAGATGCATACTAACTCCCCCATATTGGCACACACTCATTCAAACACATCCATCCTCAAAGGTGTCAATATTGAAATATTAACACACACATACATACAACCACCTCTCAAACACACATCAAGGTGTACACACATCCAGGGTGAAGTTCTTCATTTTTTCAAAGGTATAAGCCTACACTTCTGGAGAAAAGGAGACAGTATGTTAAAGAGGTTTGGAGGGCATCTGAAGGTACCACATCTGGAGTACTGTAGGAGGATGTTATTTTTGTTGTGAATGCAGATCACTCCAAAAGTGATCCACTGAGCTTGTGCTGTTATAGGTGCTTTGGGAGGGGGGGGGGGTAAGGTGAAGGTAAAGATCTAAAGAATATTGAGTCCAGGGCTTTTTCTGGACATGCTGAAATGAAAGTTGAAAACCTAATATATAGACTGAAAATGTTCGGTTGGTCGTACTCGATGTGGTGGCGGAGTGGATAGACGCACGCCCCGGCTCTAGGGGTGATGCACTGTTGTTTCGTGCACCCAGGTTCGAGTCCTGGCCACATTGAATTTTTTCAGTCTTTCTTCCTTCTTCCATTCCCTTCTACGCTTGACATATGTATTTCCTTGTGCATGATTCCATGCCGTACATATGATTCAAAGAGCGAATTTCCTGCCTTTCTCCCAAATATTTCTATCTTTCTTTCTATCCAATTATCAAATGCGTGACTTCGTCACTTATCCCATATATATACATACATACATATACACACATACACACACATAAGAAAAATATGTCATTTGTGTTTCACATAATAATTATAATAGTGAAGTATTAATTATAGTTATTCCAGATTTTTGTGCTGTAGCTCTATTTCCTTTCTTTTCATAGATTGTTTAAAATTATGTATCACTTGATTTCATACTTATAATTACAAATCGTAGTATTTATTTTGTCTAAAAATGAATTTGTGTGTGTTAGGTGCATCTATGTTTGAATCAATGTGGAGCAGTATGACCACCAGTATGCAGTTGGCTGAAGAATGTCTCAAACAAGGAACTACTGATAATAAAGATACAGATCAGTCAGAACCATTGGAAGGGCTACTACTTTTTGCACAAACCATTGACTCTAGTAAGAGGAGATATATTATTTTTGTTAACATTCCATCGAACAATAGTTAGATTATTAGTTCTATAATTCAACAATAAAACAACCATATTACCAATACACTGCATATCTACCTAGTCTATTTAATAAAATTTGAAGTAGAATGACAATAGCATCTGCACAGCTTCATTGTTTTGAATAATTATGAAGGTTTACTCTATGAAGGTCTCTCAACCACTGTTTACCAACCTTTCTTTTACTGTGCCCCAGTTTTATGCCCCCTACATAACAACATATATATTTTTATCCTAAATATTTAATTATTCCTTAATTGAAGCCGAATCACAACTTGGTCGGGACTTAGAAAGCAATCACTAGAAGATTATTAAGAAAGTAACAAAAAGATTATTTTCCAAAACATAATTGACACTAAATTTTAAGTAATTATATGAAATTATAATTTAATTTGACTAATTATTTAATTGTATAGTAATTTCAAGATTCAGTTTGAGGTCACTTCTTTGATTATTCTACTAAATTTAGTGAGGTCCCTGTGATTGCTGCAGGGTCAGCTTTAGTCTTTTCTTCCCTATTTGTAGTTGTGAATGACAATAGTGTTGTGTATGCCATAGCAATAATCCAATAATAAATATACTATACCTTGATTAAGCATGTTGCTGTGGTATTCAGTCCTAAGACTGGTCTGATGCAACCCTCCATGCTACCCCGTCTTGTGCAAGCCTTTTCATTTCTTATAACTGGCACAACCCACATTCTCCCTAATCTGCTTAGCAAATTCCGTCCTTGGCCTCCCCCTTCTGTTCTTACCCCACACACTTCTTTCAAATTCTAATTTTACAAGACCCCCATGTGTTAAAACATGGCCTATATTCCTTCTCTTAGCCAACATCCTCCATATTGTTAGCTTTTCCCCTATTCTGTTTAGAACTTACTTGGTAGTGATTCTGTCCACCCATCTGATTTTCAGAATTTGCCTATAGCACTACATTTCAAAGGCTTCTATTCTTTTACTTTCTGCAATATTATATAATTATTGTATTTGTACAAATGAATTATTGATGTGTTGTTCTACTCAGTCCTACATGTTAACCTATCCTCCATGGGCCTTTTCATTTCTACATAACTAGCACATCCTCCCTAATCTGCTTAGCATTTCAATCCTTAGCCTCCCTCTTCATTTCTTATTATTAATATATACTAAGAATGCCATGAATATTAACATAATGAAGTAGTATTTATTCATGCATTTTGATATTTAAAAATTATAAATACATGATAATTAATTTTCTTACAGTTTTGAGCAGAGTTAAAGTAAAGTTTGTGAACACAGTTATTCGAATAGAACATGTTCCTAAAGATAGTAGTTCTGGAGTAGGACTTGAAATACGAATCAAAAAGTGAGTATTTTTTAGTTAACATAAATTACCAAGTAAATATTAGTCAATTATGTAATAAATTTTCAGTCAAAATTTCTAATGTATTTTTTTACAATGAAAATTATTTGTAATAGTTTACATGAAACATTGAGAGCCAAGAAAAAACTTCTCTGTTGTATATGTCCAGTATATATCTTACATTACACATAAATGCCATATGAAAACTTGTTGATTTCATTGAATTGATTGACAATATACTTAATAGTTTAGATAAAATAATTCAGAAATCCTGTAGCCCTAAAGTATTATTATTATACTTTGTTATAATTTTACATATTCTGTTGATTATTGAAAGGACATTAAAATTGTTACTATGCTTGAAGGCTATCGGGTGTCATATGAAACATTTGGATCCAAAATACCCCCATATAACTTTTTTGATTTAATTTTTTTTTACATTAGGACATATCTGTTAAAATCAGTTTCCATCATTTAAAGTTTTATATTCACCTCAATTTGTCGATGAAAATGTAAGCTGAGCACCCGGCATCATTTATATTATATGAAACATATTAAACACATACACGAAATTTATTATAGAGATCGTCATTTATGTACATCAGAATTGCCTACAGAATGTCATGCTGCATAAAATGAGTGTTCGTGTTATGGATATTCTTTAAATATTATGTTTTTATTTCTCAATTTCAATTTAATTCTTCGTTTATTAGATGTATGTTTGGCTGTCACAGTTTTCTTGTATATTTTTAGTCACTATCGGATGAAAAAAACCCTTTTTTGCCTTTCAATCAGCTGCTAGCAAGAAAAAACATCATTTACCCATTCAGCTCAGCTCTGCGTATATATAAATTTTTAGGAATTTTATAGGGTGCCAGGTATTTGTTATTCAGAAAAACACCAAAAGATTAATTCCAGATTCTAATTCAGAGCATGAGAATAGATAATCAAAACAGGGCATGGTTATTCATTCATTCATTCTCCAATCACTTATTCACCTACCGATGACACTGTATGAAGTAGGATTCAGTTCCACTTATTCATGGTTTACCCTTTGCCTTTATACAGCTCATGGCTGCTAAACATCGCTGCCATGAACCATGTCTATCCACCTCCAATACCCTACCAACGACTGCTCTACCCTTCCGCTTACGTCAGCCCAATGATAATGTGGCATTATTGCGCCACTCGTCCAACAAGTAACCACCTGCAAGCCACGTGCCCGTCTTGCATTGATTTTTGCTGGGGCTGTAACTTTATATGTTACTATATGTATATAATTAATACGGACAGAAAAGAGAGAGAGAGAAAATGGCCAGCTGTCACTCAAAAGCTTTCTTAACCATTTATGAACTGGTGGTGCCTCTAAAAATTAAAGAATCCAATAACCGGTAAGCCACCAGTTTTCTATCTCTCTTTCCTGTCCTTATTGTTTTAATGAACCTAACAATGTCATTTTCTGACACACATTTATATATATCAGCTGTGTAACCAACACTTTTTTATGCTTAACATATGTACTTCTTTGATACGATTTAAAAGCAAATTTATATGTTGGCCCATTGATGAGATGTCCTTTCCAATTTCCTCTTCACTTAGTGTACCCTAATTTGCACATCAACTCACATTAAACCCAACAACACTTTAAAGTACCAGTTCTTCACCAGTTGCTATTCTGCACATACCAAATGCTCTGTCCCATATAAATGAGTCATTTGGTGAGTTCTCATTTCCTCTACTTGGAACAATTTGACCACGTACACCAACCAAATACTTACTGCATTCATAAATAGGTTATACCTTTATGGCAGAAACAAATATTTTGTGCTCTATTACTCTTCCCAACTACGTAGTACGATTAATTTCTTATATGTAGTCCACCCAGAACTACAACCTACTTTTCTGGAGTACAGAAAACTCGTTGCTTTCTCCGCCTGGCCTTCTCTTGTCTGCAATCCAATCCTGATATGAAAAAGTCCTTTCCACAATACCCCTCACCTGTCTAAGGAGTGTCTTGAGGTGCCCTCCATAACTCCACAAACATACTTGTCCACCCTTACAAGTCCTCTTGTTTAAACCCAGTTGCCACCCTTGCACTGGGAACTGGTGCCATGACTGCCCTATCTATCCACCTGCTATGACCCTACAAAATACTCCACAAAACACTACCTGCCTCTTTTGTAAAATGTTAATTGCAGACTTGGCCTAGCTTTCTATATTGACCAAACAAATTACCACTTCCTGAATGATTTGCTAATCAGCCCCTCTGTCCTTTCTAATTCACACAATGTTGAATTCCATCATTTTTGACATCTCTGTTTCCAAACACAATGTAGAGACCTGGTACCCTTTTATTATTTTTCCATTGTTTAGTCCTTTTCCTCATTTATTAATATTATTATTATCATATTTTAGTATGGACTATTTTGATGAAGCTGGTGCAGATCTTCCTGGACCCTCAGCCAGTGATGTGCAACAAGAAGCTAATAAGTTGTATCAGGTTGCCGCATTCACAACAAAGAAGTTTTATTTGGAAGGGGTTACTTTGTATACAGATGAATTTCCCTCTCGTGCAAGAACATTTTCCAGATCTGTCATGTCTCTATCTGCTAGCTCAACTCCAGAATCTAAGGTACAATGGAGATAATGTTTATTTCATTTTTTACTGATATCTATCTATTTAATTTTTTCTTCTCATTTATTTCATATAAAAACTTTTATCTTACGATTATTAGTAAAGTTAGTTTAAGCACAGAAATTTTACAGCCTAAAAGTTGTCTTTCAATTGTATATATCATATTTATGCTTAAAATCTGAAATAATATGCATAGAAATACAGTGATAAAATTTTCAATGATTCTGTATGTACTAAACATGTAATTTTCATATTAATTCTCTTAAAAACTTAACATTTGTTAAAACTAGTTTCTTAAGCAAATGTATATTAGTATTTGTTAATTTGTCCACAATATACATTTGTAGAAGGCAATTGGTTTGTTGTTACTCTATTTTTATCTTTAAATATTAAATGATTTCATGGTAAAAAAAAAGGCTTCTCAGGTTTCCACCTGGGGTTTATCTGTAGATGGTGATGTTTAGACAACTACCATTGCCATCTTCTTTGTGGTTGAAGGAGATGGAAGTCACTGTCTATAAAGAAACACCAAGTGGAAATGTGAGAAGCTTATCTTGTTCCAAGAAATTTTAAAGTATATATTGTATGTTTACTTCAGTACTGTTAACTTTTTACTTTTGAATGTTTATAGACAAATGTAGAAGAACTTGGAATCATATCTTAAGTTAATTTTCTACATACGAGTACATAATTTTATAAAATCTAATGAGATATCATGCCAAATATTTTGAATTTGTTGGAAATATTTAGATTCTCAGGATTGGAAACACTAGATGAGGAGGAAGTGTGCAGGAAGACACTTGTAAATAATTTAAACAGAGATTAGTCCAGCATTGTGGTGCACTTTGAAATATTGAGATAATATTTCATGGGGCATTATTAATGCACTACATGCTACACACAAAATCAAAACTAAAATGAGTAGCTGTTTATGTTTAATATTACCAAAGGTGGCATTTGACTTTTTCTTTTTCTTACTTATCTATTTTCACAAAACTTTTCTATTTTTGCAATTAATTTCTATCACTAAATTTTATATTTGAAGACAATTTAAATGCTTGTTATATCACAAATTATTTTTTTACAGAACTCTGATTATAATTTTGGGACTGCCCCAGTGACTCCATCGATGTCACCTACATCATCTCAGACAATTCCTACTGTAGAGGGAAATGAAAAATTGTCTTCTAATCTTTCACTAGAACCAGACCCTATTCTCTTTACAAAACTTGCTGGTCGTCAAGAGATTCGAATTAAATTAAAACAGAATGAAGTCATGTCTGGTCCGAAGGTGGATTTGGAAATTAATTTAGGTTCATTGTTAACCTTCTTATCCCCGAGACAGCTCCATGTTCTAATAGAATTACTTCATGGACTTTCAACTCCTGATATGGAAGATACAAGGTTTGTTTGTGGATTTAGTTTGTTCTGATTAATTTTCATATTTGTTGTAATCAAATATAATATAATTAACTTAATGTTGTATATATGTATATATATATATTTTAGCAATGTTGCACCCCATGCAAGATGTGTTGAGAAACCTATGGACCTAAGCGATTTTCACAGAGTAGAACAAGAGTTGCAGCAACAACTGCATCCACAATCATCTTTGCGGACTAAAGGTTTGCAGCATGCACAGGGATGGTCAACTGCATCTTTAGGTAACTCACTTAATTACCACATAAAAAGTTTGTTTACTTAGTAATATTGATTACTGAGTTTTTTTTAAAAAAAAGCTTATAATTGTAATCACTTCAATTTAATCTGTTTTCCTTTAACCCTATATAAAGTTAAAAAGGAGATCCATGACTATTTCTTCAAATGAACATAATTATATTTTTAATTTTCCCACTAATAACTTTTCACAGCTGGTGGGTGTGATTACTCCAAGACCATGGGTAACTTACTAAGAGAGGACAGTTTGAATCTAGGAAAGTAAAATAATTAAGGTGGTGGGTTGATAAAGAATCATATTGTAACTAGTATTTATTTACATCACAGCCACTTTCAGAATTCATAAAACAAACTTATAATTAAAAATAATGATAAATTATTAAAATGTCGTGTATATGTTGCCTTTGTTTCTTATTTAAGTCTAAGATAAAATTTTAATTTCATATGTATACATTTTAAGATAGGTCATTAAACATACAGTGTATAACAATTTATTATGTTTTCTCTCAAATTTTCCTATTTTAGTATTGAAAAAAAACCTAAATTCTGTTGTTTACCATGACCTATCAGAAACAATTAGTACATAACATTAGTTTGCCATGCATGTGGCTTAAGTTTAAGAAGTCATTACAGGTGTCTATCTGGCTGTAATAGAGAATCTTATTGGTTTACAGAAGTTTGAAGAAATTATAGTAATTTGAGAGAATTAAATGGTACATGATGTATGAGAAGTTCTAATGAATGGTTGTTATAGTTTAACAAATATCTATTTTAGCTGTGTGTAGGCCACACTTTTTTACAATGAATTTATAGAAAAAATGGGGTGCAGCTTGTACATGGCATTTTTTAAGTAAATACAGTAACACCCTTTAGTTCAGAACACATTACTAGTATAAAACGTTAGTATCTACTTACCTTAATTACTCTTATTGCCAATGTCAGACGAAAAACAGAACTACATAAAAGAAAGTTATTGTCAAATGAGCCTCCATAATTTTCCTGAACTTGTCAACTTTGGTGTAAACATGGCTTTAGGAATGTATAACATTGCCACATTTCACAGAACAATGCTACTTTCAGTCTACAATAAAATCATATATATTCCCCACAATTGTCTCGAAATTCACACAAGTGATTTGTACATGTCTAAATGCAGTAATATTGCATCAGTTACAAATCCAGTGGCAAACTTTAAAACTTTGTTGCCTGAGTTATGTTATTAATTTTTCTTGTAGCTCTTTTGTTTTTCAACCACCTGACAAAAGCAACAATAATTGCAGAAACATTACATGATATTTATTTTGCTTCTTATTTTTGTTTATAGTTTGGCTACTCCTTTATGTATTTAGTTTACAATTATTACAGACATTTTATGTTTTTAAAATTCCATCAGTTCAGATCATTTAGAAGAAAAAGTATATTAGTGGATTAATATGTCTTGAAAAAAATTGATGATAGCTTAACTTCATCTCAATTCAGCCTTTTTTCCCAATGAGATTCCAATATTTTCTTCCCTCAAAAAAATGGTTGCAAATCATATACCATACTTGTTTAATCTCCATATTCAATTGTTATTCCCACAAAAAAAAATTTTTTTCAGGTAAGGAAACAAAACTGCCACAAATCAGGGAAATAGATGTGTTGGGAATTTTTTTTAACATATTTCATAAACTTTGGCCATCACAATAGCTATTTGATAAAAGGCACTTAACACATGGTAGCTATTTGTTTCCATCCTATGTTCATGATGCATAATAAGAACCTGTCTCCCACGAATATTCTGGCCACTTATGCCACATTAATCCTAAAGGTCTTCATAAATAGAAAATACTGTGCTTATCTTCTCCAGAAACAGATATCCTGCCACTATCATCAGCTGACCGCAATCAATGTTCTTGGATTACACAAACTCAAACCTATTCTCCACCAATCCTTCCCACATTTAAAAAGGACCCTACCCACAATACTGCTCACCTGCCAATGGTAATGTTTGGACACTCACATCCTCCTTGTCTGCCTTTGTAGTTCCATCCCACAATTCCACCACCAAAGCTTGATTTCTGCCCTATTCATCAATCTACTGCAATCCTTCAGAATTCAATAATGTGAAAGTCTAATAACACATTAAAGTACATAACAGTAATACAAACCATACAATTTGTAAAGTGTGACTTAAAAAATAAATGTTAAATTGCTATATGATGATACATTCATGTACATATTTGTTTGTTTTCATTCTTGTGTGTAATTATGGATTTTGTGTAATTAATTATTATTCATAAGAATTCACCGAAATTACTATCTGAACTCAGGTTAAATGGAACTAATAGTGAAACAGTTTAGTACTTGTTAACAAACTTGGACAATTCTTATTGTATTATGACTTGTATTTCGTAGTTCTAATGTCAACACATTTTTATATTATTGAATTGGTAAATGTACATAAACTTTTTTTGTTTATATTATTTTAAAGTTATATTCTACTTTTCAGATGACAGTGATGATGAATTTCTGCCTATGTGTACTGGTGGTTTGAGTGAAAGTGGAATTTTGGATTCTGCTAGCATGGATACATCGTTATGTTCTTCTGTGAGCAGCACAAGTTCCACCAAAACAAACCATTTGCTTTCTGGCATACAACATAGGTAAAAATTATGTGACAGGCAGGTACTCTTATTGTAGGTGGTTCCAAATGTTTGGATCTTCAATCTTAATATCCTGAGGTATTGCTTACATAGATAATTACCATGTTGAACCGCACACATTTAGGGGTTTAGATTTTAAATAGGTGGGGGTCACTTAAAAAGGCTCTCGTCAATTAATATGTTCTATATAGCATTTTGATAATATTTGTCATTTTGTTAATGGGGTTACAAATTAATATGAAGGTGAATATATATATTCACCTTCATATTAATTTGTAACATGTATCATGATTTTCTGTGTTCATTACAATCTTTTATATTAGGTACTAATTGGTTCAAAGTTGTCTTGGTTTTAGAAAACAAACTTATTTTATATGGAATTAAATTAGTGGTAATGAATTATTCAAATATAGTTTTCTGAATTTTAATTTGCAATAAATAAAAAGGTGGCCAATAAGTCAGCATATAAATTTATTACTATTTAATTACTATAAATACAATGTTTCATCTCCCTTTTGAAACTTCCTCAGGCATAGGGAGTCAAGAAGTAAATGACATGAATTACTAAATTTTATTCCTGAGGAAGTCTCAGAAGGGAGACAAAATATTGTATTTATGTTAAGTAAATAGTAATTAAGTTATATGTTGACTCATTGGCTGTCTTTTTATTTATTGGTAATGACATATTTACTGAACTTTTTTTTTGGACATTTTTATTTCTTGTACATTTTAATAACTTTCAGAGTTTCGGGATTGGTTGGTCCTTCCACGTCGCAAAATACAGCAATCCATCATAATATTACAAAAAGGAATAGAAGGAAAATATCAAAAGGTATTCATAAACATGTCAAAATAATGATTTTATATATTCAGTTAGTATTTTTAATACTGAATATACAAATAAGCATCAAATCACATTAATTTGCTATGATATTTCTAAACATTTGTTTGTCTTTTATCCCTTTCACCTCATCCCTAGGAATGCTTTCCTCTGTTAGGGGTTGAACTAAGGCATTAATTGTACCAAGAGTGACATTATTAATCTCAGTGATGCCGAAAGATATTTATTCAACTCCTATATTTGCCATGTCCAATTATTTTAAATCCCCCCCCCCCCCCAATCCCACCCCAATCTCTTAGGAGTGGATTATATGTAATGTAACTGGTAGTGATATTGTTTGGAAATTTCATTGTCAAAGTTCAAAAAGAGCAAAGTGGAGAATTGAAATAAAAAAAAAAGTGATTGAAACTGAGAATAAGCCACATCAAACTCTAGAATAATCAATGGACAATGTAGCTATTAATGGTTAATGGGTCTATTAAAACTATTTTTCTTTTGGAATGAAAGGGTTAACAATCAGAGCTGAAGCACATGTGTCCTACTACTCCTTAAGGAAGTAAACCTACTAAATTCAGTTTATTTCGGGCAATTAACCAACAAAATGTAGGACTGGAAATTGAATTTATAAGATGAGGGAGAAAGCAAACAGGGTTTTGTTTGTTTCTATACCAAATAATCATTTTAACATTTCTGCCTGAAACAACTTGGGGGGGGGGGGGGGAGCTAGCAGATTTCTGGGAAGGTTAACAAGATTTACAATAAAGCATCATAGAACAAGTTAAACATTATTGGATTAAATAATGTAAATAAAGTTTGTCTGTTAAATAAGGTTATATCTCTTGTTATTATGTACCACTGATGTTAAATTTTACATTAATTTGATATATGTGGACACTAAATTTCCATGTAAAAGTGTAGGATTTAGTGCAGATGATGGAGAAAGCATTACACTTATCTAATATGTGTTCTGTGATTTTTAACTTTGTTGTTTCGTCCCATTTTTGCATATTTTCTTGTTAATTTACTCTGGTTGATTCTGTTGTCTTTGTTTTGCCGATGTAGTTTCATGGCCCTTGTGGCTGAACTTCAATTTGAAGCAGTTCTTCTGTCTTTAAAGAACAATGACACATACTATCCCAGTTAAGTTCCAACTAACTAGTGACTTATTGTTAGTTTATTATTCTCTCCTCCAATTTGTGCCTACTAATATTATATTTGTTTCTCCAAATATGAATATGGAAGACTTCAGCAATATTCTTTTTTTTTTATAAATTAAATCCACTCTTTTTGAAAGAAAATTGAATAGTTGCTATAATAGCATCAATTTGGACTAAGAAACAAAGTTTTAAGGGAAATAAGGTAATAAAGGAATAATGAATTACAATTTTTATGTTCCCCTTTGAATCACTGAAAATGTGGAATATAACAAAATATTCTGAACATAAAGAAAAGTAAACTTAAACATAAATAGTATATTATATTGTGACTTCTATGAGTATCCAGTCACTTTAAAAATAAGAGTGTATAGCAGGGGTATTTATGTTTTGCCATAATCATTTAAATGAATCTTTTTGCAGGGAGTAGCTAAATGATGATAATATATTTTTTTATGTATTTTTTGTTGATATTCATGCATTATTAGTGAAAAATCGCATACTTCTTATCTGTTGGAATATGAAGAATATGCTGTCTGAAATTGTAGTGGTATCCAACACACTTATTATGTCCTAAGGACCATACACTGAAGTAAAAGACTGTGTTTAATTTAATTGTGCTTTATCTTTTCAGGTCCATCTTTGTCATCCTTAGATTCTGATCCATTAGCTGAGGTTAGTCATGTACACATTAGAATGAGCAGTCTTGCAGTTGTACTTCTTCATGAAGACATTCTGACTGTGTGTGTAGATAGTGATGGAAGTACATTAGCTCATTCATCAGTCCAGCAAATGAAAGCTGTTTCAGAAGATTTCTTTTCAGAATTAGGGTTATTTGCTGTGTGCGGATATGGTAACAAGGATTTTGAAAAAGCTCATGATGTATTTCTGCGATCATGTCAACTTAACCATATTAGGTTAGTTATATCTTATTTGGTGATGAATTTTGGTTATTAATCTACAATATTCTTGTACTCTATAAATTTTGAATAACCCACCTAACAAAATAGTGTAAGTGTTTTTTTTTCATATTTAAAATTGCTTGATCACATTATGCAATAAACTGGCTTTATACATAGTTTTGGTTAGAATCTGTAGATTGATAATTGACTGGCAAAATATATATGGAACAGTGTACCAAAAGTTTGTACTGTGGAACTTAGGGATGAATATTTGGTGTTCACTGAATGAGCACTGATATTCACATATTCAGTGTCCTCAATATTAAGTGCCTATTTTTGTAACACATTCTTAAAACCTACAAGTCTCTTTGTTTACCATGTTTAAAATTTGCTGCTCAACTTGACTCTTCACATTCACGTAAGGAATGTAGTAATTTAATGTGTTTAAAGTATTGAACACAATATTTTGTGAAAAATGGTTTTGTAATAATTTTGTCTTAATAATAGCTCAGTTTGGAACAATTTTTTTATAAATTTGTCACTATTTATTCAAAAGCGATATTTCGTCTCCTTTTGATACTTCCTCAGGCATAAAATTTAGCAATTCATCATAGTTACTCCTTGACTCCCTCAGCCAAAAATATTATTGAATGTACATGAGAAGGATTTAGTGTCACGGACCATCTCCAGCACCAGCGACGATTACTGCCGAAATGATCAATAACGTGAGATGAATAGGGCGGCGAGTATTATTTTATAATAAACATTTATTATGAAAAACTATTTACTCTACTTGGGCTTCCAACCAGGTGAGAGTAGGCATTGGCCACGTTTCGATGACGGTCACTGCCATCATTGTCAAGTATACACTTGAACTTCTGAAGCAGTAGGTACACCAGGAAAACCATCGCTCTACCATTTACTCTAAATTTTTCAAATTTACATATATGATACAATTTGCTCACTTTAAAGTTATAAGCCAGCAATTTTTTCAATGATAAACACTATATATATATATATACAATAATTATACCAAGTAAATTTTTTACAACTAAATCCAAGAGCTTTACACTAAGGAAATTTAAATGGGCTTTCTCATAGAGAATAACTAACAGTAATCCTACTTAGAACTGGCAGTACCAGGAAAAGGTAACAAAAGTGGTATTTACCTGCTGTCTCAGCTTGCCTGGAACTTGTAGCTGACCCCTTAGGAATTCTGCGTTGAATTAATATCTACAATTTCTCATTTCTCCCTCTTGTCATTCTGAATCATCAAATCGTAATCTATGTCCTTAATGTTCCAGAATTTGTTTCTGCTGGTATTTTTAATCATTTTCCCCCTTTGCCTTATTTTGTATTCTGTTGGTGGCAGGGCTCAATATTGTCCAATCAAAATTATTGTCTATCTATCTGGGAGGAGCTGTTTGCCCCCCTCACTGACAATTTTGGGGGAGAAACACCATCCTGCTTACCACTCAATGTCACCAAATATCACAGGACTTGGGAAAACCCTCAGATGTGTTGTTGTGTCTAACTTTTGTTACCCCTGTCAGTAACCCACTCATAGCTTGCCTTTGCTTCTGTACCACCAAATTCCGAGTAGATGTGTTTTATCATTACAAGCTGATGCAGATGTCATTTGCTCATTTACAGCTTCTGAGTAGGCATATACAAATAACTTCAACATTGAATGCTTGCCAAAGATTGGTCATATCCCTGGAAGCTCCTTTGCTCACAGATTGGGACCACTACATTAAGGATTCTTTTCCAAATCAATTTCAGAGAATTAAATATAAATTTCAAATAGGAAATAAATATTGAAATATTTTGTTGTGACCTTCCAACACATGTGAGGGGAAATTGAAGAAAGTGTGCTTTGAACTGTCACTATTTGAAAGAAAAACATATTTGTTGTATTGTTTGCAGCAGATGTATATCAATAACTCAAGTTTAAAAATTGCATTTTTTATGAAAGGTCACACTGCAGTAACATAATAACAAACACTATTTTATTTTAATATTAAAGAATATTGGGGTCAATAGTAATTTTCTTAGTAAAACATTATTGGTATTGTTTGAAATTCTATGTTAAATTTATTTACTTATTAGGCTTCTAGCTGCACCTGTAATAATTGAAGGAAATGAAAAAACTACCTCACAGATCAGCTCATTCACTGGTACTCTCACATCTGCAAGCCTTGAACTTTTAGAATGCTTAATTGACAAAAAAGCCCAGGCACAAAATTCAGTTGCTGAGTATGTTGAAGTAAGTACTTAAAACCTATTATACTTTCTGTATTATTGAAGTTTACAGAGTTACATTTATAGTTGATAATGGTACACTTTATAAGCCTCCAGCCTCAGGGTCTATATGAGACTCTAGTATAGATTGAATTTAGAATTATTTATGAGTAGTAGTTTTTGGACATTTACCATCATTAAGATCAGCCCACTTGACCATCTCCAAATTCCACAAAATATCACAACCTAAAGCTAAAATGGCCAAAATATTGTATATGAATGTCCTTTGGTTTAAGGAGGCATTGTTAATCTGCAGTATTAAGGGCCAACTTTAACAATATGTTTAGCTGATGATACACTAGCAGTGGCAAAGAAATATGAGGTGGAGATATTGAATAATGCTTTAAACAAAACTCATTCAAAATTATTATTCACTATTGAAATAGAAGAAAATGGAGAGATTTAATTTTTAAGCATTAAGATAAAAAGGAATATGAATAGCCTAAATAGGGAATGGTATAGTATAGTATAGTATGGTATTGTATCAACAACATTAAATTTTAAATCTGATCACCCATTCCACATAAAAAGGAATGTAATTATGAATTTGATGAAAAGATGAATAAGTCTAACTAATGAAGGGATGATGAGAGTGAAATAGAGAAAATATTGAAAAGGAATGTATACCCAAAGGGATTAATTAAGAAATTATGGAATGAATTCTTGTATAAGTGTAGTAAGATTAAATAGATATAGTAGTATTAATATATTAATAGAGAGTAGTAATGAATGTGCTGAGAAATTTTCTGAAGATGATAATGTATATAGATAGTAATAAGAAAATTGGATTGTTTAAATATTTCAAAGTAGAAAATAAGTCTGAGTTAATTGTTAAGAAAAAATGTGAAATAGTGTAAATGTAAAACCTGAAAGAGAAAAGTGGTACTCTGGTATTAGTTACAATAAAGGCATGACTGATAAATTTTAAAAAATGAATTAAAGAAAAGGTTTGAAATTTTAATAATAATAACACTTATAAATAAAATAAGTTGTAGCATCTGAAAGCAAAATTGCAGGCTGGAGTTAAAACAAGTACAACTTTATCCAAACATTTGGGTAAGAATAAGCATGAGGCAGATTGGGTTAATATTGAGATTGTACATATATAGAATAATTTAATGAAGAGGAGATTGTTGGAAAGTCTGTATGAAAATTGAAATGTAGTGAATAATTAATGTTAAGTGCTAATAACAAAACCTTATCAATAATGTTTAAAATTGTAACTCAAAAGATGTGTTGGATGATTTGATTAAAAATGTAGTATACATCCTGAATAATTTTTTCAGGAACCTGTTAGCTTCAAGAGTACTGTGATTATTAATTATCAAAAGTAATTTTATTTCAAGGAATGATTAGTATTTTCTGAAAATAAATTAAATAACATTATTCAGTTTCTTTGGGTATTCAATTGTCTGAGTAGAAAAAGAGAAAAATAGATGAGAAGCAAACCAGAGAGAAGGATTTCAGAGAAGCAAACCAAACAACTGAGTTAGGTTTATTGGTAGACTGTGATGACGATGGCAGAGCTCGCTGTTGATACATTGTATAACCAAACTTTGACCTGGGTTGAAACCCAAGAATTGTATTTGGAACAATAAATTTTGCTTGTGCTACCAAGTTTTCTTGGTATTACTTCATACCACATGTAAATTGTGTTTATCTCTGTCATGAAATAAATTTTATGTTTTAAAGTAATGGGACTTTCTCTTTAAGACATTGAAATACAGCATTTGCAAATTTTATGTAAAATAATGAAGGAATTACAAACTTTTTTTTGTAGCTTTTGAAATTTGTTCGGGAATCAGACAATGAAGAAGAAGCACAGGCATCATATCCTTTCAGTTCACAACCAAATTTGAAGCTTCAGTTCAAGCATTCTCTAAAGGCTGTGAGACTTGGCCAAACAAGACAATATTCACACCCAAGAACTGAGCTGAAGTGAGTTACTACTACTACTATTATTATTATTGTTTCCTCATTTGCTAATCTTTTAAATTTTATTAAATCATTTATCCTAACCAATTGCAGATTTATACTACAACAGTGCTGTTCAGAAATAGATATTTCAATTGTTGATCGAATTACTGCCTTGCTGAATCCTCAACCTTTATGTAGACGCAATTTTACAAAGTATGCTTCAGGAAATATTAAGGATGTTATGGTATGCTGACATAAATTATAAATTTTTATTCTTACATCATTTTATTGCTCTTTAATTTGATGGAAATGAATCATTATTTACTTTCTCTGAACTGTATTGTACCAGTTATTAAATATAATGGAAAGTAGTTTTACAATTAAA
This sequence comes from Eucriotettix oculatus, assembly GCA_034510155.1. NCBI lineage: Eukaryota > Metazoa > Arthropoda > Insecta > Orthoptera > Tetrigidae > Eucriotettix > Eucriotettix oculatus. The sequence continues at coordinate 99,660,096 of CM067376.1, forward strand.
ATAAAAGTAAGATTAACATACAGTTTTCATGTTGTGGTATTCAGTTCTAATACAGGTCTGATCTGACCCTTCATGCTAACCTATCATGTGCAAGCCTTTTCATATCCCCATAAATACCACACCCTCCCTAATCTGCTTAGCATATTCAATCCTTGTCTTTCTCTTCTGTTATTACCCCACACACTTCCCTCTAATGCTAATTTTACAAGACCTTTGTGTCTCAAAACTTTCTCTTTGTTAAAGTTCTCCATATTGTTTTCCCTTCTCTTATTCTTCTTAGAACTTCCTCACTAGTTATTCTATCTGCCCATCTGATATTTATATATTCATCAGAAGGTTAGGAAAGCATTTTGAGTGACAGCCAGCTGTCGACTAAGCAGTCCAAAATTGCTGCGTGACTAGCTTTCACTAGTGAACAATAGACACCATCAGGCCACCAACTTTCTCTCTCAATGAAGGTCAGCAAAGAAGCAAAGAATTGATGGGCGCTGAGGAGATGTATACATAGATAAATTTCTTTGTTAACACACACACGCACATATGCAAACACATCCTCAAAGGGGTCTGTACATACTACCACACATACAACTACATATCACTGCATACATGCATATCTCAATGTATAGATACATATCAAGGTTTTAATACATATGTACTCCAATGTAAACAAATGTGCTTGTGCTGTTATGGATGGTCAGTTTTGGAAGGAGGGGAGGGGGGTGAAAGTGAAGGTTGAGTCTAGGTCTTTGTCTGAACTAAAGGCATGCTGAAAGGAATGTTCTCATAGATTATGTTCAGCGTTTGAAGAATCGGGCATAGGACTTTGAGGGGAAGCAAGGGTGAAGCACTGGTTGAAATTATTGGTGTTGTGGCTCCAGGCATGGGCAGCTATCAAAAATCAAATCATACACCAAGTTTTCTCTCTCTTCTGTAGCTTGTTTGAGGCTCTTCACTTATTGTCAAAATTTCTTGTGAACCCATAATGTCCATGATCGTTGGTCAATAGCTAACTAAGAAATCTGTGTGGTTTCACAAACCCGCAGTTTCTGTCACAGTTTGTACTCTTGCCAACTTGCTCTGACGGCGAGTCAAATGCAGACAATACAGTCTAGCAGTTTGAAGGCCAACTTTGCTGCTTTCTGGGATGGAAATGCAACTGCATGTTAATTATATCTAGACATGCAATCTTCCCTGGCTTTCAAAAATTTGACATTTTCCTGTATCCCCGCCAATTGATGCCTACTACTGATTTGAGGGTAATCAGCTGCTGTTCTCTGTGTCTCTCTTTTTCCTATCCTAAGGAATTAATTATTACGATTTTGCCACCTTATTTTTCCTTGCTTCATTTGGATGTATTGCAATACAAATATATTAAAATTAATTTAATATAAATTGGCCCATGTTGTGTCCTAATTCATTATATGAATAAAGTGCTATTTTAATAACATGGCATTGATGCCTTTATATAAAATAGATTTTGTATGAATATTCTGTCTCTGAAGCAAGGAGGCTTAAATAGTCTGTTTGGCACTTCAGTCATGTAAAAGAAAATTATGAACATTACTGTATCATTACAACATGTATATAAATATTACATGATTATTTATGTAAGTAATAGGCTTTGGTAAATTATACTGAATAAAGTTTTTAATTCATAATATTGATTTTCCATTGATTGTGTAGTCACAACAGTCCTGTTTTTATCAAGCAGTGGAAAGCTCTTCTCTGCCAGACAGCAAGACAGATGTGAAAGTTTCTTGTGACTTCTTTAAAATAAATCTAAGGTATGTATAAAATTTATTTAAATGTTAAATAAAATCCCTTAAGTTCATTTCATAAATTATTCACGTGTACATCCTCATTTACTTATTGAAACATGGAAACAATATTGGAATCGGTACAAACTCAATACAACCAAATGTATATCATTGGCATATTATTGGTTATTATTTTTTCTGTTGTTAGAATTATTTTAATTATTAATTCTAAAACATTACTAGTAAATTTTCCCACAGAAGACAGAGAACAACAACAAGGCTTACAGTACATACTCAAGAAAAAAGAATTGGTAGTGTAACTCACTTTCTGAAACATAGCAAATCTAAAAACACTAACATTCTAAGGTTTTGTGCTTTATACTATTCTTTGACCTCTAATTATTTGTAGTAATACCATAGAATTACTTTCAACACAGTACTTGTTCTGCGTTGATAACTTCATTAAATCAATTTATGACAAATATGATTTTCATAAGGGTTTCTGATTCTTTTTAACTTGTCTCTTTAATTATCATGACTTTAATTCTTGGTCCCACAAGCAAAGTTAAAAATCATTCTGAAATAATCATGGACTGATCCTTCATTAACCAAGATTGGCTGTTGTTTAAATATCATGTACAGCATCCTAATTTGCAGACTTTTTCACTACTCATAATCTCAATTTGTTTTCTGCAACTTTTTGAACTATATCACCTTCATAGTTACATGTCATTCCAGCAGTCTAAATATGTGAGGAAAGTAGTAAAGAAATATACATATAAGTTCTTGTCAGTTTAAAACATTATTATTACTGTGTGGAAGTCTTAATTTCAAATTCATTATTTATTTATTGACTTAATTCTGCAGAAAGACTTTTTAAATTGAATATTTACACACAGGCAAGTTTTTTAACAATTTGTGGTGACAAACTGAATTAATGAACATCTGATCTCATTAATAATAACTCGATCTTTAGTTTATTGTTCTTGTAAATTACTCCAAATATATATTAACACTTGGTGTACATCAATCATTATATATATAAAATGAATTAACTTTCTTTTTGTCCTGATTTTAATATCAGAAGTGATGTTTACCCTAGCATTTGGTTTCATTTTTTAATATTATTTTAAGCTCAATCAAGTTAAAGCATTAAAAACTTACTTGAATCAAATGTAAGAGTTTTCTGTTGATTTATTGTATGTTTATGAGAGGTCGCAAGCCAATAAAAGTTATTGAACATACACAACTTTTTATATAGTGTAGTCATAAAATAATAGTCCTCATTAAAACCAAAGAACTGAAGTATAAATTAACTTTCTCTTTTTTATGATCTGAGGATATGTTTCATAATATAATAGCTTTCTCCTTTAATCTATTTAAACTGCCATTATTTATTGAATGTTTTAAATTTGTTTGTAGGTTTCCTACACCAGACTTGAGACCAATCCATGATATGGATCGGCCTCCGTGGTGGAAGCGATGTGTGAGGAAAGATATTCTTATTTTTGAATTAAGGGAATTGTCTTTTCATACAACTATGGACTCGAATGTACCATATGGAAGATTTGAAATCCAGTGCAAAGATGTTTTAGGACTGTTCCAGGTATTTAATACCTGTTAATGTGTTTATTTATCATAATATGTAATAATTGACACTTGATTCTTACATGTGAATTGATTTTATTTCTGTGTTTAGGAAGCTGAAACTGATTCCAAAGTTCCATTTCTTAAAGCTTCATCAGATGATAAAAATGGTAATTCTTTGCCGGATGGTGGGCAAGGTTTTGGATGGCCAAGGTATTTGGTATTTAATGCTGTATCATGAGAAACTGTAAATTATTTAGGATCTTAGGTTTTCAAATAAACATAAATTTATATTTATCAATTTAAAAACTCGTAAGAATTAAACTTAAGACAAAAGATAGCATGCAATTCAATCACTACTCTTCTTACCAAGTTAGAGCCATTCTTTTCTAAGTTGTATCCATTGATAATCCAAAGACACACAATATTGCAATTGAGTGTGATAGGTAAAGGCAGATGTTAAAAGACTTTGACTTCAGACCCTTGTCAAATGTGTTGGAAAGAGATATCCCAAAGACAGAGTTCAGAATTTGATGAAATGTGGGATATGGCTTTAATGAGTGTCAACTTGAAGCATTGGCAAAAAGTTTTGGATATCTGTACTTCAGCATGAGCAGCTTTTGGGAATTGGGGTTTAGACATGTTGACTATACAAACTTGGTTGCTGTTCACCAGGAATTACCTCTTTTTCCAATAAAATATCTACCACTGGGCACTGAGATGACTCCCTCCTATTCCAACCTGTTCTTAGGGGAACTGAAACAGCAACACTTAAATTTCTCCTCTGCCTGAACCCTTAACCTGGTTCAGGTTCATAGATGATATATTCATTTTAAGGACCCTTGTACCAGATGAGGTGTCCTTTCTGATTTTCTACAGAACCTAAATACAAATTTAGTTGCATTCCACCTCACATTCCTTCACTTCACTTTCCGGCGAGTCGTCGGCTAGCCAATCACTGGAAATGTCTTCCTAACTTTCAGTTGAAGGGGGCGGTGCCTCCAAAACTTCAAGAACTCTATACCTCACAAGGTGTCTACCTTCTATGAACCTCAGGTAAATCACCTACTTTCTATCTCTCTGTCCTTTCCCTATTAATTGTTTTAATTAACATGACAATGTCATTTCCTGAATCAAAATTTTCCCTTATTTTCTATCCTTGCTTACTATTCAAATGTTCAATGGGTTGACTTCGTCATGTTTCAAACATTTCATTAATTTGTAATCTATCCTAATGGATGCTCCTAATAACTCTTCTATCCCACTTCTCTATCCATCCCAACTAATTAAATCATATAACCTACAAGGTTGATGACAAGTGGCACATCAGTGACATAGCCTAATGATCAAGGCACTCTGTAGCTACAGCAAACACTCTGTGATGATCCGGGTTTGAGTCCTGGTGGCACTACATATTTTCAGTCTTTCTTTCTTCTTCCATTCCTCTCTACACTTAACTTTCTCTGAGCATGCCAAGTGAATTATATAAAGTGAATTTCCTACCTTTCTCTCTCATTTTTTGTACTTACTATCCACACACACACATATGGTTCACATTCTGGTAAGGTTTGGAGTTTTGGAGGCATATATTATATATATATAATTAAGAGCACCAGAGACATGACTCATCTTAAAAAAAGATTCTCAAATTATTGACCAGATGAAGTCAGCATTCGAACACAACATTTCAGTGAAATTCATATCCGTTATCATCAGGTGCATAGTGCATACTGTTGAGATGACTTTCCCCTTTATAGGTCTGAGGTAGTGTACTGCAAGTGCTACCCACATTAGATCCTCCAGACATCAAGACAAAAAGAGCTGCAGTGAATAATTATACCAATCAGAACTTGGAAAGTCAAAATTTTATAGCAAATTTTATAACACAATTTCATTGGCACTTGCAGTACACTACCTGATACCAACATAAAGGGATAAATCACCTTGACAGCATGAACTATGCATCTGTTAATGGCAGATATGAATTTTGCCAAAGCAATGTGTTCAAACACTGATGTCAATCAGTTGATCAATCGAGAATCTTTTATGAAGTCATTATCCCTGGAAAGTATACATTATTTGAAAACTGGTCTTACTGAAGTTACACTCCATCACTAAGCCTGGATGCCACCCAAGTTATTAAATGGCTTATGTTAATCAAGTTTTTCACACTTAATAAACACTCCTACTGACACAAATAAAAGAAGTTCACAAGTACAATCTTTCATTATCATTATGTATAACAATTTAACTAGAACATTTAAATAATTATATCACCAAGTGCTATATGCTGTTATATTAACAAAAACTGTAATATACTGTGCAGTTCTGATTGAAGGTGTACTTATGAATAAGTCATTGTAGAAGAAATTATTAATAAATGAACATCATTATTAGAATATTAAGTGAGATTATTATTCAGATTTTGAAACTTAAATTTAACAATATTAAATTTACATGACAGAGCTGTTATTTTGGTGTATCCATTGAGTAACCCAAGAGAGTTGGATGAAATACCAGAAGCAAATATAGAAGATTCTATGCCACCCTCCTCCATTCCTCTGGAAAATTGTTCTAACAGAGAACCATCACCATTTAGCTCAAAAAAGGTGATTCATGAGAGTGATACTCCTCATAATAGAAACACAAATCAGGATATGCAAGGTAATTTTGCAAAATTACTTAATTTTCCTGTTTTATTATGTTGCATTGTTTTATAATAAAAATTGTACAATTTATTAATTCTTTATATATAAAATCAACCAAGAATGATGGGACATTATCACAATAGACTGTATAAATTAGGTGGAGAATTATTGGCTTGCATTAAATTGAGAGCTTGTCTCACCATATTGGTAGGTAAGGAACTTGTCAAATTTTCCAATAAAATAATTGGTCGTTCAGGATAGTGCACTTCATTGACAATGTCACATCCTTACTCACTTTTATATATGAGGTGACCACATGTTGAACATTTACTATGGTTCGATCAATTGCAATTTTAACATTTATCTCTTTCTCTAACTCCACAGTCTTGCCAGTTGAAGTTGAAGAATGTGTGTTCCATTATTAGTTTTATCCTAGAATATTGCAAATTGAAATCTGTTAATGCACTAAGCTTAAACTCATTTGCTGAAGCTTTAGATAAGGTTCTCAACAGACCAGTGATTTGATGATAAATATCATCCTCACCTTTTTTCTTAAATACTGCCCAGACAGCATATGATGATAAATCTGCAGTAATTTTAGTTTGTATGTGATGAATGAAATTTGCTCAATTATTGGTGCTTCCCATAAGACTTCTAACTTTTATGAACCCATTTCTTTTATATCTTTAATATGAACTTCTTGTCCGTGAACTAGATTTCTTTTAGTGGGGTCACCTGGAAATTCAGTTTTATAAATTCAAGGTAAATTCAGGTGCTTTTTGCCAAATAATATGGCTTACGTTCATAAAGTACTGTTTGTTTTGCCTGCATTTGAGCATTTTTCATTGCCATTATAACTTCCTTGACCTTGCATTAGAAGATGAAGCAGTTGCTAACTACTTCTTAAACAGTTTCACTTTTTTGCTGAAAACATTGAGGTAACACCTTCCTCTCATATGCAGGGCTTCATTTCACATTGAATTGCTTGTCAAATACAGCTATCACCTTATTATAGTTCTTATCAGTTTCAAATAACTAGTCTAATTGAGTCCATGATATATAATAGCATAATTTTAGCCACACAGAAAATGATGAATTGTAGCTATCTTATTTACAAAATGTCCTTTTTGTTCACTAGTTTCATAGTACAACCAATTTCTACAAGCCCATTATAATAATAATATTCCTTATTATATCTACTACACCACACATAGATCATCCTACATAGTTAATATTTCTAACCATTTTAATTTTAGAGCCCTGAGTTAGTTTAAGTTCACATGACATACAATACATTTATATTAGCTTCATTCACCAATACATGTTCTGTTCTTTCAAACTATTAATACAAGCCAATTTTTTCTTTCACCAACCGAGTTTCCTGATCATCCTTCTTTTTCAATACTAATATCATTAGCAAGACATTTTTCAGCTCTACATTTTACCTTATAGAAACATTTTAATCACATTTGCACATTTGGCTAACAAATGAATCATATTACCAATTTTCCCTCAGAATGGTGGAATCTTTCACTGTCACTGCATCCATAAATCTATTATCAGTTACATTAATAACTCTGAATTGGCCTTTCTAATCAAAAGTGTAAAACAGCCTACTTTCAATTCTGAAAATATGATTAATCTAAAATCTCTCAGTCCATTTAATTAACATTATTGAGTTAAATTTAAATAAAAATATTTTCTTTCATTCATAAAATTGAAGAGTGTGTCTGTATGTTTGTCTCGAATAGGCTCCGAAACGGCTTAACAGATTTCAATAAAAATTTGAAAGTTTAAAAAAAGGAGTTTTAACTTAAATATTCCTGCATATTTGATTTCTATATATTGCAGAAAATATTAATATATTATAAATATTAATTCTATGAGAAGATTTCTTTGCATACGTGCATTCGAGTCTTCAAAAAGTAAATGCAGGTTGCCTATACTATTGATCTATGCTCTGAAACTGATTAATAGATTTCAATTAAAATTTCAGGGATCGAAACAGGAATTTTAACTGAAATATTCATGTATGTTTCATTTCAATTTCTTGCAGAGTTCAGAAGATATTAATGTAAATAGTTATAAATACATTGAATTGCCATGTGAAAGGCAGAATGAAAACTAACTGTCAGTTGTAAGTCCTATTAGGCATTCCTATACCATTCATCCCACTTACTGTATTATTACAAATGTAATTTTGGCAGCATAAGAGGGGGGGGGGGGGGAGTATTCATTCTCACTCCGTCTATTGTTCCAGTAAGATTCGTGCCATAATTAACCAATTGTTGGCATAGAAATAATAAACTTCTATGGATCAATACAATGTGTGTGTAAATTAGTCTTATTTGGCGTGTCAGGTAAATTTTAATATTTAGTAATTGCTCATTTTTATTGGCTCCAAAACATGTGAAAGCAGGGCCTGTTTAAAACAGACTGTGAGTTATAAGGTTTGCCCTGAAACAATCATAAATAAATGATACCGTACTTTTTATATATTCGATGAATTCAACTTTATCAAAATTCTGTACCTTTTGTTTTATTTTTAGAGCAAAATAAAAAGAACTATTTCCACATGGACAAGTGGCGGGCATAGTTGGTGAAAAATATTTATAGAATAATGTGACCATTAAGAAATGTGTTATTCTGTTCTAGTTAATTATTAGTAGCTTAAATGTAACTTTTCTTCGTATAAGAGTCAATCTTGCTTTCCATTTAATAAAAAAAAATTCATTTTCTTATACATGTATGCATATTTACTCAGCCTTGTAATGATGAATATTCAAGGCAGCAGAATTTTGATTGACGAAAACATACAAACTTCCAAATATGAATTGACATATAACAATTTCCTTTTATTTAGGCGATGGTGAAGAACTTGTTATTCCTGGAGAAAAGCAGGAAATAGCTGAATTCATAGAATATGCTTCAAGAAATTGTAGAATACAGTTTGAAATTAGTCTTCCCTGTGCTACCATGCAAATATCTTCAAAACATTTATACGAGTTAATTTATAACAGGTATGAATATTCTATTGGTAGTTATTGCAAAATGGAATAAATACGAAAATTAAATTTATTTTTTGAAATGGTTTACTATATTTACATACCTATTTTTCAAAGCTGAAGAGTTAGCCATAATGATCTAGTTATTAGTAGTAACATGAAACTTATTATGATAAAGCAACTGAAAAATAAATAAAACTTATTTCTCTGGATTGATGTATACCTTGTGAATTAAAAAATAGTATCAAAGACACTTATTAAAGGTAAGGAAGTGAGAAATAATGGAAATACTCTTACATACTTAACTATTAGGATATATACACAAAAAAGAAAATAGAGGTTGAAAGTATAAAGGAAAGAAATGTGTCATAAAGGAAGAGAATGTGTAGTTAGGGGAAAGGTAAGCAGTTAGAGGAAGTAGATTCAATATATTGCCTGGCTTGTAGGATATATTGGAACAGGAGTTCCCAAAGATAAAGTATGGCAAATAGAGTGTAAGACTTTAAGGATGGCCAGTATGAATCATTGACCAAAATAATTAGTTTTGTGTAGACATGAGTTTTTATTGGGAATTGTGATTTTAAAAGTAGTGTGGTGGTTATAGGTACTTATGGGAAGAAGTCATTTTGTTTGACAGAAGTAGAATTTGAGGCAGAATCTGAATTCACCTAGTTAAGTGTTTCACTGAATAAGAAGTTCTTGGGATTTCACCCGGGTTATGTCATTCAGGTACCTGAAGACGATGGCGGATATAGCCTTTGAAACATTGTATCTTATGAATGACATAACCTGGGTGAAATCCCAAGAACTTCTTATTCAGTCTATCCACCGGGAAATCCTACATTCTCTAACTGTTCACTGTTAACAATGCCTTGAGGCATAATGTAATTCATGCTTTGATCTAATTTTTCTTTCTGATTGTTAGCTTTAATGGTGACATTTGACAGAAGCTTTGGGTTCTGTAAGAAGCTGAAGTGTATTTGAATGCCATCAATTGAAAAGAGCAATCATAGTAGTGACACAGCACCATGAAGTGAATGGTGTGGCATGAGCCTATGCTTGTCAAAAAATAAGTACACCCAGACTGCTAACATGAGGAAATTAGTGTGAACTGAGACTTAATCTTTAGCAACCAATAAGGTATCAGGGGGAAGTGGTCTTAGGGTTTCCTGGACAAATATTTACAAGCATTGGTTCTTTAGATGAAAGAAGAGAATAAAGTGAAGCGGGAAGTTGGTATGAACTAGGCTTAGCATCTGATTAATCAGGGTTTAGCACTGGCACAAGTGCCTACTTAGTATTATATTTTCACAAGTTAGGCATTTTGTGTTGTGCTCAATATGTTCAGTAAGAGATCTTTTGATTTATCTTATTTATAATGTATGGTAGTTGGCTATTTATTTGGTTTGAGATGTATGTTACATAGAATGTTCTAGTATTCCTGTTATATACATTGAATTACTCCTTCATTCATGATATAATAATTTTGAAGCCAGATGTTTAAAAGTATCTTAAATCTTAGTAATTTTCTGTGACTTAATTAACAACACTGTTGAAGACTGAATATTCATTATATTTCTAATAAAAATAACTAAACAACAAAAAAAAAATTTCAGAGTCAATACTGATATGTTTTTGTGGGAACCAGCTGCACCAAAACCTTCCAATTCTGATATTTATTCTACTAAAGGCCATGGTATTGATTTGGCATCAACGTTACTCCAGGAATCGGTTTATCCAGCTTTTAGTCTTTGTAAATCAGGAATACAGTACGGTAATACATTATTACAGTTTACATTATAATCTATTAGTCTTATATCATGTATATATTATATATAATTACTTAATCATTCATTACAAATGTATCTGTAGTGGTGTTCACACATTTCATTTGTACTGAGGAGGGAATTCATGTTTATGGATATGGTTCAATATTTTTACGAGTAGCTACAATTCTGTGAAAAGTAGTCTATTCATGAACTTTGGCTTTCTCTGAGAATCTTTTTAATAAATGATTCTTGTTCAGTCATATTGTTGTCGAAACAAATTTCCATTATTATTGCCAACATTGTTCCACTCTATAGTCCCCCAAAATAAATAAAGTATTTAAACATTCATATTTTATACATCATATGCCATAAATTTCAGTTATGCAGTCAATATACTTAATATAATGAATTTGGCATGGCTGACTTCCAGCGGTGTAGTGGCTAGTTCGTTCCCTCACAACACAGAGTCCTGGGCTCGAATCCTGACATGGGCTAGGATGTTTGTGCAGTCATGGTCACAGAGACTGGGATTAAGACTGCTGAAGAATCGATATGCTGACCATGTATGTTAAAAGAGGACAGTCCACAGTCGACCCAGTAGGCCAAGGTCCTGAATGGACATTAGAACTAAGGAAGAACCTTTACCAAAAATGAAAAGTGCCAAAAGTAATCTCTTTTCAAAGGGGTAATATTTTGGAGGGACATAAGTTAATATTTTCTTGTTGATACCATTAACAACAACAGGATTTTCTGTAATAGAAAACTTATATTTTGTTTTAGTGTCTTTATGGATACTAAGTCCATTATAGTATGCTATCGATAAATAGTCTCGTCATGTTTAAGTGTACCAAATTTTCTGAAGAGGTGTGCTCTTAAATGCTATTTGACTTTCATAGGTGCATGACATATTTAAAGTGGAAGTAAACTTGTTTTGTAATAATTGCCTATTTTCCATCATTCACCAAAAGCCAAAGTATCTTTATAGTGCAGCAATTCTCATTTAATGACATGATATGAATTACATAACTCAATGACTAATAATCAATTGTGATGCATACAAACATGTAAAACATGATTTTTCTTATTGTATTTATTGTTAGCCTAACGTTGGGTGCAAGCACAATGGCAGATACAAATGAAATTTCTTAAACATAAATACTTCTAATCTAAAAAACTAATCACAATCCTTTAAAATTTCTGTTGTTGTTGTTGTATTCAGTCCTAAGACTGGTCTAATGCAACCCTCCACGCTAACCTATCTTGTGCAAGCCTTTATATTTCCTTATAACTAGCACTACCCACATCCTCCATAATCTAATTAGCGTTTTCTATACTTCGCCTCCCTCTTTTGTTCTTACCCCACAAACTTCCCTCTAATGCTTATGTTACAAGACCCTCATGCCTTGAAGCATAGCCTATTAATCTATCCTTCTCTTGGCCAACATCATCCATATTGTTTGTTTTTCCCCTATTCTGTTGAGAACTTCCTTGTTTGTGATTCTATCCACCCATCTGATTTTCAGCATTCACCTATAACACCACATTTCTAAAGCTTCTATTCTTTTCCTTTCCCCACCTTCTATCGTCCACGTTTCGCACCCATATAACGCCACACTCCATACGAACATTTTTAGCAACAATTTCCTAATATTCACATTTATATTACCCGTAGATAAATTCCTCTTTTTCGCAAAAGCCTTCCTTGCCTATGCTATCCTACTCTTTATGTCTACTATACTTCTATCATCCCTAGTTATTACGTTTCCCAAGTAGCAGAATTCCTTAACTTCCGTCAAAATATCCCTTCCCAATCTAACACCCTTTGTTATTCCACTGTTTCCCAAACTAAACTCCATTACCTTGGTTTTCCCTCTGTTAGTCGTCATATTAAACTCTTTCTCCAGGACCATGTTCATGCCATTTATTATGGTTTCCAAGTCTTCTTCTGACACCCCTAATACTACAATATCATCGGTAAAGCGAAAGGTTTTTATTTCTTGTCCTTGCAGTATGATCCCTTTTCCATATTTCATTTTAAATTGCTTCATTGCCTGTTTTATATATAAGTTAAACAGCATGGGCGACAGAGTGCATCCTTGTCTTACTCCTTTCTTGATTACGCTTTCTTTTCTTGATCTTCTGTTCTAATTTCTGCTGCTTGTCTTTTGTGCTGGTTATGCATAAGCCTCCTTTCTCAATATTTTATTCCTGTGCTCTTCAAAATCCTTAATAGTGTGTTCCAGTTCACACATACAAACACTTTTTCTAAATTTACAAATGCCATGAATGTAGGTTGGTTTTTTCTTATCCTGTCCTTTAAAATTAATCGCAAAGTTAATATTGCTTCTCTTGTCCCTACATTCTTCCTAAAACCTAATTGATCATCTCCTAACTCCCATTCTATTTGATGTTCCATTCTTCTATATACTATCTTAGTTTATATTTTGCATGCATGGGTACTAAACTAATTGTCATGTGCTGTTCACATCTATCAGCCCCAGTTTTCTTTGGCATGGGTATAATTATATTTTTACTAAAATCTTCTAGGATTCTTCCTGTTTCATAGATTTTGCAAACTATCCTGAACAGCCATGATATTGCTTCTTCGCCCGATGATCTTATCAGCTCCGCTCAAATGTTATCAATCCCTGGCACTTTACGGTTGCTCAGATCTGTCTGCGCCCTGTCAAACTCTGACCTTAAAAATTTGTCCCCCAACTCTTCATTATCTACCTCCTTTTCTTCTTCTATTACTGACTGATCTAGATTTCCACCAGAATACAGCTCTTCTAGATATTCCTCCCAACTTTCTGCTTTTTCTTCTTTATCCATAATTGATTTCCCATCCACTCCCCTGATGTTCTTGCTAATATTTTTTCTCTCGCTGAATGTTTCTTTGATTTTCTTATAAGCTGTCTATTTTCCCTTTCACCTTGAAATTTTCAACCACTTTGCATTTCTCTTGTACCAAGCCTCTTTGCTTGATTTGCACTGTACTGCTCTTTACCATTTGCATCTCTCACGTTTTTATATTTACGCCTTTCACCTATCATTATTATTATTTCATGTGTTATCCATACCTTCCTGTTGGTTTGAGCTATTCTTCCTATTTTCTTCTGCTGCTCTTAGTCATTTCTTCCTTCAAGAGTGACCACTTCGCTTCTATATTGTTTCTTTCTCCTTTCTCTATTAATCTACTCCTGAGATCTTATTTGAAACACTGAAGACCCCCCCCCCCTGCTGTTGCAGTTTTTATATTTCCCATCTTTGTGTTCTAATTCCTTTCTTCAATTTCTTCATTTTCAGCCTGCTTTTCATAATCAGCAGATTATGGTCAGAGTTGATATCTGCTCCTCAGTATGTCTTGCAGTTTATTACCTGATTTCTATACCTCTGTCTAACCAAATAATCTAATTGGAACCTGCCCATGTCCCCGGCTTCTTCCATGTGTATAGTCATCTTTATATATTTGTCACAACTAATCTGTTCTCAATGCAAAATTCTACTAGCCTATCTCCCCTTTTATTCATTTCCCCAAGTCCATAGTCCCCAACTACATCACTTTCTCTTCCCTTTCCCATTACTGTGTTCCAGTCACCCATTACTATCTAATTCTCGCTTCCCTTGACAAACTTAATTATTTTTTTCAATTTCTTCATAGATTTTCTCAATTTCTTCTTTCTCTGCGGCACTTGTGGGCATATAAACTTGAATAAATGTCATCGGCTGTGTTTTTGTTTCTAAAGTTATCATAATTAACCTTTCATTATATTGTTTATAAAATATATTTCTATAGTCCTGAAAGAAAAAAGAGAAACACTACAAGAACTATATTATCTTAAAACTTTACTTTGAGTTTAACATTTAAATTTCAATATGCATTTATATTAATCAAAATACCCACTTCACACGTTTTTTGAGATTTGTGCCAAATCTATTTTTCTGAAGCGGATTTTCTCCAAACACTCCCACCGGTAAATTATTCCAGTCATAGATGGTCCTGTTTAGGAATGAGAATTTGCCAACATTTGTTTTTTGCTTTCTATATTTCACTTTGAATTGATGATCCCTTCTGCCTATATGACTGGGCTTTTGCATTTTGGAGCTAATTCCAATCCATGGCTTTTGCCCTGTATAAGCTTTGTATAGCAAATGCAGCCTTACTTTCTCCCTCATTTGTGACAATATCTCCCAATATCTTGGGAACTATAACGACACCAAATACCAGCTTGGAATATTTGGTCAAGATTTACTAAATAAACTTATCTGGCTTTGAAACCTGCAGGGAAAGAAACTCATCTCTGACTGACCTTGTCTAGCTATTGAGCATGACCTCTTGGCGATTGGCAAATCAAGGATGTTTGTATGCATTGTACTTGATTATTACTAATCATGTTACAAATATGATTATTTTGAAACTAGTTTACTTTCAATATAAATATAAACCGTGCATCTTTGAATGTCAATATCATTTAAAAACATATTTTCAAGTGATTTAGGTGCAATGAAACAAAATGAGAAATATTCCCCAATAGCATACTATAGTAGACTTAGACACAAAATTTTAGATCTTATCTATTGAGACACCATAATGGGACACAATTTTCCTATTATAGAAAATCCTGCTATTTCTAATGGTGTCAACTACAAAATTCTAAATTCGAACGATTTATCCCTTTGCAAAGAGCTGACTTTTGGTGCCAAGTTTGCCGTGTTAATTTCACCAATGTATATTGTCTGCAAAGTTTTAAATCCTCTGATAGACACTCATTTAGACATGCGAAGTACAAGATATGAATGTTATAACTACTTTATTTCTCTCAGTAGGATTCCTTGAAAATCAAAAAATCTTAAAATGTTTTCAGCCATGTTTGGGGTCCATGTATTATCATGCACTAATCAACATTTTGAGGTCAAGTATTAAATTTTATATACCAGAAGAATGATATGGTTGTGTTTAAAAAGAGAAAGGCTAGGAAAGGAAGACACAGATTTATTGCTTATCTGATTAATAATAAAGTTGTAATGTGTGTTGTGATGTGTTTACTAAAAATATATTTCTGTTATCACATCCTTTTTATAATATTTAAATGGTGGTTAACATTATAATTACAGTATTATATGGTTAGAAACTTCACTCATACTCTTATATTTCTCAGGCTTTAGTTTAGGTTGTATTGTAAATGGTGTTCTATGGATATGGAGAGAAAAATGTAGTGGGAGTGAGGGTTGAATTTTTACATTTGAAGACTTTTTAAAACAATTTATGTATGTGGCTAGAGACATGTGAATTGAGTTTAATTGGATTGTTTTGAATTGAAAGTGTGAAAGTCATGTTGTGCAGGTACTGTAAGCACTGTGGTTTGTAAGTAAATGGAAGTTGAAATAATACTATAATTTATAGTAATGTTTATTTAGAAACTATTAAACATTATAAGTGATCTAGGTGAAATTAAATAGTAAATTGAAGTTAAAATTGTTGACAATATATCAATGAATCTGAGTCAGGGAAATGGCTCAGCAGGAAATGAAGCACACGGCCTCTTCATATAGATGCTATACAAATAGATGAGCAAAGGATTTGTTCTGTTCATGTTCTAAAGGCTGTACTTTACAATTTTATTCAACAATTTTCTTTCTATTTTATTTTAATTAAACAAATATATTTTCCTTACTTAATGAGTGAAACATTCTGTATGACATGTAGCTCATTATAATATTAAACTTTGGTGTACATGAGGCATAATATTGATTATTGTAGACAGAGTACCAGGTGAGAAAGATATTGGTTATTTTCAATTATTGAATTACTTAAAACTCTGTTGCAGGTGGTATTCTGTTTCTTACATGAGTAGATTAAAATAATCTGTTTCTAAGAGCATTTCCAACATTGTAAACAGTTATATGAATTTAAACACAGTTCTGAATTTTTGCAAATGATATCATCAATATGTCTACAATCCAAACAAAACCTTACTAATTATAGATAGAAGCAAAATGAAACCTATATTCAAATTGTACTTGTGTCGGAAATGAAGCCTGGGAATTAATTGTCTTCCTGAATCGGTTTATGATTTAGTTACTCAGATAAATAAATGTGTATCTCGTTCTTATGGTAAATAAATTATTTTATAATGAAAGATCATTATAGAATTAGTTCCTTTTTTTATTTTAGATACCAAAAATAGATGTAAGTTATTTTTGTTTCTACTATATAACCTACTTTGATTTGTCTAGATTCAGATACTGACTCAGAAGACAATGATGGGGTATATTATTCAGTTTATGAACACAAACAGCGCCAGAAGCGCCGACAGCAGATAGAGGGCAGTGGGTTTGTGGGACAGAGTGATTTGGCTATAACTTTAACTGTCAACCAAGGAATCCTGAATGTGTTTGCTCCAGTCAGGGTATAAATTTTTTAAAACTATATAATTTTATGATATAGAATAAACCATGTATATATATATATATATATATGAGTCAGGAAATGACATTGTCATGTTTATTAAAACAATTAATGGGGAAAGGACAGAGAGATAGAAAGAAGATGGTAGACACCTTGTGAGGTTTAGAGAACTTGAATTTTCGGAGACACCGCCCCCTTCATCAGAAAGTTAGGAAGACATTTCCTGTGATCGGCTGCCTCCGAAAATTCAAGTTCTCTAAACCTCACAAGGTGTCTACCATCTATGAACCTCAGGTAAGTCATCTTCTTTCTATCTCTCTGTCCTTTCCCCATTAATTGTTTATATATATATATATATAAATAAAGCAAATAAAGATAATTTTACAATGTCAAAATAATGAACTCGTGTGTAGGAAGATGGACAGGCATCCATTGACTTACCTTAAATCACTAGTAGATGTCGCCTGGCTGGGGAGCAGAAATAAGTTGTATTTTCAAAGACCTGATCCCCCCTTCTTTTAGTTGATATGCCTGAACATACAGGTATTACCATTCAGAACAGAAGAGAGCTCTTCAAATTTTCAAGGTTCTGAGGTCTCTTTCTTCTGAACTGTAGAACCTTATGTCGTGGATGGCGACATCAACAAATTTGATATCATTACTCACTTATACAGGGTGGATGAGAAGACCATATATATTGTTAAAGATTGTTGTTCTATTCAGTTGAGTGAGTTAAACCAAGTGTGCTTTGTTATTAACCCTTAAGCAATCATGTGGGGCCCGCTAGGCCCCATTCATTTTTAAATTCAACGCCATTTATATTTTAATGCTTATATGTTTCTAACCTTCCAACTAATATATTTTTCACAATTTATGATATTGTAATGTAATTTAACTTTCTAAAGTAATAATTAAAATGAATTTCTTTTGTGCCTTTGCACGGCTGGGTCTGTCAGACCCTGCACTACTAATAGTGCAAGTAAATTTTCTTGGGTGGGATTTCTTCTTTTCCTGAAATTTAACATCTTGTTTTCGAATTATCCATATAAGTAGCCACACACATTCTAAAGTAAATTAAACATTATAGGTTAAGAGCTTATAAATATTGTATTTCTGCAAAATTATATAGTTACTTTTATTATCATGATTTGGTGTAACAGGATTCAAGTGGGAATGTAATTCCTGGGCAGCATGGTGAACTGGAAATACAATTTGAAGATGGAAACTTGTTTAATGTATCAGGATATAAAGGAAAATCTGGCTTGGGTTATATGTGTCTTCAAGTTAATAAAGCTGCTTTCTATCATAATGGTATGATTAACATTTTTAACTAAATATGTATATTGTTGCCTTTATTTGTATTTAGTGCTGTTACAACTTAAAATTTATAAATTTTTGCAGGACTTGTCACAACACCTGCAGGCCCACTTCCTTTAAGATGTTTTGGATCACCTCCACCTTCTCATTTAGAGCCTACAATATATAGATCAGATACAGGAGCCAATCTGGACCAACAATTGACAGTTGGTACAGGTGCAAACAGTCTTGACATGCTGACAGTTGCTATAAAAATACAAGTTGATGAAAATTTACTCAATTTAAAGGTACATTATTTTTTTATTTTAACATTAAAAATTATTTTTTGATTTCATATCAGTACATAACCATTACTGTTTCATACTTGTAATTATATTGAAGTGAACAGTTCAGAACACATTTATAATGTCATAAACATTATATAAAATAAACAAACATATAATACTCCATTTTAAAGTAATGACAAAATGTGATAAGAGTGGTGGTATGCTTTTTATTTCATCGTCATAATCATTTGTCAAAAGCATTTCTGATCACCACACAAAACAGTTTCTTCACTTTTCATGTACCAATAGCAAATGTTTAACCTTATTCTAAAAATGCCTAAGTTTTTAGGATGAATCCCCAAATACCCAATCAAGCAAACTGTTCTAATTTGTTATTGATTTAAAGTATTTTTTTGTTCTTTACTTTCTCTTTTTTAGTTGTAGAGCATAATTGTTTTTATATTTGATTAGTGTATCATTATAATTATTTAGAAATCCTTGTTGGTTAGTTTATATGTCGTACTTAGATGACCAAGGCCAACTATGTTTGTTCTGTCAGCAGTGTACTTTAAGATTATTGATTTTTTTTTCTTTTATGATCTGATACAAATCCCAGCAGACAACCTAATACATTTCTCAACATCAAAAAATAAAAATTTCTTTAATTTTGATTGCCTTAATATAAATTTTGCTCATTAAAATTCTATATAAAAGTTATGCTAAGAGATTTGCAACTATTCCAATATAGGACTACTCCACAATGAAGTATTTAATATTCTCTTATAAATTTACTTTGGAACTGGTTATTTTAACTGAAAATTTATTTGAATTCTTCTATCACCAAATTTTGCTTAGGATTTGGTAAATTATATTGTAAAGTGACCAAAAGCAGATTGCTTCAGATTGTATATTATTTCAAAAGTATTATATAAAAATACTAAAGATAAAATGTTGGCCACCCTGGAAGAACTCAGAATTAATTTCTATGATATTTGATCCCGGAATAACAATTGTCTCTAGCATGGATAAGGTAACCTAAATCTGTCCTTTATTATGCTCAGCATAATTTGTGAACAAACTCTGATATATGTTCACATTACTCATCAGTTAAACATTCTCCTTGATGTATTATTATTTTTAAATAGATAAAAAGGCATCTTGCCATTTATATTACTGCTGCAAACAAAATCCGTTCATTAATAATTTGCCAATAACTACCTGTTTTTGTAGCTGGACTATCTGGAGCCATGAATAGGGAATTGCTGTTTTGTTTCAAGTTCAGCTGTTGTTTACTATGTGAAATGACATAAACTTTACTTGCCCAATCTAGCAAGTACAATAAAAATAACCCCTTTGAGACAGATTTATTCTAGAAGCATTGGGAACAAATATTAAAGACTTTTGTGGTTTTGTAAGATGGAGCTATATTTTATTAAATAAATGGCAGAAAGAATTTCAATGGCGTACAATTGGTCTTTTACAGTACTATATGTCTTTCTCCGAGCATAATTCTTTGCCAAACATTCCTCCCTCATTTACTATCCAAATATCCAATGTGTGTGACTTCGTCACATAACAAACAATTCATTAATTTATATATATATATGTGTGTGTATATATATATATATATATATATATATATATATATACACACACACACACAATTAATAAGGACAGGAAAGAGAGATAGAAACTAAGTGACTTACCTGAGGTTCACAGATGGCAGGCACCTTGTAAGGTGAACTAGCACTTAAGAGCACGTTAATCCATAATCCAGCGATTATTACTTAATAAAACACGATGAGACAATATTTGTTGAGAGCGCACTACAGTGGACTTTGACCCAAAATTTTTGACTGTATCCATTGAGACACCAAAATGAAATATATGTTTTCTATTAGATAAAATCCTAATCTTTCTAATAATGTCAACTAGAAAACTATATATGGTGTCCTGAAAAAGCTCATTTTTGTCGTTTTTCACTTTGGAGCCAGGTTTGCTGCTCCAAATTTACCAAAGTATATTGTCCACAAAGCTGTAAATCGTTTGACTTGTAGACACTCATGTAGACATGAGAACCACGAAATATGAATACCGTACGTATTTTATTTCTCTCTCCAGGATCATTTGAAAATATGAAAATAAAATTGGCACTATTTTTTTCGCCAACTTTGTGGGCTCGTACCTGCCAGGGATGAAATTTGTTTAAAGATTTGTTATTATTTTCGTAATCTACGCATGCAATTTATCTTAGAAACGAATTTTCAGGGTCTATTCTCTAATAACTGCCACAATATTGAAGCTCCGACGAACCGCAGCCTCCGACGAAAAAGCCCGTATCTCAGTCAGAAATGCATATTTCGAACTGAAATTTTGCATATGTTCATGTAAAGCTTCAGACTACAAACTGTCTAAATTCTATCAAAATCGGAAAATGATCGCGCGGGAATCGTTCCTCAAATCAGGACACTTGACATGGAATGACCCTATTCTTATTTAAAATATACAGGTACAAAACAATGTATTTCTTTCGAAATTCTTTAAGTTTTGCTACTTCTGAGGATATACACAAAATGAATTTATTCTTATCTGTTTATTGAATTAAACATTTCAAAATGCGATTGTGAAGTACAATATTTATTCAGAAAGAATCTTTATTGTTGTAAGCACTAAACTGCTAAAATATTGATATACATGTTCTTCTTAATGATTAAATATAAGAGAGGAAAAGAAAATGAGAATATATTGCATTTTGTTCGTTTTCAACTTAATAACTTTTTTCATATTTTTTACTAGACATTTCGAGTGGCTGCTGGAATACGAGGAGCAACTCTAAGACATCGCATGTGTCATAGTAGTAACAGCTGGTTTACTCAGTTTGTGGATTTTTTTGATGTACGGGACTATCCTGTAGCAGGGTATGATCCTCCTGGCGTAATAACTGAATTACACATTCATCTTTGGGATTGTGCTGTTGATTATAGGTAAATAACCTCTCTTAAATTTCCCTGCATTTTTAATTAACATTTTTTGCTATAGTCGGGTGTCTTTTACACTCCATTTATATGTAAATATTAAAATTTTTGATGCTGCTAGCCTTCTCCCTTAGAAATTAGAATAAATATACATTTTTCTGATGGACCACTGTGTAGTTCTTCAAAAAAAGTTACTACAAACGCAGAATAATTCACTTATTTTATTAAAATTATAATTACCTACTTTATAATAATTATGTATATAATAAATAAATCAATACCTTAAAGTCAAAGTATAATTAAATAATATAAAGATCTGATTGCATTTTTAATAATTAATCTCTTAAACACGCTTGAGCGGTTGATCTTTCAGACCTTGAACTGATAAAAATTGGCTTCTAAAATAATATCTCAATATTTTTAAGAGATATAAAATACCAGAATTTGGGTAGTTTAAAACTTATAATTTTATTTTTAGTAGAATTTTATTAATATAATTATATTACAATTTTAAGTAATCAAAACTTTCATTTGATGTGTAAATTAAGTACATACCACAACAAACAAAATTTATATGTAAATTATGTGCAGGTAAATTGATAATAATTGGTTCATAATACTATTCAGAGAAGGCTGGGGCAACGCATAAGTTATTTTAAACTATATAATGAAAGGTTAATTACGATAATGTTAGAAACAAAACCACAGCTGATGACATTTATTCAAGTTTATATAACCACAAGTGCTGCAGAGGAAGAAGAAATGGAGAAAATCTATGAAGAAATTGAAAAAAATAATTAAGTTTGTCAAGGGAAGCGAGAATTAGATAGTAATGGGTGACTGGAACACAGTAATGGGAAAGGGAAGAGAAAGTGATGTAGTTGGGGACTATGGACTTGGGGAAATGAATAAAAGGGGAGATAGGCTAGTAGAATTTTGCATTGAGAACAGATTAGTCGTGACAAATATATAAAGATGACTGTACACACGGAAGAAGCCGGGGACATGGGCAGGTTCCAATTAGATTATTTGGTTAGACAGAGGTATAGAAATCAGGTAATAAACTGCAAGACATACTGAGGAGCAGATATCAACTCTGACCATAATCTGCTGATTATGAAAAGCAGGCTGAAAATGAAGAAATTGAAGAACGGAATTAGAACACAAAGATGGGAAATATAAAAACTGCAACAGCAGGGGGGGAGGGGTCTTCAGTGTTTCAAATAAGATCTCAGGAGTAGATTAATAGAGAAAGGAGAAAGAAACAATATAGAAGAGAAGTGGTCACTCTTGAAGGAAGAAATGACTAAGAACAGCAGAAGAAAATAGGAAGAATAGCTCAAACCAACAGGAAAGCATGGATAACACAAGAAATAATAATAATAATAATGATAGATAAAAGGCATAAATATAAAAATGTGAGAGATACAAATGGTAAAGAGCAGTACAGATGCTTGAAGAATGAGATAGATAGGAAGTACAAATCAGCCAAAGAGGCTTGGCTACAAGAGAAATGCAAAGCAGTGAAGATTTCATGGTGAAAGGGAAAATAGACACATTTGGCGAGAAGGAAAATATTAGCAAGAACATCAGGAGAGCGATTGGGAAGCCAATTCTGAAAAAGCAGAAGGATGGAAGGAATATGTAGAAGAGCTGTATCACAGTGAAAATCTGGATCAGTCAGTAATAGAAGAGGAAGAGGAGGTGGATAATGAAGAGTTAGGGGACAAAATGATAAGTTTGACAGGGTGCTGACAGATCTGAGCAACTGTAAAGGACCAGGAATTGATAACATTTGAGCAGAGCAAGTGATCATCCAGGCGAAGAAGGAATATCATGGCTATTGAGGATAATTTGGGAAACAGTGGAATAACAAAGGGATATTATGACAGAAGTTAAGGAAATCTGCTATATGGGAAGTGTAATAACTAGGGATGGTAAAAGTATTGTAGACATAAAGAGTAGGATAGCATAGGCAAGGAAGGCTTTTGCGAAAAAGAGGAATTTATCTATGGGTAATATAAATGTGAATATTAGGAAATTGTTGCTAAAAATGTTCGTATGGAGTGTGGCGTTATATGGGTGTGAAATATGGACAATATGAGTTGGGGAAAGGAAAAGAATAGAAGCTTTTGAAATTTGGTGTTATAGGTGAATGCTGAAAATCAGATGGGTGGATAGAATCACAAACGAGGAAGTTCTCAACAGAATAGGGGAAAAGCAAACAATATGGATGATGTTAGCCAAGAGAAGGATAGATTAATAGACTATGCTTCAAGGCATGAGGGTCTTGTAACATAAGCATTAGAGGGAAGTTTGTGGGGTAAGAACAGAAGAGGGAGGCAAAGTACAGAATACGCTTAGCGGATTAGGGAGGATGTAGGTTGTGCTTGTTACGAGGAAATATAAAGGCTTGCACTGGATAGGTTTGCAGGGAGGATTGCATCAGACCAGTCTTAGCTCTGAATACCACAACAACAATACTATTCAGAAAAATAAAAGTCAAATAATAGTTCCGCTGAACCTAGCGTGCTTAACGGCATTACAGTATGAGGCGCACCTAACTGAGTGTTAATAAGGTCCAATTAAACAATCAATTATAATGAATTAATTTAATTCAACATGTTTCTGTCCAACTATGGACCCTGATCAGGATAACAATCAAGATATTAAAGGTTATATTATAACATTATCAAAAATATATTAGGGATATATTTCTATTAACCTCCAATATTGAAATTGGATTGCAGAAATGCTGGTTTCTGAAGCTCTGTGTGTGTGTACTACAGGATGTACAGATGTGCAACATGGACAGTTCAAAAGGAGTAGGCTGGAAGTTTATGAAAGATGTTACAGAAAAATATTTATGTATAAATTGAATATGAGAGTTGGATGAAGTATTAGCTATGAAAGTGAGCATACTAGCAATAACAAGGATCCTCTGTGTCAGAAATCCCATTTTTATCTAAGTACATCTTTGATGATCGAAGTTTTTTTTACTATATTTGATGTATTGTATTTCTGTATCAATTGTTTCATTTGTGTAATGTGTGTGTATATTTTCTACAACACCATATGTTTATGGTACTAATCTACCCACAACTGTGATAGTAATAATTGTGTAGTTAATTTTACATAATTATTTAAATAGTATTAATAATTTTGTTCACAGGCCACTATATTTACCTTTGAAGTCACTTGTCACTGTAGGAAGTTTTAGTATTTCAAGTAACATTGCAGCTCAGACAAGCACATCTACCCTTCGTTTCATCGCTGAGGATGCTGCATTATTTATTTCTAATAAAGCAAATAGCAGACAGAAGAATTTTCCAGTGGATTTGAGGAAAGACTATGTATGCGTTTTGGACATGGGATTGTTTGAGTTGTCTTTGAGATTAAGTGATAAATCCACCTTTGCTCCAAGAATTGATCTGCGTGCTTCAAATAATGTTCTTCATATAAGAACATGTGCAGATTCTGGAAAAGCCTTGACTGAATTACTTACCTATTTTGCATCTGATGGTGACCTTACATCTATGAATGATGATGATATTAGTGTTAATTCTGTGAATGAGAGTCCAAGTAAATTTTGCAATACAGAGGAAAATATTCTTGTTAATACTAAAAGATCTGAAATAGATGATAATCAAAATAATTCTCAAAATTTATCAAAATCTCAAGTAGAACATGTCCATGATTTAATGGAAGAAGCTATGGCAGAAAATCTTTCCCTATCTTCAAATGGAAGAGCAAGTAAGTATTTATTGAATTTTAAACATGTAATTTTATTGATTTTTTAACTATTATAATCACTTTAATAGAAGTATTAGTTTTATACCACACATTGCACACTATTTTTTTTACCAGTTTTCATTTACTGCAAGTAAGTTCAAGTAGAGGCTTTTTTATATACCCAAATGGCAATAATCAGGCACTTGACTTTACTAGTATCCAGCTCAATTTTTGTGAAAACAAAATAGGTTCCTGTTATGCTTCTCTGTTTTTAAGTCTAGTCATAATATTCAACATTTTCTTCATGCAAGCTTTATGTTCGAGATTTTACGATTTTGAAATTTTGGTTTGGTACTGTAAAGTGAAAAAAAATCTTTAAATTAAAATATGTATTTTTCATTATTTTTTAATGTTATGAAGAATGTCCTGTTACATCTTCAATCCTTCTTCAATTTAAAATTTAATGACAGGTGATTTTATTTCAAAGATAATATTGTCAATATTTTCAATTTTCTGATTTAAGAAGTAAATATTTGATTTCAGAGTGGTACGCCTAGGAAGGTAATTTCCTAAGGCCTTCTGTTTCCGCAACAAGTATCATATTCTGTGTTGTGTACTCATATACCTATACTCTGAACTAATACCCCCTATTAACCCTGAAGATGAATGTAGTTGTTTACTACTTGAATGTTGATTTATTTTTATTTCACACATTTATTCTCCAAATAAGTATTATCAACATAAACAAAGTTTTCTTGGGCTTCCAGAAGGTTGAGAATGCAGTAATTTCATGTTCTGGTGAAATGCATGGTTGGAAGCCTTAAAAAATTGGGCTAACTACTTAAACTGGGGAAGCAATTAATTACTGTCAACATCATTGTCAAGAATTTCAGGATAAATAAATTATAATTTACTCTACTAACTTTTAACAACAAAAGTGCTTGAATGTGTTTTCTTGTTTAAATTGTTAAAATTTCTACATTCAGAATTATCTAAATCAAGAACAAACAAACATGGGTCTGAAGTATTCTTCTTCCCTGATGAAAATCATCCTTTACCAATAAAACCTTTAGGAGACTCTGAAATGTCTCAAGGAATTGAGGATGATGAAAACTGGGAAGAAGAATTTTGTATTTTGGAAAGAGAAGCAGGTTCTGGATTTTTGGTAAGCATTCTGTTTTCATTTTATTGACAATATTTACAAGCCAAACTTCAGACACTTAAACTTTTGCATAAATATATCTGAACAGGATTTGTTAGTGGTAAGAAACAGTGAATTGTTTCTTGTTGTGGTATTCAGTCCTAAGACTGGTCTGATGCAACCCTCCATGCTAACCTATCTTGTGCAAGCCTTTTCATTACCACATGATGACTACAACATCCTCCCTTATCTGCTTAGCATATTCCATCCTTGGACTCCTACTGTTCTTACCCCACACATGCCCCTATAATACAATACTCTCCTGTCTTAAAATGTGGCCTATTAATTTATTCCTTCTCTTGGTCAACGTCCTCCATATTGTTTTCTCTTCTCATATTCTGCTTAGAACTTCTTCGTTAGTGATATTATCCACCCATCTGATTTTTAACATCCTCCTTTAGTACTGCATTTCAAAGGTTTCTATTCTATTTCTTCCCATAACGCCTACTATCCACATTTAGCACACATATAACGCCATACTCCATGCAAACAGTGTTCTCACTTAAATTACCCATACGTAAATTTCTCTTTTTTTGCAAAAGCCTTGCTTTTGCTTTTGCTATCCTACTCTTTATGTCTACTATACTTCTACCATCCTCCTTCAAAATATCCTTTCCCAAGCTAACATCCTGTTATTCCACTGTTTCCCATACTACACTCCATTACCTTGGTTTTCCCTCTATTAATCCTCATGTTGTATTCTTCCTCCAGGACCAGGTTCATGCCATTTATTATGGTTTCTAAATCTTCTTCTGACTCCTTCCTCCCTCATTTTTATCCTTACTTACTATCCAAATATCCTATATATATATATATACTTGTGCATGATTCCATGCCGTACATAGGATTCAAAGAGCGAATTTCCTGCCTTTCTCCCAAATATTTCTATCTATCTTTCTATCCAATTATCAAATGCGTGACTTCGGCACTTATCCCACACACACAATATATATATATATATATATATATATATATATAAATTAATGAAACGTTTGTAACGTGACGAAGTCACAGGTTTTTGGATATTAGGATAGTAAGTAAGGATAGTAAAAGAGGGAGAAAGATAGGAAATACGCTCTGAAACATATGTTTGGCACAGAATTATGCTCAGGGATAGACATATGTCAAGCGTAGAGAAGAAAGGAAGAAGGAAGAAAGACTGAAAATATTCGGCGCCGCCGGGACTCGAACCCGGATCGTCACAGAAAGCTGGTGGCCCATCAGAAGTTCACAGATGTCATGCAGCATGTCAGGTTTCAGACCGCTGGCTGTCACTTGAAATGTTTTCCTAACCATCTGAATAAGGGGGCGGTGCCTCCAAAAATTCAAGACTGAAACCCTACATGGTGCCTGCCATCTGTGAACTTCAGGTAAGCAAGCAGCTTTCTATCTCTCTTTCCTATCCTTATTAATTTCTTTAATTAATCTGACATACCATACATTCATATAAGTTTTAATGTATATGAAATATGGTTAGTTTATTGTTCAGCATGTTACATGCCTTTAATAATCTTCAAAAAGAAATCTATTTTAAACTTTCAGCCTCAAAATGGTCTACCTGAAGTAAGATTACTGATGCAAGAACCAGTTCGAGTAGTAGATAATCATTTTTCTGTTCCTCATGGGAAAACGGATCTTCTCAGAGCTCCTAAACATTATCCAAGTGCTGTATTACGTTACACTCTTCGGGAAATGAGCATTGTTTGGCACATGTATGGTGGGCAAGATTTCTCTGCTTCTCAGGCAACTCAGATAAATAAAAAAAGTGTTAAAATAGAAGATTGTTCAAAGACAGAATGGTTAGTTTCCCATTAAATGGCATGTGTCTGTTTTAATATGTCCAATTATTTTCTGCTGAATCTGTTTCAGTAAAAGCTGTCCATCCACGCCACCACTTAGTAAATTGAATACTATGCATTCACAAAGTGAGATTCAAGTTGGTATTGGAGGGTCTGTTTCATTTTCAAAGACTAGTGCATCTGAAGTAAGTACGAGTTTCAAATATTACATTGAGATTTGCAAGTTTAATTTGATATTCCTTGTTATTTTCATAATACTCATGTAAATGAATGTCTCAGTAAATATCTTTATATAAACCTTTTCTTGAGACATAGAGCATTGTAATTGTTTTTATCTGGGATTGTGATTTAACATGTGTATACATATACATATATATATATATATATATATATATATATAATATATATATATATATATATATATATATAATTATGAGATAGGAAATGACATTGTCATGTTTAAAACAATTAATGGGGAAAGGACAGAGAGATAGGAAGTAGGTGACTTACCTGAGGTTCATAGATGGTAGATACCTTGTGAGGTTTAGAGTACTTGAATTTTCGGAGGCACCGCCCCCTTCATCAGAAAGTTAGGAAGACATTTCCAGTGATTGGCTAGCCGACGACTGAGCAGCTAAAATTTGCTGCGCTGCTAGCTTAGGTCGTAAACAATTGACCCCACCAGGTCACCAACTTTCTCTCTCAATGAGGGTCTGGGAAGAGGCAAGGACTTGATGGGGGTTGGGGAGATGCATACTAATACCCCATATTGACACACACTATTATTATTATTATTTTAGTAGTATCAGAGATTGTATAATTGCAAAAAATTTTACCGACTAGGTCTTTGGATTGAAGCCTGTTATGTAGTTTCTATGCTTCAGGCCAGTGGCTGTTTAACGCAATCCAGACAAGAAGCTAAGTGAAATAAAAAATTTTCATAAAACTTGTGAGTTTTATTACAAATTGAAGCCTGTCATGTACTTTCAATGGTTTCACTAATAAGTGTCAGGGTAAAAAGGGAAACCACAACAAGAATGACCATGAATTCATATTGTACCAGTTCCAGGGATTAAAGCATTTGGACAAATTTCATTCAATTTAATAAGAATTTTTACAAAAATCTGGAAACAGGATGTGATGTCAGCAACACAACCTTGTTGACAGGGTAGAAAAGCATCTAGAATGAATAAGAAATTGCAACAATGTGAGATATGGAATAATGATGAAATGCACCTTTTTTTTGCATGAAAATGGGATGACAATTATGAAATTAACAATTAAAACAGGGGGAAGAATGGAATACTTTTACACAATAAACAGAGGAACATTCTGGTATAGCTTTAGAAATGGAAGAGAGAGTTAAAATAATGCAAATGGTGATTTATTAGGCATTGAAGGTAATTGAAATTAAAGAAAAACAATGCATCATAATAAATATATGAAAACAACTGGTATGTTACACTCTGAATATAAGAAATGACATTTTGCACATCTAATCACTCATTAACTCTCTGATCTACCTCATTACACATTCCAAATAACTAACATGCATGCAAAATTTTTGTCTATTTATGTGATTAGTACAACACCTTTACAGGTTCACACCCTATGTCATGCCAACAATAGTGATGTTGGACTTTGAACTTTGACAATTAGACTGCCAATATTTTCAATTCATTATAACTGTCTTCCCTCCCCACATAATTAAGTTTTGGCTTCTCATATCCTTTAGTACATACCCAGTAAATGCCCAAAGTGCAGCCCATTGTAAAATTCTCAAGACATGATTCTTCTTCACTTGACCAACAACAAATTCGTTTATGAACTTTTTCTTATTTTAATTTTACATCTCATTGTCTCTTTATGAAAGTATATATTTATAAGTTAAATGATTTTTTTCAGAAGATAGTTGCCTGAACCATCAGTGTCAAGTGTGTTCAGATCAATACAACAGATAGAGAACTTACTTATTACTAGTAGTTAATGACTATAGCTCAGTGGTTAGGTCTACTGCTTACTCAGTAGTAATCCTGTGATGAATTCCTGGTCTTGTTAAGATTTTTCTATTTGGAATAACCAGGAAAATAAAGGATTTTAAGTATCAAGATAGCTGTTTCTCTAAGGCTATGCTGAATATAATTGGTCTACACCTTTTTGAGTGTTTGCACTACTGTACTGTAGTTCTGAATATTAAGCTTTCCCTGAAAACTAATAGTTTATTTGCTATTGGAGTAATCTCTAGTTTCCCTCAAATTTAACCTTCTTTCTCAGTTCTCTTGATGATTTATTACTTTGTCATGGTTAACTTTGCTCAATAAACCTAATCTATCTGCTTTATCTATCCAATCTTCTCCTTTACTTGTTGACATCTACTGTTGTGGTTTTCTTCTGTTCCTTGGATCTTTTTCCTTCCTACTAGGACAGTGGAATACCCAATAAATACTTTTGATAATACCTTACAATAGTCAACAAATTTCAAAACTAAGAAATGAGTTCACGATAACCAATGCCTTTGAAACTAATGTATCATTTTTGTCTAAAACAGGTACAGTTCTTTATGAACAATCCGTTATTTGTTAACCCAAAACCTGTTCCACATGTTAGTTGGCAAACCAAAGGTGGACCAGGTCGCCAACATGATGTTTTAATGGAACTGCAACTTAATAAGGTAATAAACACTTATGTTACTAAATTTTAATTATTAACAACAATTGATTTTGTTTTTCTAACTATATATAAGACATATGATAATAACTATTACATTGTTAATGTTTTTCATTTAAAGTTCCTTAAAGATTATATCTGCCTGAATGTATGTTTTGGTCTTTGAAAAATGAGAAGAAAAAATTATGTTAGAGATAGTTGCTGAAAACAGATTGCCAAATCAAGTGCCCTGTTTTTCTCTCTAAAATTATATATATAAACTCTTTGTCTCAAAAGTAATATATGAAATCTTATTATTGACTACAAGAAGAAGAAACATTTCACTGCTGATTATGCATATGGTTGTTATACTAGACAAAACAAAACAAAAAACTATAAATAAGTGCAAATTTCCAAGGAAAAAGATAATGCATTCATACAAATATCATTCATTTATAAAACTCTGGGCTACTATAACCTTGGATTGGAATTCATTTACAAATTCAGTCATTATATATGTAGAATATTGTAGCCTGTGATTATGGTTTTTTGGATAACAAGTAAAGTATGCAGCATCTTTAAAATTGTGACAGTGGCTACAGTCGTCAGGTTTATATTTGTGTTAGTATACATTGGTTGAGGTCTACGGTCTTGAGTATTATTATTAAGTCTATTCATAAACACCCAGTAGAGTGTAATCTATTCAATTAATTGTCCACAACATTTAAAACTATATAACTAAATTTAACAATGTTCATACTTTACACTTGCTATCATTTCAGATTTTTATTATTATAAAGTAATATTTGGTAATAAGTTTTTTACTGAATAATTTATTTAAAATACCTCAAACTTTATCACTGACCCTGGAGTTCAGTTACTGGAGATATCTACTTGGGATGTGTATTCATTCATGTCTTTGTATGATTTGACTTAAGAAATGTTTTTGTCTGCTATTATTTTAAAAGCAGATTGTAGATAAAACTGTCTTTTATACAGGTTCGTTTTCAACATGAAGTGTATCCAGATACAACACCTGAAGCTTCACGACAAGTCCTGTTAGTTAATGAACTTGAAGTGAGAGATCGGCTTGCCACTTCACAAATAAACAAATTTTTATATCAATATTCAAGTGAGACCAGGCCAAAGCAGTCACATGCTAACATGGTATGTATAAGTGAATATTTTCTGGTGTAAATGAAACCTAAATCCTTCTGCTATTAATTAAACTTTGTAAATCAGTGGTTTCTAATTAAATTAATGTTTAAAATTTCTATTAGTTGCATTGATAATTAGAAGACAGCAAGGTTCATACTCATATATAAATCAGGTTTCTGAAAAGTGTGCCCAGGTCTCATATGTAGTTTGCTAGAGGTTAGAAAAACTAATTATCATTGTAATCATAAGTATTGGAAAGGCATGGATTTCATGTTTAGTTTCCAGAGTGGCTACCAACCCAGATATTTGTGTGAGAATCAATTCGGAATATTTTGCCAGAATCTATGATATGAATAGCAAGGAAAGTATAATAAAGAAAACAGTCCTTATTTTTTCTAAAAGACTTGATTCAATTAGTGCAAAGCTGCAGATGATTGTTTGGTTTGTGGGAAAATAGATATTACTTATACAAAAATCAAAGAATTCTTAAAAAAATAAAAACCATTCCATGAGCATCAGGAACTCAGATGAGAAACTAGTTAATGAATAAAAGGATGAAAGATGGAAGGAATGCCTTCCAAGGTTTTTATCATGAAGAAGCGCTTGACCTGTTAAAAGTAGGGTCATTCCATCTCAAGTGGTCTAATTTTCGAAATTATTCATGCTCGACCACTAAAGATTTCATTCAAACTTAGCATATAATATGATTCATATATGTAATGAACTTGTACAAAAGTTTAGATTTTGTAATGTAATGTGTAATATAATGAAAACTATAGCCTTTTATTGGGAAACCTGTCAATTGTGGTTGCCACAAAACCCTGAGCAAATGGGAACTTCCTGATATTTATTCCTGCACTGAATAAGAAAAACACAAATTTGCTAGATAACACTTGTATTTATGTTACAAAAAATAGATGAAAGTGTCAAATAAAATCTGAAGTAAAAATTTTAGATGGTTTTCAAACAAATAACTTTGCAACCATTAAAGTAAGAAATTCATCACCTGGCTGAAATACCATTACCCCCCTAGATGTAAAAACTATTTTTTTTATGAATTTGTTTAGATTTTATTCAAGTTCAAAGATGGTAACAAACACAAAATTGTCACAAATCACCTATTTTTCATGCAAAATTCCTTAAAAGGGCCATTCTGAATTTTATTATACCATTAGAATTCTACTAGAATCAATATTCACCATTTTAGGACCTCAGCATTTTAAAATTAACAAAAAGCTTGATTGTCGTGGTAAATTGTATTGTTTGTTCACAAAGAAGTCATTGGCCACCAATTTGGAGCCTTCATATGGCAGCTCTTCACTCCCTGCTATACTTGGCCATTGTTCTCGCGTTCTCATACCCTTCCCATCCTTTTATATCATTTAATATATTTGTTCTTCACCTTTCTCACCTCTCTTCCCACAAACCAGTTCCTCTATAGCAAGCTGTCCCCACTTCAAAGAGTGTCCTAACCATTTCCTCTTTTACTTTAGTACCATTTGCAGAAATCTTGCCCCTCACTAACCCTCTTCAACACTTCTTCATTTGTGAACCTTTCCATCCTTCTCTATATCCACATTTCAAGACCTTCCAACCTTGTCTCATCCTCATCTAAGTCTTCGCTCGATACAGTGCCAGATAAAGCACTTGGTAATCATTTTTTTAGCCTTCATCAAAACCACCACATAATTGATTTATTCTTGTATTGGAAACCTCCTTTACTGTGGCAATGGGAGCCTTCACTTCTTGATGGCATCTCATGTCTTTAGTGATCACACTATTCCATATAATTTCCTGTTTCACACGTTCTAGTTTTCCTGCTTGCAACTGAGTCCATACATTCCATGATCCAGTCTGTCTTTCTTTCGTCCTTTCATATGTAATTCTTTATAATGTATACCCCTCCTGGAGATCTGAGCGAGGGAATGCTTTACCTCTGAAATTTACACAGGGAGCCATAACTTCCTTCAAATATAATGTGGTAGTTTCGTGTTACTTTTCAAATGGACAGAATGTTACCCAGGCAAGATTCAGCCCTTCATAGTGAGTCAGACACCTCTTTACATTACAGTTGCTTCTTGCTTATGATTCACCAAAGGAGGAAAGGTGCCCCTTCTGCCTGCTTCACGATTCTGAAAGGCTCTTCCTCCACTGTTGCTCCTGTTGGTATGTTCCAGTGGTCTGTTTATTTGTCTGTCTCCTAGCATTCAATCTGTCTGGCTTTGGTGACCCGACCAGGAGCTAAAGCTACTGCCAGCATAGCTCTCATGGTCATTGGGGAACTCAAACCTCCCAGCCACAATACAGCGGAAGTCCTTGGTGACAACAAAAATTGTAATGGCAAATAATTAATAAACTTATTTGTTGTTATATCATTAGGTGAATCATTTTGTGTTAAATATGATTCTGGAAGCAATGATGAAAATGTTACTATATTTTCATAATTGTGGCATCATAAATTAAACCAAAAAAATTCCACTCACACTGCCCCCAGTGTAGGGAGCTGGGAACTGATACATTCTCCAAATTGTTCAAAGTTACAACCATTAAATAAAATACAGAAGTGGGAAATAGACTAATTTATTTTGAAAATGTTTCTTCCCCCAACTTTCGGGACCTCCTCCGCTCATTCTGGTTTTTGGCCATTCTTTGTATTTTATTTATAATATTAAGGCAGATTAATTTAGCTACTTTATTTTGTGGATTTGCATTTAAACTTGGGATGGTTGCCTCTTCAGTTTACCTTTTAGTTAGTATTGGGTCACTTCAGACAAACAGTTCCCTCACCTCACATAGTCCATCCTTAGTCTCCATATGTATGTTACACACTCTATCCCCCTTTTCTATCCTGATAAGATAAGTGAATTTTTGTTTTCATATTATATATGTATTGTAGCGGATCCGTCGTTCCTCCGTATTCGAGGATTTCTTAATTCCTTTAGGGCATCCCGCCGACACAACCTGCTTCTCCGATCACCCCATGACAACTCTCCACGTCACGCCAGACCACATTGTTGGCCCGGGTTGCAACAATTGCAACTCGCAAGCTGGCCTGCATTGCTCATAGTTAATTTTCATGTTACAGTATATTGATATAATCTGTATATTATAATACTACTGTATACTTTCAATGTATTGCACTTTATTTTGCATTAATGCCTATGTAAAATTCAAATTTACTCATTGATGATTCATTTTTTATCATTTCAGATGGTAATGAAAGCTGTTCATATAAGGCCAGACCCTAAGCTGAAAGTTCAAGAATGCTGTTTGAAAATTTCCCTTCTGCCACTAAAACTCAATATTGACCAAGATGCATTAGTTTTCTTGTTTAATTTCTTCAATGAAATCTCTGGAGTTGTTAAATTAGATGGTTGGTAAAAAATAAGTTTGAACTTTAAAAATTTCATTGATTTAATGAGCACAATTTTTATTGTTGAATTTATATTCATCAAAACTTTTTCAGATGAAACCATTCAGAATCATAATTCACGACACAGTACACCAACTCACCAAGCCCCAGTAATGACTGTAAATGTTGGGGCATCAAATAGTGAAACTACTTCTGAACCTCAGACACTATTAATTCAATTAGAGGAAGAAAATAGTAAATATGAATTTCAAACCAAAATAACCAAAAAATTTGTTGAGGGATGTGATGACAAACCACCACCACCTCCAATTTTTTTTCGGTGAGTGTATGTATATGAATCAAGGAAAGATAATGAAACAACTGAACACCACACTGTTCAGAATGTTCTGAATAAGAGGGCTGAGTATCTCAAAAAATTGTCGTTACTTATCTTTCCTTGCTCATACATATAAATGAATGTATCTGTGCTTATTCCTAATCATTTCTGTACCAATTCATCTAATTCTAGTTGCAATGAAACTGGTGAGTAGTTGTGCTCAACTCTATCAAAAGAAGCAAACTGTGCTGTTTAATCTTTGTTTACACCAACAAATTATATTATTATAACAAGGAATTGTTAAATAATAAGAAGAGTATATTTAATTTGAATATATTGCATTTAATTATGATGATAATAAAATTTGAAATCGTGGTATTACAATATAAAATTTCCAAAAGAAATATAACTCAAATTAAGTTTTAGTAAAAATATTAATTTACGAGTAAAATGTCTTAACAAATTGGCTCAGTCAGTAAAGCAAAAAGAATCTATGCAGCTTCTAAAGGACTGCTCCTGGGAATGCGGGTGATGAACAATATAATTGAAATAAAAACAATCGTGAATCAAGGAGAATGGTTTAAGAGGAAAAGCCGGGTAAAAATGCTGTTACCAGGTGTTCTGCCTGGTGATGTCGTTCTTGGTTTGCCATTACTGGATGTTCCTTTGCTGGATCACGGCTTCTAGATCCTCTAGCGCCTCTTCTTCAGATTAATTCTCCATCAAATGTTATCTTTTTGTTTTCCGTACTCCCATCAAATGAATCTTCTTTCTCAAAACATGCTGAATTTAACTTTTACTCATGTTGCTTCTTCAGCCACTGCTCTCTCATCCCATCTTTCTCAGGGCAGCTCCCGGGACCAACTGTCCAAATACAATGCACTCCAGGCAATAAATAATGTTGTAAATGGCGATGTTTCCCGCCTACTCGGCCTTGACCAAACCACCCTTGCTTTTAGTCCTGCTGTACGCGAATACCAAAAACTAAATTATTTTTGCTTTACCGCTTCAATGTAGGGGCCATGAGTCACCACAAAACAATATCCAATTAGAGGCCAATGAGAGTCCTAAATGCCATTTTTACCAATATCACCTGTCAGATATATGATATGTAACTTTATTTTATTCTAATTTGACTGGACTGATCCCCTAAAAAATTAATACATGATGTAATACTTACAACTAGCCAGAGATGAAATCTTTATCAGAAGATTAGGAAAATTATTCCGAGTGACAGCCAGCTGACAGCTCATTTAAATTTTTAAAAATATTATACATTCTGAAAATGGAAATATACTGTCATTTTTTTCAAACAGACTATTTTTACTAAATGTAGATGCTTAAAATAACCCCAAATTAATTTATACATTCTAAAGACAAAAGGCAACATTTACAGTACGTTTTACTTAAAAATATATTCACATCTGTCCATCTCCTTCAATTTCCTCTTTTATTGGTATTTATTAAAACAAAATACTTCAATTTTTTAACAGACCATACTGTGCATACCATTGCACTCAAAAACTCAACTGTCATGATTGCGATGTTTACCGCTATCCACTCTGCATCATTATTTCTGCAAATACTGATACTTGTCATTGTAAAACAGCTATAATGACTGTGAACTCCAGTCAACTATTAGAAACTTACTTTGCAGCAAAGTGGATACACTCTTATGTTGCGACCAATGCAACAGTTATCCTTACCCCAACCACTGTTCATTTATTTAATCGATCTTTTATATGCATCATACTGGCCTTTATTAGTCGTCGGCTAGCCTCCGAAAATTTAAGAACTCCAAACCTCACAATGTGCCTACCATCTATGAACCTCGGGTAAGTCACCTACTTTCTAGCTCTCTTTCCTTTCCTTTCCTTATTTTATTTTATTTTATTTTATATATATATATAATTAATGGGGAAAGGACAGAGAGATAGAAAGTAAGATGGTACACACTTTGTGAGGTATAGAGTTCTTGGATTTTCGGAGGCACCGTCCCCTTCATCAGGAAGTTAAGAAAACATTTCCAGTGGTCGGCTAGCTGACAACTTTATATATATATATATATATGAATTAATGATTGAAACATGACGTCGTCACACACATTGTATATTTGGATAGGTTGTAAGGATAGAAAATGTGGGAGAAAGTTGGGAAATTCGCTTTTAAGTCACAAGCTCGGCATAGAAATAACTCCCTTCTTCAGACACTCATTGCACGAAGAAGGCTCTAAAAAATTTACATTTTTGTACTTCCCTGCCAGCCAATGCATACTATAAATTTAAGGTTTCTTTCCCAACAAATTTAATTTATTTTTGACTTTGTCATAATATTTTTCTCTATATATTTATCCATATATAATAATTTATTGGGATAGGGAATAGAAAGAGAGGGCATGTGGCTTATCCAATCATTAGATGTAACTTCTGCAATATTGTATTCTTGTAGATATTTTCTAGTTACCTGTGCTACAAAGCTGGAACCAGGGTGTGATAAACTGTAATATAACCATAATGCCTACACAGTAATATCCAGGTTATTGTCCTCCTTTCAATACCCTAACTCTTTTCCGAATCTCTCTTCATCTTTGTCTGCCACATTTTCATATCTATTGAGATGTGTTATTTTTAATTATTTCAAATCATATCTTCATATTCTTTCAGGAGTTTTGTTTTTTCACCTGAAGTACCAATTCGTTTGGATTATCAAGGAAAACATGTTGACATGACTCATGGACCTCTTGCTGGATTGCTCATGGGTTTAGGCCAGCTGAACTCTTCGGAGTTCAGATTGAAGAGAATATCTTACAGACATGGGTATTTAATTGCTCTCTTATTTAATGTTATATTAATAATTTTTTTAACTTTAATATATGTACTGGCCTTTACTATATTTTTCTATACAGTAAATACGGTCATTTCTCCATATTTGTTTGTTTACATCTTGTACAGTTCAGAAATATTTAATTTTAACTTAACTTCTGAAAGCAGCTAATTTTATACACAGCATATCAAAAATGACTTAAAAACTTTAATTTATTTTTAAATGTAATAATTGACTCATGATTAGACATTGGATGTTACGGCACACAATACTTGTGGGGAGAGAAGAGGGGGAGACAAGCTACAAGAGGGTGATCCTGAAACAGGCAACTACCCTTTAATAGCACAGGAAATATATTTATTTATTCATAATATATTATTTAAGGAAACTTGAAAATATATCCAGTATGCTGACCAATAATTAATAGTAATATGAAACAAATAATCACATCTTCTCTTTTTTATGTATCTATAAAATAATAATATAGTAATGAATTCATTTTCTGCGAGATATTTTTGTCACAACTATTCTGTATTCCTCAATAAGAGAAATAAATTTCCTAGAGCTATTTATTTCATTTTGTAGGTATTTCTGTATTTATTATTATTATTAATTAATAATTTTTTGTTAAAAAATTATAAACTCAAATATTTACTAGAAAATCTAGTCGATTCCGTCGCATCTTTCACTATTATCTCTGAGATGTTTCGACAACAGTGAAGGACAAAGATCGCTGATAACAGATGCACCATCAAGCTGAAAATGATTTACAGAATTCAGCCATTTGAATTCATCATCTTGCGACAGTGTAGCCACGACATCATCCTCGGATGGGACTTTTTGAATATTTCTCAAGCCATAATTGACTGTGGACATTTGCCAGCAAAGGCTTGTGGTCTGTCTTGATTGTGAAATGTTGGCCATAGATGTAAGAATGAAATTCTTCACAGGCAAATACAATAGCCAAGAGCTCTTTCTCAATTTGAGCACATTTTTGTCGAGACGGTAGTAGCGTCTTAGACTTGAAACAATGTGTGTCCTCGCTAATGGAGCACAGCTCCTAAACCAAAACTGCTAGCATCTGAAGAAATTGTTATGTTTTCCTTTTGATTAAATAATCTGAAAACAGGCGCAATTGTAACAAGTTCTTTGAGTTCATTGAAAATTAAGTCAGACTGACTATCGCAAATCCATGCTGTGTTATTGTGTGTTAATTGACGTAGTGGCTGTGCTATGGTAGCAAGGTTTGGCAAGAATTTCTGTAAGTACATAATCATACCCAGAAAGTGAGTTAGTTGTCCCACATCCGTAGGAGGTGGCATGTCAATAATGGCTTCTATTTTAGCTGCATCAGGGCTAATTGACTTGGTTGGTGTATTGAGTCGGTGATCTAAATACTTAAATGTCTGAGCTATTTGAATATTCTGCGGATGTTGTTTGTAAAATTTGTTGCAATTGTTTATTATGGTCATTATTCGGTAATTTACGTTTCCCCTTGATCGCAATGCCATCAAAATATGGACGAACTGACGGTAGATCTGCAAAGACTGTGTCCATGGCTCGCTGAAAATCTTCAGGTGACTTCAAACCATATGGGTAGTCGAAGAAGCGAAATCGTCCCCACGGTGTAGCGAAAGTGCAGAGGAATTATGCTTTTGTTGACAGCTTCATCTGCCAAAAACCTTCGGGAGCGTCGAGTAGTGTGACTAACTCAACATCAGCCATATCAGCGGTAAGCTCGTCAAATGTAGGTAGATAGTGACGACGAACGATTGCGTCGTTCAAGTAGACAGGATCATGACATATACGCAACTGACCACTTGGTTTATTAACAACCCAGTCGGTTGGCTCAGTCACTCTTCAGATGATCGAGAAAAAACCGCTTTCATTACACCAGAAGGACTCTACTAATTCAAAGTTATGCCGTTGGTGTTGTGTAATGCACCTGGAACTTTCTAACGAATGATGAACAATTTGCTGCGCCACTTGAAATGGAGTATAAGAAGTGTCTATTCGGTGCCAAGGAAATAAAGATCGTCGGCCATCTAGTCTCGCGAGAGAAAGTCCGATCGATAGCAAACTTTCCCCGGCCAAGAAATCTACAAGACGTGAAGAGTTTTCTTGGACTCTGCTTTTATTACACTCGTTTTGTCAGAGGCTTCTGGGGAAAAGCACGGCCACTACACAAGCTGTTGCAAGGGTTGTTCGACCAAAATGTCCCGACGGAATTGCACACTGACACCAGCGGCCACGGACTTGTAGCTGTACTCGTACAGATAGTCGGCAGCAAAGATAAAGTCATAGCGTACTCCTCCAGGACACTTAGCAAGGCAAAGAGGAATTATTGGACGACAAAGAGAGAATGCCTTGCTTTTGTTTGGGCCATAAATAAATTCCGGCCGTATCTCTTTGGAAAACCCTTCATAGTTGTAACGGACCACCATTCTCTTTGCTGGCTGATCGGGCTCAAGGATCGCACTGCACGGCTCGCCAGATGGGCTCCACAACTTCAGGAATATGACGTCACGATAAAGTACAAGAGTGGACGAAAGCATCAGGATGCAGACTGTCTTTCCCGAACCAAAGACTGAGATCCTGGATTGTCTTAACTCTTTGAACTTCTTGAACAGAAAAAGGACCCAAAGCTGAATCAGATTATATGAGCTTTAAACTCTTCACTGGTTGTGAAAGGGGACTTTGAGTTGATTAATAATATACTACACATAAAAATTACGACTCATTGGGAAGAAGATGGTTTTAGTCATCCCCAAGCAACTTCGCTAGAAATTCTGTGGCAGTTCCAGACGCACCCACCGCTGGGCACATAGGACTCGTCAAGACGCACGATGGAATCCGTCGACGATTTTATTGGCCGCGACAACTTAAGAACGTTACACACTATGTAAACCACTACAGAGAGTGTCAGAAGAGAAAGACGATTCCCCAGCGACCACATGAGCGTCTATTACCGATTACTCCCGCCGACGCACCATTT
Organism: Eucriotettix oculatus; assembly: GCA_034510155.1. Taxonomy (NCBI): domain Eukaryota; kingdom Metazoa; phylum Arthropoda; class Insecta; order Orthoptera; family Tetrigidae; genus Eucriotettix; species Eucriotettix oculatus. The sequence goes on from CM067376.1 coordinate 99,701,872, forward strand.
CAACCCATCGGTATTGACCTGCTTGGAAGATTTCCATCATCATCCCGGGGAAACAAGTGGATTATTGTCTGCACCGATTACCTAGTTTACCGTTACATAAGCTGTAGCATCGGCGGAAGCTTTCGAGATCGCCACCTTCGTCGTTGAAGAAATAATACTTGGTCATGGAGCGCCAAGAACTATTATCACAGACCGGGAAGCGGTATTTCAGTCTAGAATAATACATGAGATAAATAGACTGTGTGAAATAACGCACCGAATGACGACTGCTTACCATTCTCAAACGAACGGGCTTAACGAGATGTTAAACAAAACATTGGCGGACATGTTGTCCATGCACACCGACGTCGATCAGAAGAACTGGGACGCCGTACTTCCATTTGTGATGTTTACATACAATACGGGATTTACGCCGTTTTCTTGGTCCACGGTCGCGAGGCAGAAACGACAATGGACACGATCCCGACGATGTGAATAACCATTACATTGGTTAATTAGTGCCGAGGGCCGAAGAATCCCGACAACTAACCCGTATAACGTACGCTCCATGCTCAAGAAAATCTTTTCGTCTTCACATGTCTAGTGCAGTCCTGTACTCCCACACAATGTCATGCTCTACATAAACACGTTTAGAAGTGATTCCGTGACCTCCAAAATTGTATTACATGTAAGCAATTTTTCTTCTTGGCAGCTTTCTACAGCTATCCAACTTGTAGGACCCTGGCCTTCCCCAGACCTGTCGCCCATTCATTCTTGTCTGCTGCACTTCTGGATTCCCAATGCTTGCACATTTATTATTACTAATATGTAAATTAAATTTGATTCTATTATGTTGTTTCCTTTCTGATGTTGCAATTCTTACTTGCAGAAATGTACATTACTGTAATATGGGTCAGAAGGTGCAAATTTATGCATCAATATTTCCACTTTTTTCCTAATTTGGAAGATCTGATTTTTATGAAAGAAAAGAGTGATAAACTTTCAAACAATCATAAGAATAATTATTTTATTTTAGTTAAACATAATTTTATCTCAAATCAGTGAAATTATTTAAGGCCTATTTTTTCAATTTATTTCATGTCCAATGGAGGCTCTTGGGATTTGACAAGTTGATCTCATTTGTTATGTCAGAATGGCTTCAAGATATAAAGAAAAACCAGTTACCTGGACTATTAGGAGGTGTTGGACCAATGCATGCTCTTGTGCAACTATGTAAGTTTCCTTGCAATATATTCATATTAACTTTTTTCATTTACTTATGTTAAGTGTAATTAAGATGTGTACATAAAAATTTAATTAATTATAATATTGCATGAATCATGCTATCATATGTTGCAGTGATATATCTGTTTTCAGTGCATTCATTACCAATTATTCTGTCTCCATACAAGTAATAGCATATGGAGCTACAAACAAAGTATTGCCTCTAAAATACAATATTTCATATTGTGTTGTGATAGTAATAATCTCAAACTGGTACTGAAAGATTTGAGTATTTTATTACCTATATTTTGTTTTATTGGCATTATTGCTTCTTGGAATTTAACCAATTAAGCTCCTATGTTATTGAAGTTGCCCATTCCCACCATAAACCTCTTATGCACCTTACACCTAAGGTCTTAATAGTTATTGTGTCTATATCACAATTAGATTACTTAAGATATTGATAAAAAGCTACCAATTCTACAAAGTACAATAATTTGTCTTCTATGGTACGTGTATATTATTAGTATGCAGAAATTATCTTACAATGTACAAGCTAATAAACACTATATAAATATATTAATGCATTCAAAAAAGAAAAATTTTCATGTTGATTAATAAAATTCTCAGTTCAAGGAATTAGGGATTTATTTTGGCTGCCCATTGAGCAGTATCAGAAAGATGGGCGAATAGTACGAGGTTTACAACGTGGAGCTAACTCTTTCACAACATCTACAGCTATGGCTGCTTTGGAATTGACTAACAGAATAGTACAGGCCATACAAGTAGGAATATTTAAGAGTTTTTTCTATATTTTATTTCATTATTATAGACACGTAATAGAATAACTGCCTTTCTTGAATGTCTTACTTCATAGAAGAATAAGGCAAATATGCTAATAAAAATCTTGTATAGTTTAATGATGTATTATATATAATTAGTAAGTACAGATAAGTTCATTAAAACCATTAATGAGGACAGGAAAGAGAGGTAGAAAATTGCTGTCATAATATCCTGTTGAAAATTTTTAAAAAAATCCTCAACTGGTGCCTGCCAACTGTACATTTCAGGGAAGCCACCAATTTTCTTTCTCTCTTTTTCCTGTCCTTAATATATGAGTCAGCCGATCACTGGAAATGTCTTCCTAACTTTCTGATGAAGCGGGCGGTGCCTCCAAAAATTCCAGTACTCTAATATATATATATAATTAATGGGGAAAGGACAGAGAGATAGAAAGAAGATGACTTACCTGAGGTTCATAGATGGTAGTCACCTTGTGAGGTTTAGAGAACTTGAATTTTCGGTTGCACCGCCCCCTTCATCAGAAAGTTAGGAAGACATTTCCAGTGATCGGCTAGCCAACGAGGTGCATACAAATAGTCAATTTCTTTTTAGTTCATCATACAATTTATTAAAACCATAACATATATTATTTATATCCACAGAGCACTGCTGAAATGGCATATGACATGGTATCTCCAGGACCAAGTGTACGTAGACGAACTCGTACTTCTAAAGGAAAACGACGAAAGTTTACGCAGCCAGCAGACATTAGAGAAGGAATGGCAAATGCAATTGTTCTTGTTAGAGAGGTGGGGAAATATTCTCTTAAATCATACATTATGGAATTATTATTTAATGTCCAAGAAGTATTCCATAGAGAATATGATTTTTTAAGTAACAGGATTATTCTATTGAATATAGTATTATAAGGCAAAATTAAATGGAGTCCAGTTGGCAATTGAGCTGATAATTACATGATTATTATGATGTTATTATTTTCATAAGCAATTACAGTCATAATTTATTCTAAGTATTTGACTAGTAAAATTTTAGCCATATTTGGTGCACAAGGTGTTGAGAGGCAAAATGTGTATCGAGACTTCTACAAAGATGAGTACAAGTGTACAGTGTATAGTTTTAAAATTGTATGAACTAAAAAGGGTAAGTTAAACAAATTTCTTAGTAAAGAAAATAAATTTTAATGTTTTAAAATATTGCAACACCATGAAAGAGTCACACGATTGGGCTGAAACATTCAGGATATGCAAATTATGGTCATTCAAATGATAACTACTGTTGGATCCATATAAATAGAGGACAACAAGAGGGCAGTTAAAATAGTGTTCTATTATCTGCTAGTGGTACATATGAGATGTCACTATGCCGATGAGGACACATTTCAGTAAGTTACAAAGTTTGGACAGAGAAGAATTGTCAGCCTTTGTTAAGGAATGTTTACTTATTGTGCAGTAACTGCTTATATTGAGTGTAACAGAGCAACATAGTTATGTGACGTTGGAAGTAGTGGACTGGGTAACTCAGAAACCTGGGAGTAGATACCAAAAAGTGTTGGCCACATGGGAAGTCAGACACCTGGTCTGCAAGGCGGTGATGATTCAGGTTCATCTCAACAATTGGTAGAACATTCCACAGATGTATCATAGTCTGTTTCAACAATTCATCAATATCAACTATGTGCTAAAGTTTCCTTATGCAGGATTCCCCTGACGCAAAACCATTGGTGATTGCAGATATCATATGAACATAGAGACTAGCATGCACATTGACAATAAGTGTTTATTTATTAACGAATTCTGCTTTTATTTGGTGTACAGTGATGATCCTGCTCATGTTGCCACCTTCCGGAGTGTTATCTAACATTGTTAAAGTTTGGGTTGCAATTGCACATCATAGATGATCTCTGCTGCTACAAATTCTATGTAATCTTAACAGGAATTGTATGTCAGGGAGTCTGAAATCATTCCCTTCATTCAAAGCATTCCTGAAGCTGTATTTCAGGAGGGCAATGCCTGCCCACATATTGCTAGGAATAGAGTGCTGTTCTTTACAACTTAGTTGACAAAGCTATTTTATTTTCTGGTCATGTAACAACCATTGTAATTTCCTTAGGAATAATACATGATTTAGTTTTGTGTTTTACCTTTCTTTGGTGCACTATTAAATAAACTGACTTGTTTGTTTAAGAAACAAAATGTTTATGTATTTTTTCAGTATAAATCTTCTTTTTATGGTACTATTAGAGGACACAAAGATACTTCAAATAAGTTGTCCACTACAAAATTGACTTCTGATAGTAATTTCAGTTATATTGGCCAAACAAAAAACTTTGAATATTAGAATGAAAGAGCATAAAGCAAAATTTAAACTTCCTAGCTGTAAACATAATGCAATCACCAAACATTTCTGATTTTGACAGCATTTTTATTTTAGACAGAGAACCACATTTTTGTAAAATGATGATTTCAGAAATGTTACAAATTTAAAATCATCCAGAAATTGTCAATATTAATCACAACACAGATCATCTTGGTAAGCTTTATGATGCTCCTATTTCAAATATTGTCAATTTCCATTTTAGAGCCATTTGAGAAAGATGCTAAGCTCTCATTGAACCGTCTAACTGAATTTCTTTTATTTGATCACTTTGCTTTTAAAGTTTGTCTGTTAAATCAGATTATATCTCTTGTTATTATTGCTAGGAATATTATAGACTTCTTTTCAGCATTGCAGATACAGCTTCTCACTTGGTCTGCCTATTCGCGGGATATATCGCTGATTTGAATGTATGGTACTTTGTTTGTCGACATATCTCTCATGATCCTTGTTCCACAGCTACTACAAATGAACTTTGGCTTTGCATACAAGCAGTCTGGAATGCTCTTCAAATGCATTCAAAATCTGTTTGATTCCATGCCATGTCATATAACATGTGGTGGCTTCACCAACTGCTGATTACATTCATGTAATCTTAATTATTTGCTTTTAATTTTGAGCTTTTATTTGTATCAACATGGGTCATTTGTATATTAAATTTCATGAATTCAGAGGAGTACTTCATTTTGTTGAAATTTTTACAAACATAGGTTTACTTACAATAAAATAAATATAGACTTGAAGCACAAGTTCACTTATAATTTACTAGATCACATTCTTCACATCCTTATTTTAGAATCTAATGATGAATGGATATTGTGTGTAAATTCAGTCAAATGATGACTATGTAATTGAATTAAAGGATCTGGATAGAAAAATCGCGATTGGCTTGGGAATCAAAACTGGGACCTCCACTTGGTATGCGAATGCTCTCCCAACTAAGCTATCATAGTCAATTCCACATGATGTACGATATTTTTCCTGACGCTATTGATTGAAGTTTTTTAATTTTCTCATTTTCATTATGACATTGATTTTGTTACTTTCGATTGCATATAAATATGAATTTTAAAGAGGGCCATGGCTATGAGACACTCAATTTTAACTGGACTACCTTACCAGTTTACAGCCCCTATTGGTGGTGAACCTTGATTCATTTTTGATTGTGTGAAGTTTTTATTCCTGAATTTGGTAGTTGACCTATATAACTATAGATCTGAGCTTGAAAGTATTTATTGTGTTTGTGAATTTCCATTTAAGTGATGCCTATATTTTTGTATACTTTTCAAATGGTTCACAAAGCTTAATTATTATTATTAATTTTTTTAATGTTATCAATGTGTTCTTAATATGCTAAGACCTCCTTGTTTAATAACATATTGAAATGATTAAAACAAACAAATATTGATTGTGAATAGCTAGATCTTTTATTTATTTATTTGCTTTTTTAGGGTTTGGGTGAAACTGCACAAAATATTGTGAGAGTTGCTAGTGAAGAGCATGAACACAAAGGAGTTTCTGGTGCAGTTGGTGGTGTTCTTAGGCAAATACCCCCAACTGTTGTCAAACCTATCATTCTTGTTACTGAAGCAACATCTAATGTATTAGGAGGAATGAGAAGTCAGTTAGTACCTGATGCACGTAGAGAAGCAGTTGATAAATGGAGAAGTGAAGAATAGAACAGGTATTTCATATTGGAAAATTTTTATCTTGGACATTGATTAATATATATTTTTAATAATTAAAAAGAATTATTTTTTGTCAGACTTAATGATTCTGATAAATTAAGGCGGGATTTCCAAATCTTTTTCTGCAATGTAATATTTTCCAAAATCAGACATTGTAATGGAACACTTGGCTTATATACTCGAAAAAAATGAAAAGTTAACCTTAATTTAGTAATTATTTTTAATATAAAACTTATACAATATAAACATGAATAAATAATTACACCAACTTGTAACGTGATTTAAAAATTTAACCGTGTACAATACACAGTAACAAATTAATTCTTACCAAAATATTGTTTAGAATTTCTGTTAATTTTGGACCCTTTTGAATTTAACACAAATAATATAATAAAAAAATTTCTGCATCAATTTATAACACAAATTTATAAATAATAAATAAATAAATACCTAAATAAGGTGAATTTGGCCTACGCCTCAGGCAGCTAAAACCCACTCTGTGCCACTACTGTCAGTCGATGCCTACTATCAATTTAAGGTAATCTGATAATATATATATATAATTGCATATAAGCATTTGACGATAGTGAGTTTTTTAATTGTTGTACTGTATCACTCCTAACAGTAATATTTATTATTGCTTTATATTGCTTTACAAATAATAATTCTACAACAGCGATAGATTCTAATTTTTTACCTGACACACATTTGTTGTACGAAATTATTTTTCCTTGTATATATACTTTTAATTTAATTTAATTTTAGCATTCTGGCATTATTGCATGTAGGATTCTACGGTAGTTTCGCAGAGTGATCAAAGCCTTTGAAATGCCACTCTTTACTTTTTTTTTTAAAAAAAATAATAATAATATTGACAGTGGTTTCTTTTAAATGCTACACATACTATTTTAGTTTTGAAAATATTAAATACCTAAAGTAGGTTGTTGTTATGGTATTAAGTCCTAAGCTAAGACTGGTCTGGTGCAAACCTCCATGGTAACCTATCTTCCGCAAGCCTTTTCATTTCCACATAACTATATCATCCCACATACCTCTCTAATCTGCTTATCATATTCCATCATTTTCCTCCCTCTTCTGTTATTACCCCACACACTTACTTTTAATTCTAATTTTACAAGACCCTCATGTTTTTAAATGTGGCCTATTAATCTATCCCTTCTCTTGGTCAACATCTTCCATATTGTTCACTCTTCCTCTATTGTTTAGATCTTCTATTTAGTTACTCTATCTACTCATCAGCATTCTCCTATAGCACCACATATCAAAGGCTTCTATTATTTTCCTTTCCGCAACTCCTATCATATGCGTTCGCACCCATATAATGCCACGCTCCATACAAACATGTTTAGCAATGATTTCCTAATATAGCCACTTATATTACCTGTAATTAAATGCCTCTTTTTTATGAAGGCGTTCCTTGCCTGTGCTATCCTACTCTTTGTCTCTATATTTCTACCATCCCTAATTATTATGCTGCCCAAGTAGCAACATTCCTTAACTTCCTTCAAAATATCCCTTCCCAATTTAACAACCTTTGTTATACTACTATTTCCCATACTATACTCCATTACCCTGGTTTTCCCTAATATCAAACTCTTTATCCAGGACCATGTTTATACAATTTATTATGGTTTCCAAGTCTACTTCTGACCCCCCTAATACTACAATGTCATCGGAAAAGTGTAGGGTTTTTATTTCTTCTCATTTTAGTATGATTCCTTTTCCATATTCTGTTCGCATCTATAACTCCAGTCTTCTTCAGTATGGGTATAATTGCTTTTACTAAAATCTTGTGTGTCTCTATGTGCAATGTGATAACACGTCAGATATGATGCTTTATCAGGAAGAAGTGCGCTATAAGGTGGGCGGTTTAGTCTTCTAAATGGATGCAGAAATTCATGCTAATGAAATATAAATATTATAAAGGTTCTTAAAATTATAAAACTAATGATTCTTCCTTAATTATTTAATTTGCTTTAGCACATGAGCATCAGATGTGATATATACAAGCTTTAAATAATTTTTTTACAAATATTAGAGCCTTATGTACAGTTTTGTCCATTCTGAAAATAAATAATGACTCATAGCTTATTTATTTTATTTCCATTCATAAAACTTATTAAATTGTAAAAATACTGAATACCTTTTTTTTCACAATGCAGAAAATATACACAAACTGAATATTGAAGTAAAAGTGTTCAAACTAATTAAATATATACCTTTCTTAATATTATTCATCTAAATTGAGAATGTTTGTTCATAAGATGGTTATTATTTACTCAACTATCACAAATAATTATATCCATTATTTAAATTTGTTACAGATTATTCGTGTTGTTAGTGTCCAATACAACGGAGAATCTTCTATCTTTTGACTTTTTTAAAACTCTTATATGAAAAACATTTCACTGAATTGTGCATACAAATTAGAAACTAAGACAAGTTATATTTTATATCACAAATATTCACAATGTTAATTAAAAAGTATAATCATTTTATGTATCCTGTATTTCTCATCATAGCTTAAGTTATATGAGGGTGTTCAAGGGTAAGATAAATTGAAGTTTTAAAATTTTGTGCTAAATTCATTCTGTAGATATTAAAATTGTGTGTCAAAATTCCAATATTTCAAAGATAAAACTTTCATTAGCACTGTATTTGAAAATTCCATAATGTTTCATTAATCTTCTTGTCTCTTTTTGGTACCATAAATTTCTGGCAATCTTAAAACTTTTAGTTCATATAAAGATTTGCATAAGAATGAAAAATCATGTCAGAACTAACAGAAGTTTTCACTGACATTTAGCCTTTTTCTTGTGGATGTCTAGAAAAATAATTCCCAGAAATTAAACTAGTGTGTACAATTGTGAAATTTTGGTACATTATTTAACACAATAGGGGGTTTACTCCACTAGACATAAACATTAGTTATTTTTAAGAAATCTTTAATCAGTTGTTACCAAATTATTATAGTTTTATTGCTGTAATAATTTGAATCGTACTCATTCAGTCATTTTCAGACTGTTCAAAAACTGTTAGCGATTGTTGCAACCACATTAAGTCTACATAATTGTCTGATGGACAAGCATTTCATTAAATGTTATGGATTTGAAAGCATGGAAAAGTAACTGAGCTTTGTCAGTTTTTTTGTTTTGTTTTATTATACTGAAAAGTACCTATTGTTTCATATTGCAAAAAATGTATATCTTAGTAGTACAGTTTGTGTATCCTGTTAAACATCACATTTTTAACGTAATATATAATGATTTTTCCCTTTTTTTCACAATACATCAAAAGGAAACTCAAAATCAATTCAGTCAAAAGTGTATAATATTATGTCTGTTTTTTCAATTAATATTATTCTTTCAATGAATGCTGCTTTGATATTTCCACATTTATCAATAGAAAGTAGTAATGATTACAACATTCAAGCAAAGCAATGTAATGTTCATAAAATGTGTTAGTTGTTTGATAATCACTGGGTCTCACTTTGAGTATTACAAAAGTCAATAACTGAAATTCATATTGCATTCCTTAAAAAATGAAATAATTTTTCATGCGAATGAAATTGTCAGGCAAGTCTACTTTCAGTTTAATCAACTTTCTTCAATTTTGACTGTTTTAAATATTTTATAGATTCATGTTGGTTACCATTGATATGATATGTATATTGATACTGTATATTTATATAATGTTGTGTTATAAATTTTGTGATAGATTTTATTACTCTCAGAAATTTGTACTGAAATATTATGTATATAAACATTTGTTTTAATAAATTTTCATATTTGTTTTTAATTTTCTGTTCATATTTATTTTATTGTGGTAATCACTAAAACTCTAAAATAGGGTTGACATTAATGGAACTTGCTACAAAGTTGAAATTAAAACTAAAAAATGACAAGCATTGCCATTTCCAGGTTACTTCTTATTCATTTAGCATAAATGTGAGAATGACTAAAAAAATTGTAGTATCAAAATCTATTTCAGTTCAAGACATTCACAGCACCATTAATTGATTTATCATAAGGCACATTATTTATAGTTTACAGCATTTTTGTAATAAGTATTTTGTATGGTTGAGAGGAATTAGTTGAACATTTGTCCTCCAGGCCCTCAGTTCAATTGCACCAAAGGTTTTTACAGAACGATTTTCTATGGGACTAAGTCAAAGACTTGCAGATCTCCTACAATAAGATATTTCTCTTCCAGATTATCTAGAATATTTTCTTAAAATTTATATAAATTGTTGACCACATTGAAAATTGTTTAACAGGATGAAGTGCATTGTGTGTGCTTAAGAAAGTTCAGTTTGTTTCAGTGCAAGATATGTTAAAGCTCTATGTGGCTATATGATGAATGGATAATGAAGATTGATGTCACAACAAATATCTTTCAATCCTTTTTGAAATTCTCCAGTATTCAATCTATTTATGCAGTTGGATAGCAATTTCAGTACCTAGAATGTCGTGCTATAATAATCTGCAGCAGTTGGGTTTCCATTTTGTACAACTTCCTTGGTGGTGTTAAGGACTAGATAAATATACCTACAAATATTTACATTATCATAACTATGGCATTTGATCTGTGCTTAATGTAAGAGCACACAAACTAGGAGTGTTCACAAATAATTCACTTCAGCTTGAAAAGGATTTGCAATTTTACTGTTGGCTTCTTACTTCACCTTGTCCAATATGTTTTAGTGTTGTGGCTAGAGCTTACCAAGATCACACATGTAGATTGACTTATAGTAAATGTAACCATTAAGATGATAATGTTCTTTTTTTGCTTTTGAAAGTATGGGAATTTTTAAAGATGGTCGTATTTTAATTAAAAATTGTTTATATTATCAATTGTTTATATTAATTATCAATTGTTTGTTTCACATTATTCTAATTCTATATAAACTGGAGCACAACTTATTGTTCAACAAAAATATATAAAAATTGAAATAGCATTACAAAATATAACGTAAGAAACCATATTAATTTATTATTAGTAGAACTATTATTTCCGCGTATTCTTCTATTTTTATTAACGATTATCGGGATGCATCCTTTATTTTCAAGTCATTTTCATTAATACTCCTTGATTATATTTATAATGGTGCTGTATATTGTGCTGTATCATAGATATTCTGACAAGATACAGCCCGAATATTCTTTGAAAAACGAAACAATAGCTCATACAATTTGGTAACACTGGCTTTTAATTTTGACCACTATGTCAGATCTCACGTTAGACGCGTCGATAAGAGTTTGGGTTTTCCTGCCAATTATTTTAATTGTTTTCTTCGTAGGAATTGTGAGGTACTATTTAAATATATTATTATCATCTCATACCGTAAGTTTACAACATGTGAAAAATAACCACGCCTTAATCAGAGCTCGATTACTTCGTGAAAATGGGGATTATTTACAAAAAAGTGCATTCTTAATGAGGAAGCATTACTTTAACAATAGTGAGACTGGTTGTTTGATCAGGAAGGCAAGAACGAGTATGGCAGCTGCTAACGATCCCATTATTATGTTAGATGCATTTAAAAGAAATGTTTCACATGCAATACCTATGCTGCTGATTGGAGAATTTATAAATTGGTTTTTTTCTGGTTATGTAACAACAAAGGTACCGTTTCCTTTGACTTTACTGTTTAAACGGATGCTTCAAAGAGGTCTTCAGGTTTCTCAGTTGAATGCAATGTGGATTTCTTCAGTATCGTGGTATTTCTTATGCGTGTTCGGCCTACAAAGTGTCTACAATTTAATATTGTCCTCAAATACAAATATTTCCGGTGACAGAACTCGTAAACCACAAGACGACACGTCATTTGATTATCAAACGCTGTTTAAAATGGAATGGGAAGCTTTACAAATTAAAGAGCACAAATGGTTGCTAGGAGAGAGAGCCGTGAAACTTTATGCTTGAAGATTTGTTTTTTCTCGTGTTGGCACCAATGCTTAGCAACAATGTAAACACGCAACTAATGTAAAAGTAAATGTTGTAAAAGTGACTTCTGTGTCTTTTAATTTTTAATCCAGATCGAGTATATACTAACAAAATGGCAAAATCAGTTGTTTTCGCAAGTACGGGTGATGTAACGCCAGGAAGTCAAGCGTCAACCATTGAAGTTACCAGTACGCTGTCTGGTGAATATGAGGGCGAAGAAGAAGTGTTTGAAGTATATGAAGTAGTAGAAATAACAGAAGAAAGATTAAAAGAAATTTCAAATGAATTGGGGCTCATTACGCTTTGTTGGCCTAAAGACGCTGTGTCAGATATTGAACAGTAAGTTTTAAGTATGTAGGCCTATATATAAATTAGAGCGGAGCAAATATTCTATTTCCAGAACAGAATTTATTATGAAGTATTGCATATGCGTCAGTATTTTAGTCCTCATTTATTTGAAATTAAAACAGTTAAGATATATGCTTATTGTATTTAAGCCCAGCTGGACCAGTAGCGAGAACCAAAATTTTGATCATACAAATAAACCTATGTATCATATCAACAATTATTATCAGACTAATTCGTCACATCATTGTTACATCTATAAAGCATTACAGCAATTCTGTTTTATCAGATTCCCATATTGGCAATGAATCTTTAAGAATCGGATTTCATAGCATACGATTCTAAGAAAAAGATTTTCTGTTTTCAGAATAGTTGTTTAATGTTATGTTTCCCTGGTTTCTTTTAGAGATTGGAGCAGTAGGGTAGGCACACACGAGATCAAAGAGAGCCGCAATTCGTTGTTTTTTTTAAAAAATAAGAATATACATGTATCATAATATATAGATATGCGAAATTCATTTTTTCGCATATTTCCACAAGTTGCATATAAAAGTGATTGTAAAAATAACTAAGTTTCAAAATTTTAGAAAAAAAATCAAATATAAAAAGTGAACATTTTTTGATAAAATTGGGAGCTTAATATGGCTAATTTAAATTAATAAATTTCAATAATTTGGTCAAAGTTAGGAATAGAAATTTAATAGAAAATCAAATAATACAAAACAAACCGTTTCATTCACAAATTTGGGGACCTGTTCAGTTTCTACAATTAAAAATAAATAATTAAATCTCAATACATAGACGGTTTATTTACATATAAATTAATTTAGTATAACATGATTATTTACATAATGAAATATGGAATCACAAACCTTTTAACTAAATTTTGCTCTGCTGCAACATCTAGGGTCGAAGTTTTCAACCCCTTGTTATGCATGAATCGTTGATTATATTTTATGCATCTAAATTGAATTAATCTGTTAATACTTTTCTCAGTTCTCACCCTAATTTGAAATCACTTATTAATTAGGATATAATCATATTTTTAACTTTCTTGAAGTTTCAATCTTTCGTTTTAATAATAAAGTTTTCTCTAGTTGCTATTCAGGTAGAATATTAAATTTCCAATCGAATAACACCCTCCAACATAATAGAGCTATTAATTATCTCTCCATAAATTCCACAAGGAAAATTTAGATATATCAAATTGGCTACAATTCAAGCGATGCACAACAATCCGTTGCTCAAACTACACTTGCTGGAGGAAATATATTGTTGCTAAATAGGTGACCACGATCTTACAAGCTAGATGTTTTCCACGCATTTTATGGTAGTATACAATATGAAACATACTGACGATTCGTGGAAAATAAATAACCACGCGAGTATGACTTGCATGGATTGAAGTAAGATCAGCTGTGCAACAACTACACTTAGAAACCCGCTGTTATACTGTTATTACATGATTGCTTAAATTCTAATAATTTGTTTCATTTTCGTCTTGACAAGTTGATTACGGGAATCTGTCTGCAATAAGATAATTTTATAACTTTGTGGAATTTTCATTTGTTTTAATTTCTTAATACTTTTAACATTAAAACATAGACACTTTTTATCAGTTTCATCGTTGTCTTGTCTCGTCGATAAGGCTATACAGAGTGGTTAGGAAAATGGTTGCATAATAAAGGTAATATGTGAGTAAATGAATACATGCTAATAACATGTTAAAAAGCGAGTAGGGTACACAACGTTCCCCGGGTATTTATTTTTATTACTGCGTTACAGTATTTAATACTTCGCCAATTAGTTATTAAAGCGACATCGAGAGCAGCACTATATGAAGTTTTACATTTTTCCGCCAACTACCTTAACAATTTCATCACAACCGATGTGATTACTCTCAGTATCATAATAGAGTCAAGAAATTACTACTAGTAACTTAAGTAAGCACAGTAGCTTAATCCAATAAAACAGATAATTTATTTCTCTATAACGTTAATAGAGGTGAAAATAATATTTAAGAGGGTCAAAAATACTCCCGGTACAATAACGGAGTCAAAAAATGCTCTCGGTTCGCTAATTGAGTAAAATATACTCCACAGCAGCTTTCTACTCTCGGCCTTTTCAGGTCGCGATATAAAGAGCAATTCATTTTTTCTAAAATTTGTGATGTAATCCAGTCTGGGTGTTCCTCTGTCATTCTTTCTATCTACTGCCCACCATAATTATTGATATATTTAATGAAGTATCGTACTTGACCAAATCTCCCGAACACTTCCTCATTCGTCGCCATGTCTCTCCGGCATATTTTTTAAATTCTCCCGTAGCACCAGGCTACAAAGCTAAAAGTCTCTTCTTTTCCCTATCTCCTGTGGTCCAAGCTTTGCTGCCATATAATGCAGTACTCCATATGTAGGCCATCAACAAGTTCTTCCTCACTTCAATACTAATGCTTTTTGTAATAAGTTTTTTTTACTATGAAATGACATAACTAACTCTGCTTATTATTTCTCTGCAGTTTATTCCATCGTTAGTTATTTTGCTACACAGATAGCTAAACTCTGCCACCTCTTGCAGTGTACCGTTCCTTAACTTTAAAGGTGTACGGTTTTCTCTCTTTCTACAGCACACTATGATTTTTGTTTTCTATGTTTATTCGCACATTGAATTCCTGCTCCAGTATTTTGTCCATTCGACTTAAGATTATTTGCAGGTCCACTTCACTTTTTTCAATTATTGCTGTGCCATTTGCGAACCTCAGCATGTCGAACTTATCACTATGAATTGTGATTCCAATGGCTGTACATAAAGATTGAATAGGTATGGGGAAAGCGAGCATCCTTGCCGTAAATCTTTCTGGATATGAGTGTTTCCTTTTTGCTGCCACCGCGAATTATTTCAATTTCACTATTGTAAATAATAAAGATACGTTCTCTGAAATTGATACATATTTGGTGAATGATTTTAAATAGAAGATTGCAGTTGACATTAAATACCTTTTCCATATCGAAAAATGCTATGAACGTAGGGTAACTTCTCTTCATCCGTTTTTCTTGCCTCTGAAAAATATTGCTTCTCTTGGACCGACTTCTTTCCTAAAACCAAACTGGTCGTCGGATAAGTGTTCGTCTATTTGTCTTTCCATCCTCCTCAGTATATTTCTGGTGACTATTTTTCGAAGCATGGCACACCGACTCAATGTCAACTTGCAATAGAATTTTTAGGTAATGGCACGTATACATTTTGTCTTCATGTAAATTTCCAGACCTATAGATATTGTATACTAAGTTGTAAAGTTCCGTCCCCAGATTTGTGAATTAGTTCTCCTGGTATGTCATAAAATCCAGGAGCTTTTCTTCCTTTGAGTTCTTGCAATGCCTTCACAAACGCTTCTTCCATAATAGGTGCCCCCTCTTCTAATAATACATCCTTTTCTTTTTCGATGTTAAAGTTGCTAAATTCTCCAAATGTTCCTTCCATATTTTAAATATATATATAAAATACATATATATTATAATGAAAAAGGGCTGGATTGGATTTAAATTTAAATAAAAATGAATGATTGGATTTGATTAAATAAAAACAAATTAAATTTATTTGCAGAAAACAAAAGAAAACAACAATTACTAAACTATAGGGTCCAATTTAACAATTTGCCACGGCTAGCTCAATTGCAGTTAGTAAGACTAACTACTTAAGGGTCATTTTTATGGGTTCATCATGCAGCAATAAAATCGTCTCCAAATGGGGGTTGTAAACACGCCGGTATCTTGGGGTCCGTCTTCCACGAATTCTGGCTGCTTCTGGGCTCTGGGAAATGACTTGGACAATATATCATTGCTTGCAGTTCGCCTCGTTGTAGGGACATCCTTCCTCCTATTACACCGGCAAGATTCCTCGTTTTCTCTCCGCCTGATTACTAAATTCTCTAGCGTCGTGGATCAGCTAACTTACACTCTCCTGACATCCTACTCGTTCAATTCCCCATGCCCAACTGCCGTGCTGTGGATCAGACACCACACACTCTCCAGAAATCTTTCTTCAACTCTCCATTCTCGACTGACTAAATTTCTCTCACCCATCCTCGCAGGTCATCTCCTTCATTCACCCCACCATGAGATGCATGGCCTTCAATCAAAATTCTGCTTGGCCCACGGTTTCTCCCTAATTTCTGGCTATCCAAAATTCCCAAGGTCAAAAAACTGAACTCAAGTACCAGATTTTAGGTCCCTAAACGTTTTTTTGGCACGTTCTGAAATTCGGTTTTTCTCTTCTCTCTGATGCCTTTGTGTTTTCTTGGACTGCTGTCTCCAATATGGGGAATTCTTCACCCATCGATGAAATGAAATGGCGATTGCCATACCCACTCATTACAATATACTAACATTCCATCTTTATCCATAATACTTATTTTTCTTGCTTTTCTTACATTAAAGAACCTCTTTATGTCTATATATTCCATATCCATTTGTGTCATAAGGTATACATGTTATAAAGGAGCTTACCTTCGGGCATGCGGCATACTCTTTCTAATTTCAAGGTTCTCACATGCCGAAGAACCTTAATCTATTTTAGGAAGTGCATTTTCTGGGGTCGTAGACCTTGGACATATGGTAAGAGTTCTCCGGTGTTTCGATTAGGTCAGTCGGCCAGCTGCTTCCTAAATGTGGCGAAGACACGGAGAAATGAATGCTGCGACCCCACAGCACACTCCTAATTCAGAAGGACGTGAGAATAGTACCCAAAATCCCTACTTACCTACAGGTTTTCTGGAGTTTTTTTCTGCATCTCTTTTAGGCGAATCAGTGGGTAAGAGCCTTAAACTATAGCCCGGGGGCTCTAGTCCATCCTTGGCTACCTTACTCTACCTTCCACACCAATCCTTTTCGTTTATACAGGCTTATTTAAATATTGCTCCTTATTTTGTTTTGCCTTCTTATTAATATTATTATTGAAACTCGTGTATCCCGTCCTCTTTCGTCATTTGAATTCTTATCCTGCTTTCTTTCCTTGTTCATATCCACAACCTCCTGGCATCCATTCTTTCTTATTCTCTCGTTTCTTTTCCCTAGAACTGTTTCTGCTAAATCCAAAATCGTCTGCTAAGTCTACCCCCAAGTGTTCATCAGCCTCTATTACGGAATTGTTTGTTTCCGTCATATATAATAGCTGGGTGCCCGGCGATGCCAGGAAATTCATTTACGTTATACCGCTACAGTATTTAATTCTAAAGGAATCTCTTTCTCAACACGGGAACACGCATTTTTGAAAACTTTCCTTTTCTGGCACCCTACTTTAGGAGAACTGAATTTTATCATAACCACCGCGATGACTCAGTCTCGTAATTGCATCAAGAAATCTACTGGTACCATAAATAACACAAACATACAGAAAATTACACAGAAACAGTAAATTATATTTATAAGGAGAAGAAACGTGAACCATCGCTTCCGTCTGATTAGATAAATTGGGCGTGTGAGACCCTGGTCTTTATATAACGTACCTCAATCATCTATCCTATGGCTTATAAAACATTTTGCATTTTTATTAACAAATTAAAAGTATCATTAATTAATTAAAATTTTAGCTTAATTTAAGTATTATATCATGCATGACAGATATATTCTCTTGGGTGTGATTAGCTTGAAATAATATGTTTACTCTGACGTAGCCTGCCTAGTTTCTTATTTATGATTATATAGCTTAGAATAACATTTCATTAATAATGATACTTTTAATTGTTTGTCCTGATTGTCGGATTAAGAGATTAGACTTTTAGCTAAGGAAAAGTTCGTCTCGGGCGTCAGAGATAAAATTCTGAATCATTTGCATTGCCATATTTTGTGTTATTAACTAATTTAAAATTGTCAATACTTGAAATAAAATATTTGTTAACGTTAGAATAATTTTACTCTAAATATTTATTTAATCATCTCCATCCCTGTTTATTGTGAATCTACGGAGTCATTGTGGGTACTGTTTACGAAATATTTACTTTTTTATATTGATTTTAATAATCCACAATTAGTGATAGAAAAAAAGGCCAAAATTCGATGTGCTGATGCAAGGCTGTCCTGTAGGCTGCACATCTTTAATTTCCCATGTGTTGGTGTGCAGTAATGCGCACTGACGAAATGTTTCATGAAAGAACACACATTCACGCTCCTTCATGCCATAATAATAGTAATATATTATGCTATATTTCTATGGTGTTGATTAGATTTCGCTGTGAGTGGTCAAGGAAAATTAAATATGATTTTTTCAACAATTAATTACCAAAAACAGTTTTTATGAAAAAAATTTAAAACTGATAATTATATTCGAATAGGGATTCCGAGGTCAAGAATAGAAAGTTGTCGCTTTTGTTGAAAAAGTATGCCTTCAACCTACAAAAAATAGACGAATCATTAAATACAGGGCAAAAATGTTTCATGAAACCGTTCCCTCTCATTTCATGAAACATGTTTCTACCCAGTGTGCAAGTCCTTGTGTTATCTTATATATCGGTTCCATGTGAGAGCGTTTCATGAAACATGTTTCTTCGATGTTCGCCGGGACTAACATATCAACTTCTTGAAATCGAACACAGAGAACAATTGAACACGAAATGCTTCAAATGCTCAGACGAAGTACAAAAATTAATATTCTGAAAGTAGGTTATTCAATTATTTAAATTCCTTCTTGTGAGTTTTGGTTTAACCCTGTTTGGATCGTTTCCAAAAAGTATATAAATTATGATCTTTATACCACAAAATCTTCAAACTCTTTTCTTTTGAATTCAATAATGTTTTTAATTGTATGTTGAATACGTTTCATTCATTAAGCCTTTTTCAACAATTATCAAAAACGCACTTTTACTCCAGAGAGATTTAGAAAGAACTACACAGGCTCTCAAAATGCAATGTAATTAAAATATATGGAAAATTACACAATTTACTTTTAGCAAGATTAATCTTTGCTTTAATTTCCTAGCGATGTTTTTAACAGTTGTCACAAATGTAATTTACAACTGCCTTCGTAGCAAGAGCATTTTTATCCCACTATTCTTCGCATTCTTACACATTATACAGTCCTCGAATGGAGGATCGGTGTACACCTCTGCACACCCTTGGCAGGTTATTTTGATCTCAACATTCTATTTTTTGTGTTAAAGATCAGATTGAGTGTCATTAGAAAAAATGTTGTATGCGCTTAGTTGTAGTTTCTGTGGGAGGCGTTTTCTTCGCCGTCTTCTTCATGATATCATCAGCTTTGCCTTGTAGATTATTCTTAAAAGGCAAACTTGTCATTATTTCAGACATTTTTCCCGTCTTCTTTCTTCGCTGGGGGTTCTTTATCTTTAGGAGTGGCCTGATATCTGCTGGGGAGACTGGTCTCGCTACCATCTACATAATCCGAGTCATAATATGAATAGTTTTTATGAAGCAATGCATTCGACTGCGACCTTCCATGCTGAGTATCAGTAGGAGATGGAACTACATCTGCTGCTTGAGATGATGACGCTGCTTAATTGATCTGTCTGTTTCTGTAGGTGGCTCTGGTCCTTAAGTATAAGTATAAAATCATATTCCATAAATCCTATAGAGAAGCACAAGCTTCAAGGATGTGGAACGAGTCAGAGATTTTACATAGGTTGCTTTATTAATATTAGAATATACTGTAACTATTGATTACTTTTAACTTATAATAAGATTTTCTTAAGTTCTATACAGGAGACATACAATTTGTACCTTATATATAAAATTGATAAATATTTTTCAATCCTAAACTACAAAATTAGTGTTCTAATAATGTTCTTACATAATTATCTTTCATAATTATAAATATCTACCCTATGATACATTCAGCTTCATAAATTCTTCAACAGAGTAGGAGTGGCTTAGTAAGAACTTAGTTAGTTCATATTTGAACTTGTTTGGATTTATTTTTAATTGTTTAATGGAGGTGGGAAGTTTATTAAATATGCTAATAGCATTGTAATGTACACCCTTTTGTATTACGGTTAGAGACTTCCCTTCCTTGTGTAAATTGTTTTTACTTCTGGTATCAAAGTCATGTATTTCTGAGTTTAGTGTGAAGAGGTTACTGTTATTAATAACAAATAACATGAGTGATTGAATATGCTGGGAAGTGAGTGTCAGTATTCTAGTTTTCTTGAAAAGTCCCCTACAAGATGTTTTTGGTGAGACCTGACATAATATTCTAACAGCCTTTTTTTGAAGTGTAAATATTTTATCTTTCCCTGATGCATTGCCCCAGAATATTATACCATATGTCATTATAGAGTGGAAATATGCATAATAAACTAATTTTCTTATGTTAGGATCACTACAACTTGACATAATTCTAAGAGCAAAGGTTGCCGAGCCTAATTTTCGTAGGAGAATATTAATATGATCCTTCCAGTTTAATTTATTGTCCATGGATATACCTAAAATTTTTGTACATTCAACTTCAGTTATTTCACAATTATTTGTTGCTACTTTTATTGAGTTCGAATTGGCATTCTTTGTTTGAAGCTGCATGAAGTGAGTTTTATCACAATTGACTGACAAGCCATTGGCTGAAAACCAGTGAAGCATCTGGCTTAATGTAACACTGGCAGCATTTTTCCAGACTATTTTGTTTATTTGTAACCAAAATACTAGTATCATCGGCAAAAAGTATAGTTTTAGAAGAAGAATTTATGGATCTAGGGAAGTCATTTATATATATATTAAGAAGAGCAATGGACCTAGAATGGAACCCTGTGGAACCCCAGTCTTTATTTGTCCCCAGTCTGAGTTAATAATTTGTCCAGAGTTAGAGTCTTTTAATGTAACCCTCTGTTTCCCTCTTATCAAGTTCTATATCAATTACTGCAAAATATTCGTCAGTAAACTCACCAGGATCGACACATCTTAAAATCACTGATAGCCGTTTCCACTGAAGCAGATCTACAGTAGACAGAGCCAAATAGTTTTTCTCCTTGAAATTCTGTGATGACTGGATTACTTTCTAGCCAGTGGCTGAATTTTGTGACTACTGTGTTGAGGAATCGATAGTACGTGATAATTTCTGAAGCAGCCAATACTTAAATCTTAATTGGGTAACTGGGGCAAAAGTGCGCATGATAATTTTTGTACTGTTTTAGCAAGCAGCAAATGATGCCATCAATGATGAATACATTTAGATACCTCATATATCAAATCACACAAAAGAAACGAGTTTATTAAAATGTCTTGAGAATTATTTACTTAAGTGTATATATAGTTACCAAATATAGTTTGCAAGAAATAAAAATATTACATCAGAAAGACAAAAAATGAATCTTACCTCATTGTTTCAACGATATTCGCAAAGGCCGACTATAACTGCGTCTACAGCCAATCCGCGATGGCACTGAGTCAAGTGTTATCACTGGAAACGACTAAATCCTGTACTCCGCACTTTTACTGCACTCTACTCTAATACTTTATATTATATAAATTATCAAATCAATATAATCACTTGTTAAAACAAGATAAACCTTCAACAGTTTATTTCTATAGTTGTGTTTCTTATTGCACTGTCGTTATATTTTGTAAGCTTGTTAATGTTTCCATTGATTTCAATATGTTGTTTCGTAATAACTGTAGTTATAATTAAACTGTGTTTCGTGTTTTAACATTGTAATCGTAATGGTTGAATGCGTCCAAACCGAAAGGAAAATAAAATTTCTGGAATAACATTTCATAGGTTTGTACGACATCGAATTACCTATCACGTTATTTTTAAAATAAAAGCATATCATTTGTAAAGTTAAATCAAATGTACCTACTTATCTGCCTCTAATCATCCTGTTTTCATTAATTCAAAGCAGAATTATGGCAATGACATAAAACCGGATTTTTTTAAATATAATAGATCAGTAAAAAACATAATTATGAATATTTATCATTAATGGAAATAAACAACTTTTAATCTATATACACTTACTGCTTTAATAAAAAATTTACGGCAGTCAAAGTTGTTTTTAACATAGATGGTAATGGGCTGCATAGGGAAAAGTCAGTAACATTCATGTCGTCTTTACTGATGTACAAAGAATTTCGAAAAAGGATTGTCGGCCATTCCGCGAAAGACCGGCCAAAGTAGCATATACTAGAAATGGGCGATCTGTTTCAGAATTAATTCAAAGAAGTTGCTCTCTCTGCGGAGTGGGTAATCATTGAATCGAAAGCTCTTTTGATTCACTCTGCTTCCTTGATGCGCGAGTTACTAGCTGTTTGAATCTTTCATGAATTAGAGCGTTCGGTCCGTGATCTCAGAACTACCTTCTGTTTGAACGAGTTAGTGAGTCAATCATAATGTCTTCCTTTCTGGATAAATTATCGTGGGGCGATTGTTTGGCAAAATAAAATTTAGAGGCATATTCACATATTATTGTAACCGAACGTTAATATGATTTTCTCTTATCTGACTGTCCAGAATATAATCGTATAAATCCCTTCTGTATTTTACTGGATTAAATTTTCATTTTTTTTCTTTCTTTAAAAGTTAATAGTATATTTATATGAAAGAGTTAAAACCC
The DNA here is from genome assembly GCA_034510155.1 of Eucriotettix oculatus. Classification (NCBI taxonomy): domain Eukaryota; kingdom Metazoa; phylum Arthropoda; class Insecta; order Orthoptera; family Tetrigidae; genus Eucriotettix; species Eucriotettix oculatus. The sequence goes on from CM067376.1 coordinate 99,724,804, forward strand.
ACAACTTTCCAACTTGACAGAAGATTATTTCAAGAATTGTATTGCTATGTTAATAGGAATCGTTAAAGGTTTTATTTCGGACAAACTAAACGCAAAACTAAAGATGAAAGAATTTAACAACTTTTTAATCGCCTTTATCTTTGCGTTTAACATTTTAAGTGGAAGATACATTTGTTTTATTTGCTTAACTGCTGTAGACTTATATAATATTTTTTATTCATTGACATAATAATGACAATATAAGCGTATGTATGACGATTGCTAGAAATTTATAAGAAAATCAAATCCGTTCCAGATCATCCCAATACTTCAATTATAGAAATAAAGTTCCTTGAGTCTTTTTTGTTGTATAACTATTTCTTTGCTTACTAATAAATACAAAAAATGCATATAATTGTTGTTAAAAATCACGTATAAATTCGTGGAGACAAGGTAAGATTCATTTGAGTGAATCGGGTGCGGTGAGTTGACCATACATATACGTATATAATGAACGGTAAATCATCAAAAATGGCTAGTTGTTTCTACTGAGCGAGTGGGTCCGATCCGATGACTAAAAAGAACGGTTTTTCAAATCTCTCGTACATAGGACATTGGCCAGGCCAGTCGGCCGAAGTGCGAAATGGTCCGGTCAATTAGCAAACCGGCCGAACTGTGGGTTTAAACCGTAACATATACATCTTTCTTCCCCCCTCACCAGCCTATATTTGCCACCAACTTCTCTAACCGATATAGATCAACTATTGACGAATCTCAAAATTTTCGGTTATTTATGTTTTCCTTCTGTAAACTAACCATGCAGTTAGAGGGAGGCTATAATTAAAATTCCAGTTTAAACTGAATAACACAAACTTGATTAATGACTCTATTTTATAGGTAAGGATACCTAAATATGAAAATGAAAAAGAGCATTTATTCACACATCATTAGTAATATATTTAAGTGATTAAAAATCTTCAATTCAGTAAATTGAATAACTCTTAAAAATGTTTATAAGAATAAATTCAAATAATTCTTTCCCAGAAAATGAGCTGTGTAAAACAAATGAGAACTTTTTCATTATTATTCAATTTTCCGTAGTATATAAGTTAGGTCAAGTGAAACTACTAAAGGGCCTTATCTGCCTGAAATTAAAACAGTCTGATCTGCTAATTGATTTAATGTACAGACAATAACGCAACCAATAGAAGGCAGTGTGGTTATTTGTAATATTGCGTCCCTAACCTGTAAGAAAATCTAAATCACCAGTGTTCTACGTAACTGTTCCAGTAAAATTATTGAAAAAGTATCAGATTAAATAAAAAATTTGATGAACAGAGTTATGCATTTACCAAATTTTGATGGGGACATTTCCTAATTCCCTGAAATTCAGTTATTTGTTTAATTAATGTAAAAGCCCTTCCTCCAACTAACTTTGAAAGACAATATATATATTTTTTTAATTTTAATAATTAACAACTTGGCTCAACTCCATTCTTTCATGGAACTGAAGAATTAATAAATATAATATTAAATTGATAGAATATTATGAATGATAAAACAGAAATGAATGGTAACCGCTAAATGGCACTTATTTTGGCACTTACAACATCCAAAGATGACCTAATTTTGTATTCCTGAATAACTTAATGCATTGGTTGAATACTGAAATGATCGATCTTTTCCACTGGTACTATTACGAAGGAATCACATCAATCCAGAAGAATTCAATGTATGCCATTAATGAAATTACTTCATATTGTTTCAGTTTGGTCAAACTTGTATATGTGTCATTGTTATTACAAAATTACTGTTGGAACATGAAGTAAAACCTTTTTTTTTTGGTAACAGACTACATCAGAGTGATCCTGAAACAGGCAACCTCTTTAATAGAATTGGAAGGGAAGGGTGTTGTGGAAAGTAGAGCAAGTCAGCCCAATGGTTGACCAGGGTCCTCGGGCTATAATTTAAGGATACTACCTGGCTATTGACTCAAAAGAGATGCAGGGAAATCTTTTTTATACGTAGCCTGTTAACAAAAAATGTAGATTTCATGAAGGGACGAACAGGAATTTCCTGTGGAAGTTTTATCTCGCAGGCTTTTCTTACCCGGATTGACTGCGGGGCTCACCTGACTGTCGCGAATGTCTTGTACTCTGGTTTTTTCAAAGTTCTTACCTTTGGAAGGTGTATGTACTGGGGTCCTTGAGCATACGGTAAGAGTTGTTCAATCGGCCAGCTGCTTCCTAAAACTGGTGGAGACACGAAGAAGGGAATGCTGCGATCCCACATCAGACCCATCTCCCGTCATTCGGAAAAGCGTGGGAGTAGTACCCAATAGCCCGACCTACCTGATGCAGGTTTTCTAGGGTATTTCCTGCCTCACTTAAGATAAAACACTGAATAGGATCCTTAAATTATAGCCCGGGTGGCCCTAGCAACCCTTGGCTACCTTACTCTATCTTCCACATCCCCCCTTTTCAACTCCCTTACTATGCTATTAGTTTCAGGATCACCCTCGTCTAGCCTGTTAACCAAAAAAAAATTGTAGATTTCATTTGTAATTGATTATTTCTTTCATAGTAAATAATTTGTTGAACATTTTTTTTAAAAAAAAGGAAATGCTTCAGAAGGAACGTGTTGTAAATAAGCTACAGCTTTTTCACAATAATGTGTTTTTGTGAATTACAGAGGGGTATGTTATGACCATTACATATTTGTATAACTTTTAGTGGGTCTTAATAGCAAACAGAGAAAGTGTAGAAAACAGGTTACAAAATGTGTTGTCCAAGAATACTCCATAGAGCGTGATTCAATTGTGTTATCACGTTTAAAATAATATAGTTCTTTTGTTTTGCAAATAAGAGACTATAATTATGGAGCGATGAGATGTATTTTGGTTTTAAATAATTTCATCAGTGGTAGATAAATTAGTGTAGATACGTATTGCTCAAACTCTTAAGTTCCGACTTCTTTCAACTTGTTCCTTAATCTTTAACTCAATATATTATATGCCTGCCTGTCAACAGGTGCGTGAGTTTGTTGCCATTTTGATCTGGCACGGCTTTTTTCTGATACACCTTCTTGTATTTCCAGAGGTATATCCCAAATTACTTTCCCTGGGTGAATTATTGGTGAACACTGTTAAGAAGCTTGTTGTAGGCCTACTTATAATTTTTTCTATAGGCATCTCCAACTCATCTGTCTCTTTGAGTCTAAACTTTCATTATATGTATTGCGATAAGGATCCCAGTTTGTTTTGTATATTGTGAAGTCTAGTCGGGAGTTTCATGTATATTCCGACTGTCGCAATGATTGAGTATGGTCAGATGATAAATCATGGCTGGGTATAATTCTAGTGTATGTCGATTTTAGTCCATGCATTGCAAAAAAGTCTAATAAATAAGGGACTTTGTGTGGATCGTTCCTCCAATAAGTAGGTGTACCTGTTGATAGAAAAGAATATCGCTAATCTTCTATTGTTTTAAAAATTTGCCTGCCTCCAGTTTTTATTAGGCGCGAACCCCATAAGGTCTGCTTGTAATTATAGTCCCCACCTACTGTAAATTTGGAGCCCACCTTTAAAAGAAATCCTCAAAATCTTCTGTTTTGATATTATGGCGTGGTGAACAGTATATTGCTAATGATGTTATGTCGTATGGCAGAATTTTGACTATGATAGACGCAGCCTGTAGATAAATTTATGAGTACTTACTTAATTTTAAGTGATCCTTAGTGTTTCTTATAATATTTGAAGATCCTCCATTATCTTTGTTTTCAGAATTGTTGCTGTGATACTGTATGTAAACATTTACTTTTAGGTAAGACGTATTAGTAAATTCGGTTTCATTTATTAATATAACGTCAATCCTTTGTTGTTTTAGAAAAAATTGTTATTCATTTTTGTGTCGATTAAGTTATTAGCATTCCATACTGCTATTCTAAGGGAATTAGTCATAAATCTTACCAACAAGCATTGTAAGCATATTCATAATGATTCTATTTTGTTGTAACATTTTATTAAACAGACTTTGAAAATTTTCTAGTAATTTTGAAAGTATATTATTTAAATCTATACCATTGCATTTGCGTAACTTAAATACTGTCCCTTAGCTAGGAGTATTTTTGGTGGATTGATTGGATTATTCGGACCTACTACCGTTTGAGTAAACAGTGATGAAAGTCACAACCTCTATAGTTCCCACCGCATAAAGCACATGCAGCAGGAGTGTACCTGACCATTTTGCAACTTGAGGTGCTGTGGCCTTGTCCACATTTAACACCTGCAAATGGTCTGTTGCAATACGATTTTGAATGCGCGTATTGTTGGCATCTCTACTGTGCTATTCTCGTTTCTATGAGCAGGCTGTATTCTGATGCTTGTGTATTGAAATCTTTTAATTATATACATTTCTTTATTGTTATTTGGCGGCTCTAAATTTACAAACAACATTTTTAGTTTTTTTTTTCTTTTCATATGCCTGGAGTTAGTGATATTTCTCACTTTGTGCCCGAGTTTAATCAGGTCTGGTATTTCTTTCGTATCGTATGAGTTAATCAGATATTTGATCACAATTCTGTATGCTCTTTCTTCATTTAACTTATGAGTATGGTGGGTGATGTAGTTTCTCAAATATTTAGTTAATTTCCTATATCTGTCCGTACTTACACAGCTTATTCTCATGATATTGTTGACAAGACATTTTGCGGTGTATTGCTCTTGTTCTAAAAGTTACTTAACGGGTCCGACATTTCTCTATAGTTCTGATTTGTACGTTATCGCTGCTTTCTATCGCTATTGGATTTTCTTCTGTAGCCAGGGAATGAAATTTGTTGTTCGCAGATATGGTATTAGTTCCCATTCCTTCATTCGGTTAAGTCGCCTTTCTGCGCTTTGTGTCTTTAACTTGTCATTTCATCTTTCTCTCGTTCATCTTTACTAGATAATGACATTTGCATCAGTTGTTGTTTGTTATTGTCTTATTTTGCAATAGTTGTTGATGCGGATTCTCTTACTTCATTGAGTATTTTCTGTGGTTTACTTTGGGGGTAAAAGTAGGCTCATTATTATTACGTGAGGGTAAATCTCTGTACCCCTTTTTAATCACATCGCGAGCAAGGAGTTATAGATTTGGCTTACTTAAAGTTCATATGGAGAAGGATTACAGAACGATCATATTTATGCATAACATGTGTTAAAATACATTAAATTAGATGTTTACGTAAATTTTTCTGGTCAAAGAGTCACACCTAATAGAGATATCGCTGAAGTATTACGAATACATTAATCGAAATAAAATACACGTCCAAACATTGTATATTTGTGCTTTATTTATTCGTGAAAGACAGCTTGCTTATTATTTATTGTTGGTAGTTTCAAAAACGTGAGTTCATTGAGATATTCGTACTTACTTCCATTATGCCTCAACATTGAACATTGACGGGTATATTTATTCGTGTAAGCATAATAATAGTTCGAATGAAAATTTAAATAGTATAGAAAATGATTAAATAATTTAAGAGATAAATTTAAATGCGCACTGAATGTCATGCCAATAATTCTGTTTTATGGATTTACAATGCAGATTTTGAAATAATGTTCAAACTTAAAAATTTAATAAATTACTGTAACAGGAATACTAGTGCACTTGATTAGCGGGAATTGATGCTGTAATGTTCGCATGGTTGGAAGGTAATTGTTTTGATATGAAATTTGAACATATGAGAAAATGGTTGTACGTACGTGTTTCGCTGCAAATCTATTGACTTCACTATAGCACACACATTCAAAGCATTACATCTCTAATGGCTAAATACTAAAAGTTTTAATATGTTTTAATTATAATAACTAATAATTGACACTAAGCTCCGTAACCTCTACGGAATTCTATCGAGAAGCTTCTATACAGGTGACGCACTGGGGTATAGGATACCGTTGAAAGCAAAATCAACGTCCGCACGCCACAACGTCTGGTGTAGATCCCAGGATACAATTGTTGTTGGTTTCACACCTTACCAGAAGTCACTCGTTGATGTTGGTTGTTGTCTACGCTGAACCACGTTGTCGATGATCGGATTGTTGTATTCAGTATTATTCTTCACAGAAACCGCTCCTTGCTTCCTCCACCCAGTACTGCGAGTCATTAAACTGCCTAATGAGCAACAAGCTCATTATTCCCATTGTTTTAATTATACTCCTTCAATAAATAGCTTGTGCATTTAAAGTACGTGTTTCATTTATTATTATATTTTATAACTAACCTAACCGCATTACAATTAGAATTACTTTACTTTTGATCGCCGCAGAAAAATTATGATACATAAAGAACCCAAATAATCTGGGAACCACTGCTCTACATAGTCGGCCCTCGGACATTTGTAGTTGCGCTGTACAAACTTCCCAATACCCTCGTCATAGGAGCAGCCGTCTGTGCTTTTAGCCAAATCTACGCAGGTCTACAACTTGTTGTAACAAAATTCTGTCCTCTCAGCCAGCGTTGCATGTGTGCTAAGGAGATGAAAATCAGAGGGAACGAACTCCAGATTGTATGTTGAGTGATCAAACACTTCCCATGGGTGTTTGTTACAGTTGCAGTGTGAGGCCTATCATCGTCATGAAGGGAAGCGTTTGATCACCCAACATACAGTCCGGACTTCGTACCTTTTTATCGATGTCAACCTGTTACAAATTTATTTTAATTTTCATATTAAACTATTTGATTGAATTAAAAATTATCCATGTGAGTAATTATATCTTAAAGGTCCTTTTAATATTTACTCGCGCTAAATAAGCCTCGCAAGCATAATCGCACGAACTTTATATATTTTTTGATCCTAAATGCTCAGTATAAAAAATAATTAAGGCCAACCTCTGTGGTCTAGTCACTGCCTCGTACCTCAGAGATCCCTGGTTCGATTGCTAGCAAAGGCATGATTGTTTGCGTGCGTCTTTGTGTTCCCAAAACAAGTGACCTTTACAATGAAGATAAGGTCCCTAGGATGGCAAAGTAGTCGCTAATGACCTTAGCTGTTGATGCGATTTAAAAATAAAATAAGTTTGTAAATATGTATATGCAATTGAACAAGATGAAACAATACTTAGTATATCTGTAATGGTATTGGGGTATTTTCCTGTGAGGAAAAGAAATATGCCATATATACCAAGCGGCTACTGAAGATCGAAATTATTTATTTCAGAAAATATGAGTTTATAAAAAAAGTTAAGTCATTCCGAAGAACTAGTTGAACTAGGACATTCCATATTAAAAAAAAGCTGTATTCTACACACTGCTCGCACACGTAAATGCACGAGAGTAGACAGTGAACCCACGTGACATCGTGATGGCAGATGGCGACTCGAATTTGATGGCAGGTGAGTCACGTGACTGTCTCCGGCGTTAGTTCTTGCATATGATAAATAGGCGAATACGTCGATCTTGCTTTGTAAGCACATTATTGAGTTCCTCTACCCTGTCTTTTCTGGAAAACATATTTTACTTATAGAATGTTTCAAAACATGTGTTTGATCACTTGATTTAAATCACAATAGAATTATATCTATAGTTCTTTTAAAATTGGTACCGTTTAGGCCTTGAAAATCTTACTTGTGTCGTTGTTACATTTACTGTCAACGCAGTTTCGTTACATAATAAGGGTTTGTTGTCGGAAGTGAGACGACGTTGCAACGTTTGTTTATTTTCTGCCCTCGTTTGCTGAAACCTGCTCCCATCTGAAAAACATAGTTGAAAAGCTCTCTTGTTCTACTCGTCATAACTCCCAACTAATTCATAAATCTTAAATATTTCGAAAGAAAACTGCAGACCCGACCCGCGTTTTGGTTGTTACTCAACAGTTACATAACCATCAAGAAACTGCGTACAAAAAAAGTCTTCATTATCCGGCTAAAGTAGTAAAACAGCAGGATCTCCATTTGTTTAAAAAAATTCGTTATTTATATTCCATATCTTATTAGTTTAGACCAATACTCTACAAAAGTTACTCTACAGTGACATACATACTGCACACGTAATATCCTAAAGCAATGGTGGAATGTTCGTATGTAGTGGGTGAGAAACGTTGACGGTAGGAGTTGCAGAAAGGAAAAGAATAGAAGCTTTTGAAATGTGGTGCTATAGGAGAATACTGAAAATCAGATGGGCGGATAGAATCACTAACGAGGAAGTTCTTAGAAGAATAAGAGAAGGGGAACAAACAATATGGAGAACTTCAATCAAGAGAAAGGATAGTTTAATAGACCACGTTTTGAGACATGATAAACTTGTAAAATTAGCATTAGAGGGAAGTGTGTGGGGTAAGAACAGAAGAGAGATGAGAATAGAATACGCTAAGCAGATTATGTGGTAGTTATGTAGAAATGAAAACGCTTGCGCAGAATTGGTTGGCATGGAGAATTGCATCAGACCAGTCTAAGAACGGACTACTACTACAACATGCAATATTTGGCACCCAAAGTACATTAACAAAAGTCTCATTAACAAAAGTTATAATTATTATTGACTTTTATACGTGTAAAGTATTATATATATGTATTCAGAGAGATTTTAAATCGTTTCCTTAATTATGTTTAAGAAAATTTTTGTGTTCATTTTCTGATAGGTATTTATGGTACGCCAGAGGTTGCCGAAACAGAATTGTAATATTTCCCCAACGCTGTCCTACACCAATAAGTCAAAATCATTATGCTGTTGTAAAGAAATCTGCGCACTGCCTCAGCAAGGAGTTCTGCACCATACAGTTGGTTGTCAAAGCAACTACAGTATTCCTCATTTTATTACGCAGATTCATTTTCAACTAGGCCTTAAAATAGTCTACTACACTATCAAGTAATAAGGCTAGTCGCTACGGAGACACTGAAGTATCTTATATCATTGACTCAACAGTCAGGTATGGCCTTCTTCAGACTCTCCTGCGTTTCCTTCCTTCTCGTGGCGATATTCCGCCAATTCATCACCCCTAAGGTCTTTATATCCTGAGTCACTCCATCTGCCCGCCTCAGTTTGGGTCGTCCAGTTAAAGCATATCCCATTTCGTCGTAGGGTAGTCGGACTGGCTATTGATTCTAAAGTCTAGCCCAATGCCCAAACCCCAACCTGGAGGACCAGGGTAAATCATTTCTTCGGGATCATCCATCACCTTTGACCAGTCCGGCTTGGGAGGCCCTACCAGAGGCTATGCTAACGCCTTGCATTGGCGTTAGCCACGCAAGCTACTCCACTATGCCAATGTAGTTACACCCTTTGGGGGGTGAATCTTATAATACATCATATAATTAGTCCTTCAATATTCTACATATATACGTATAATGGGCAGACCTCCTGTGGCCTAGTGGGGGGGAGTATCTTATAATACATCATATAATTAGTCCTTCAATATTCTACATATATACGTATAATGGGGAGACCTCCTGTGACCTAGTGGGGGAGGGGGAGTATCTTATAATACATCATATAATTAGTCCTTCAATATTCTACATATATACGTATAATGGGCAGGCCTCCTGTGGTCTAGTGGCTAGAGTAGCTGGGCTTGCATGTTTGTGTCGCCGTGGTCGCGAAGACCGGGACTAAGACTGCTTCGAGAATCGATACGCTGAACATGTGCCACTCCAAATTCGGAATGTGTCATGCAAGATGACAGTCCGCAGTCGACCCGGCAGGCCCAGGCCCTCAGTGGGCTGTAGAGTAAAATGAAGTTTTTAAAATAAGTATAATAAATAATTTTAACAAAGCACGACTACCAAAATGTTTTACGGAATATGTAGTATATTTGAAGTTTACAAATTCTTCATTGAACTTTGTTATCTTCCTAATTAATAAGAACAACACATTTCAGTATATCGTGGTGCTTAAAAAAGTCTCGTGGTAAAAATGAACATAAAATAATTCCCTGTAATTGCAAATTAAGTCTTGGCAGTAAGACACATTAAACTCAATCATTTATTTAAGTACTTGGTATTTACGTAGTGATAAACATTAGTATACTGACTGAAGTATGCCTTGAACTTGGGCTTTGTATAAGAGTTTAAAGCGGTTAGGTATTTGATTCTCGTTCATATGGACATAATACATTTATATTGAAAATGGCGTTAATTTAAATAAACTTTATATTTATGGTTCAAGAATCATAAAAGAAGACTATACACGGAAGAAACCGGGAGACACGGGCGGGTACCAATTAGACTATATAATAGAGATACAGGAATCAGGTACTGGATTGCAAAACGTACCCAGGAGCAGATGTAAACTCCGAACATAATCAGCTGATTATGAAATGGAGGCTGAAAATGATGTGCGGTTAATTGATTGAATATTAAGAACAGTAGAAAAGGTTATTAGACCTCATAATGTAAAACGTCGTTGTACAATTCCGAATTAAACTATCATATGTATGAAGCTGCCGCACAGTGAGGGTTAACAGAACGCCGTGTGTATAATTTTATTTCACAAAGAAGGGTCTACTTAATGACCTGTGTGTAGCTATATTCACATTTCCCATTAGTTTGAACATTAGTACCAACCTTGGATAGCCTATGGTTGATGAAAAAAAACTTCGCGTTTGGTCGAGCTGTGATCAACATTTCAGTCAGCTATGATTCCTCCTGCCAACAGTTCTTCCCGTGTTATTGCCGTTTCTTCTGTTTTGAAGTGATCTAAATAGTAATGTTTTAATGAGGCCATAACAGACGAAAATTAGTCAAACAAAACCAACAATAAATTATACAACTACACGTTTGTTTGCATTCTTATTTCAAAATATACAGTAAGAAAACATGTAACATGCGCAATCATCATCTTCCTTGGCCCTGCAGCCCATTCAGGGTCCTGGCCTACCGGTTCGACTGCGGATTGTCATCTTACATGACACATGAATTTGAAGTGATACGTGGCCAGCGTATCGATTCTCCAGCAGTCTTAATTCCAGTCTCCGAAACGTTGACGACACAAAAATCCAAACCCATGCCAGGATTCGAAACCGGGACGTCTGGGTTGTGAGGAAGCGACTTTAGCCACTAGACCACTGGAGGTCGGCTAACAGGCATAATCCTCTATAAACATATAGACTACTGTAAAAATTGAGTACCAATTATAGATAAAATGGAAAAATTACCAAGACGCGCGTATAAATTTGATTCAAACACCATTTGGAATTTTTTGGTTTATGAAAAATATAGTATATATGTTCACAATATTTGTTTACAGTCTGATGCCAAGTATTGACGGAAAGAACTGAAAAGCCTAGGGAGGAGGGGGGGGGGGAATTTTTCACAATTCTTCGGCAACTGGTTCTCTAATTAAGCAAACGGGCTATACATACAGTGTTGAAACATTTTTTATTCCTTAGGATTGGGTAAGGTGAAAAGGGTATCAAAGAATTTAATTTATTTAACGTCGACTTGGACATCTAGATATGTGTATCATCAAAATTGCGGGTTATGACGCAAAAGACGGATTGAGCTGTAAAAATTCATAGAATTTCATAAAATGAATCTAAACATAATCTGTATGTGACGAGGTCGTCATTGCCCTGACATATATTTTACAAGTAACTTGGATAATTGCCGTTTGAATATTTCGATATACTACTCAAAACGAATATCATACGAAACCTAATATTATACATCATACTCGAGCTGAACATTTTATCTACATAAGCAATTATATGAACTCTTAGACCGATTTTTTCGTTATAACTCTTTGAACGGGCAAACCACCGTATGAGTTCGCTGTAAGGAAAAATAGACACTATCGACGTTTCGATCCTAACGTATCTGTCCTAAAAACATTACTTCCTTTAACATTAATCTCTCATCTATTATGTGGTAAATTTTAAACACAGTTTTTAGTAATAGAATATAAAACTGACTTATCGATGAGCAGATTCTGTGTGGTCGAGGTCGGCTGGTACGACCATTTTCAAGAAAGCATTGCTTTACTTTCAACCTAATAAAATACTTTTTTGTTTCTTACCTTCTTTATAACACTGAACATGTTTTCCTAATTTACACATAGTCTCTCATTCTATTCGATCTGCATGGGCTTGACAAGATTTACAAAATGAGTAGAATTAATTTTTCATAACTGATGATTATATCACTTGGCATTTAGAATCGAATTTAATTTTTCAGTTGAAGATTTTCATTATGTAAGTTGGGTATTACGTCCGAATTAATTCATTTAATACAGTGGCGTAGTATAATATGAACATGTTCGTTAGCAGCAGAGGGTCAGAATTAATCTACAGTTCCGTAAAAAAAATACAATAAGTGTCACTTACCTCGAAAATCTGGATGACGTTCTCTTGTAGTCGACGAGTATATTTTCGTTGAACAGCTGCTCCGATGTATTATACCATACAACATTAGGTTGAATTCATAAATTGCGTCTTTTGTATGTTTTAAATGATTAGTTGCTTCTCAAATTAATGGGTTTCCTCTTTATAAATAAAGAACCAATTTTAAACTGAAATGCGTTGGTCACTCATCTTATTCGTGCGTTGGTATTAATATAATAACCAAATACATTAACCAAATAGTAAACATAAAATACCATTTCGTGCTTACAATTACTGTGAAGTGATATTAGCTAAACTTTTGCAAAAGAAACAAATTCAGTATTATTTTGATATTTCTCTGTCAAAGATTTCAAAGGTGCGCGACCCTTTTAATGAGATTTAACTTACAAAATTACGTAATTTTTTAGGCTCTCACATTTTGATTGGAAATCGTGTTTATTTTGAATTTTAATAATTGATAAAAACATGAATTACATATCATACTGAATAAATACGTTGTATTTTATGTACTTACGACAAATATTGTTATGAATCAATTTCCTGTTTAACGAGGAATTATGTTTTATTTCTATCTGCTACTTTGCTTCGTACGTATAGTAACAATTGATTCTATTAAAAACAGAATTTTAAACTCTTTCAAATAACTTCTACTCATACCACTTTACGTGACAATAAGGTTAAAGAAACATTTAACTTAAAGAAGTAGTTAACGTTATACACCTAGTTAAACAATATTCAACAATTCTCATACAAAATTATTTGACTTTCAAGGGAATATAATAGACGTTATCTGTGAATTTACCTTCGATCATTTTAGCTTACTGTTTAAGTGTTATCAGTAATAATTATTAAATCACCGCAAGAAATCAGCAGAATAATTGCCAGTCATTCTTTGAGTAATTCATTTAAATTTTCTGTGCTTTTCTAAATATTGATAATGTGGCTTAAATTTCAGAAAAAAGGTTTCTACTGCGGTCCCTATCCTTAAAATTGAACTAACATGAACCTTTATTTCGGTCATTTTTAAGTTAGAGGCTCCGTTACAAATTATAATGTTCGGTGAAAGTAGAGCACCACCAATTATAAAAGAAAAACACCATGGTACCTCTGTTGAGATATCTTCAGACTTCGAAATTCTTACACAAAAGTGTTTTAAACGTAATATTCTTCAGTTTCAAACAGGATTATATTATAACAACGTTTCGACAGCTAGCCGCCTTGTCGTCGTCACGTGGCTACGTCATGTTGCATATTAGATATAACACTGATCGAGTGAAGGTTTTCCCGGTGTAAGTAATGTACAAAGTTTTCTCGGGCTTCACCAGAAGATGGTAGCAATGACAGCTGCCGAAACGTCGTGGAACTACTGTTTTCACCCGCTTGGAAGCCCGAGAAAACTTTGTAGGTAAAAAATAACTAACATTCGGCATACATCCCAGGTAAATCTACATTTGCTAAAATTATTTTATTAATTCACAAATCTTCTATTTGAATCGAGAAATAGAAACCGTCCAACGGAAAATTGTTCTTAAGAATCGTGCACAATTTTGTTAGGAGAATTCCCTCCCCATAAAAAATAATTAAGAAATATAATACATTTACTATTGATAAATAAATAATTTGTGATTCTCCTATTTGTAGTCGTCGAAATTATATTCCGCGTAAAAGAAGTAATTAAAATTTATTGATATGGAAAAAATCGTTGGACCTTGGGTTTTGATAACCTAAATGTAAAAGTCTCGTCAGTCATTATGTTCGGTTGATATACAATTCGTAACAAATAAGCAAAACACGAGTCAGTCATTATCAACACTGTCACATCGAATAGCGTGGAAATTGTAATGGAAAACATATTCAATGATTTTTAGTACGTTCACGTGTGTCGCTGAACTCAACTAAGTAATGCACGATGATTACGGGCGAATATTTAATGGCGTGTCCAGTAATCTTGGCATTTCAAATGTAGGAAGACCTCGAAAGAACAGTTACTTGTAATCTTGCTCAGCAGTGATGTATCTTCTCATCGTTGTCGGCGATGTATATTCACTCATTTCAATATTCTTACCTTTCTATTTGATTTTAATTATGGAAGGAGCCCAGCTGCACGAGTAAATTTGTCTTTGGCGTAAGTTTCACATTCCGATGTCGCCTCGTCACGATTACGTGATGTTTTTATTTAACGGCGTTGCAATTAATAATGCCGGTAAACAATAATACCGTTGATAATTCTGCGAAGGAACGAGAAGAAGGCTGACGTGGATGTGTGTGTATTGAATTACAGCTGCGTATTTGAAGTGAGGCCACGCGGCGCTTCCGTTCGACCTTGGCAGCATAAAAACATTGGTATTGCGCAAGCGGCGCCCCACTATCCAGCTGATTCATACGTTTTAAACAGCGCGCTGCGTTTTATGAATGGAAGTCATGACTGGGCTCGCCGTGATCGCGTAAACGCGCCACATACTTCACCGTAACAGAAACAGATATATTATGCGAAGAATCAACACTCCCAACTTTAAATAACCAGGTTTTTACAATCGTTCGGAAATCAGATAACCAAAATGAGGAAAAAATTTCATTCGGGAAACTAAGTTAATATACTATAAATTCTAATTTACTGTAAATATATCCTCCAGTTTGAGCTCGATTTAAGACACTAACGCTATCCTCTCGTGTACTTGGGGAAATAAGACAATTTTCAGAGGAAAAAAAGGAAAATTCGTAATGAATGATTCCCTCTCTTTGTAACATGACACCGACGAATGATCGCAAATTGTTATTTTCCTTTCCAGGAGAAAATTTTACCCGCCGTCCTTCAGACAGAACAGCACGAAGGAAAAGTTATTACTATGGTACGCCGACAACTTCAGGCGTCAGTATCACTTCACGTACAAAGATCGGAAACCATTGTTCTTGGCTGCGGATAATGAATGCGGAATTCAGGTAAAACATTTTACTCAGCACAACAGTGCCGCATTTTATTTACAAAATTATTTTAAGCCTAACATGTGGCGTACATATTAAAACTGATTTACATTACAATGTTCAAAGAAAGCTGAACTATTTCAATAATATGATCATATTGTTATATTTGCGTAGAAAATATAATTCATCTTTTGTCGTTTAAAGATGTTACCAATATAAACACATTCTTTATTAGGTATATAACATCGGAAATTTGATCACAAAAATTATTTACTATTTACCATTTAG
Organism: Eucriotettix oculatus; assembly: GCA_034510155.1. Taxonomy (NCBI): domain Eukaryota; kingdom Metazoa; phylum Arthropoda; class Insecta; order Orthoptera; family Tetrigidae; genus Eucriotettix; species Eucriotettix oculatus. The sequence continues at coordinate 99,740,305 of CM067376.1, forward strand.
TTTGGAACTTTATTTGTATCGGAACTTTCATTTGCAGCGTCTGTTTTTAGTTTGTCAAGTGATTTCCGAGTGTTTATCTTCGTCTGTACTCGGAAATCTTATAGACGTTGTCAATGATAATTTGATTTACCTCAACGTAAACTTCGTCCACAACAAAAACCTTACACGACGTGCCTCTCGAAAATACATTAAAAAGAAACTTTAGACCCTTAAATTTATGTAACGAGTTCAAACGTATAAAAATCCAATATCACATCAATATTTTGGAGCTCGCTAACGTATCGATATCGTTTATATGAGAAGAGAACAATACATTTTCTCGTTAACATTTCTAAAGTACTAAAACTTGACGTAGGGAACTGTTCTCAAGGCTCTTTTACCGTCGATAATATCTGTCAAATTAGCACGTAAAAAAATTGCACGCTTTACATATAATAACGGAATAAACGTCGCAACCCCTGAGATCAAATATTTAATATTAATAAATATAATAATTGAATCATAACCAAAATCATATAGCACAACATTTCTATAAAAGGAAATGGTTAATTTCACTGAATCTTACAGAAAATGGTATGCACGACGATTCGGCCGACCAGTCTCGGATATCCAGAAATGTCTTCTTGGCAAGGATGCGCCAGATTCGTCTCCGATCATCTCGACTACGAAATACTGCCGAAGCCAACAAAACTGGTAAGCGACGTTCCACTTTCCGAATACTGTCGACGAAGTAAGTACACATGTCAAAAATTAGCTCGGAAAATAGAACGTAAACGTGCTCAGTCTGATCACATCGTACCTCGCGAATCATCGCGATATCCCACGTCCCGGAGTCTAACCGTCCATTAACGCTACATTACGCACAAAATAAGTTCTTTCATATTTTCATTTAGTAAATTAAGTATCTAATGTCGACGACTCTTGCGAACATTTACACACGCAATAAAAGTAACCGCCGTTGTTTCTTTTCCTATAAATACAAACAATACTCAACAAATTGAACAGACTTAAAGCTTCTCTACGATCAGCAGCAAAAACACGAGTGAGACACTACTTACAAATCACGGTAAGGATTTACTTGCGGCGAGACCTGGTCTTGGTCTTGATCTGCTTCGCCCTGCGGTCGGCGCACGCACGTACGTTGTTGAGCAAGTAGCGGAACTGCAGGATCTGCATGGCCGTCACGCTGGGGTCGGAACAACACTCCAACCACCGCAGAAACTTCTCGCCGTGACCCACAGCCTCGGCGGCCGTCGCCGGGGGCTCGTCCTCCTCGTCGTCGTCGTCGGAGTCCTCCAGCTTGGACACGTTGTTGTTGTCCCGGGGGTTGAGCAGGACGCTGTCGAGCACGGCCGCCCTGGCACCGGCAGGATCGCCGTTCACCCTGTGCAGGGCCCCGGCCGTCGCCAGAGGGTCCGGGTACTGCGAGAAGCCGTACCGCTTGTACCAGCGCCAGAACCAGCCGCTGCCGTCGGCGTCGCAGTCTCCGTTCGCCAGCTTGTCGGCGCCGCTCATGTGCTGCTCACGTTTAAGCCAGTACCACAGGGACTCGTCCAGATCGGGGGCAGTTTTCTCTTCCAGGCCGCGCATCTTCTTCCGTTCCGAAGGTCCGCAATCGACCTCCGGAGCGACCTCCTTGTCCGAGTGTTGTGACTCGGGCGTACCGCACGACTGGGCCACATTGCGCAATTTCTCCTCACTTTTGCACCACCCCCGCAGCGTAGACTCCGGCACGCCGATGTCTCTCGCCACGGAAGCCTTCGACTCGCCGTTGTGCACTCTCTGGATGGCCTCGAGTTTCTCCAGCACGGACAACTGACGTATCGGTCTCTTCACGGGGACGATGGCTTTCGTGGCCATGCTCAGGTCGGCCCCGCACGCGCACTCGCACCTAAAAAAAAGTTCCAATTCTCTATTTCGTCTCTTCTCCGTTCAAAAATGTTGCGAATAATTTGATAGCTCCACCCACAGTATCGTATTGGCGCGAAACAACGACCAATCGCAACACTTTTTACCACGCACACTTTCACTCGTAATGTATGAGTTATTAAAAAAGTTACGGCGCGGCAAAAACGAAACTCGGAGCAGCAGAGCTTGCGCGGAGTTTAATAAGGAGGCGCGTTCACGCACGCACGCGGTCAGTTAGGGACTGGAAAGACAAGCAGAAGGTCCTTTGTCCGATCAATAACCCCCCTGTGCGTTGGGTCGCGCGCTTCTGGCCAGCAGCTAGCTGGCTGGACACGACGGAACCGCGAGAGGGAGGACCGTTACCAGGCAACGTGTGGGGAGGGACAAGATGGCAGCTGCGAGCCCACGCGAGGGTGAAGCTACAACCTGTTTTTTTCCTTCCCTCTCTCTCTCTCCCTCCCTACTTCCTCTCTCTCTCGCGCGCGCTCGCGCCCGCGGTCTTCGCTGCAAGGGCTTCAAATTTAGCACATCCTGCGATTTATCCTCCTGCCGCTTCCCTACCTTCTCCGAAACTGCCTGCATAAGCGACGAGACCCCCCTTCCCCTCCCAACCCCCCGCCTACTGTCCTCCTCGTGTCCGCGACTCGATGAGCTTTATTAAATACCGCCAACTCCAAAGTAATTTCACATCTTCGCTATTTCTTACGTCATTTGACATTTTCACGAGTCGCAGATCGCGTCGGCGGTGATCGCATTTCCTATCTTGTCATAAGTATTCCGCGCGGAGCAAACATTTTCACAACAATCGCTGTTTATTTTTATGGCTTACTTGACCACGTGTCAGAAAAGTTGTTGATCCCTACATTTTGTTGAGAGTATTATTGCTGAGCGCCTCTCTTCGCGCGAACGGAATTCATAAACCGGTAGAGCGCGATGCGGCGCTGAACGGAGTATATGGGCCAGGCGAACAAAGGCGGGTGACATGTGGGCACCACCCCGCCCCCGCCTCCGCCCCGCCGCCGCCCCCCGCACAGCCTGTTGCGTGGTCGCCTCCCCCTCAACTTTTATTGTTTGCTGCTTGGTTCGTCACGGAGAAGAGAAGCAAGTTCACGTGATCGTCCCCAGGTGTCCGGTTTTGCACTACAGCAGGTCGGTCGCGTTGGCGCCGCCCTTCCCCAGGCTAGCAGCAGGAGACTGTACCGTCCGCTCAAACTAACGCGGCGCGGCAGTACAGTCACTTCGCGTGATCGCGGACCTCGCCGCACCGCCTAATTAAGCGCTCCTCGCGACCGACGCCGCGCTCACGCGAAAACGCGCGACCGCCGGGAACAAAAGAAAACTTGAAAAATCCTTCACTTCATCGCGACGCGTAACGCGTTTTCTTTTAAGGAATGTGACACACGACAGCCGAATTAGACGCAGTTTGGGAAAGCAACGTCGCGCGTGACCTTGCTAAAGTAGTGCTCCGGAGTCACGCAGTGTCACGCCACGATAACGTGCCTCTCGGCGACCGGTTCTTTCTTCGGCGGCCCGCCTGCCTGTGCCTAACGTATTTATAACGCGGCCACGTTTTTTCGTCAGCCCTAATGAGGGAAATGACGGTGAACTCCGCCCTTTTCCTGTTGATTGGTTGCATATTTCTAGAGGAGCGCAGGGATTTCCATTCGCGCCGCACCCTCCTACCCGCGATAAGCGACCGATATTCTCCACACAACCTCCGCAAATTTAGGGGAGCGCAGCTGCTTGTAAATAACCAAGGTTGCATTACCAAACCAGGAAATTCCACCGAATTTGTCAAGCAAACATCTGCAAGCTCCTGTTTGTTCATCTTACGGCAGGAGAAGGAAATTGTATTACTTTCGTGACTGTTGCAAATACTTGTATGTGGTGAAATCCTGGGGAAGCGGAGGAATGAAACGGTTGTCGTGTTTCACTTTTTTGTACTTAACGATCAGTTAGTTTGTTTTGACGTTTCACACCAACCGTTAACTTTTCGCGTACATCTGGTAATGCATCACGTTTTCTCTCTACACGTTTCAAGTTAATCAGTTTTACTTTCGCTGGTGATCTACGGTCTAGTTCTGTTCTCGTATGCTATGACTACTCGTCTGTGATACGATCCGCACATTTTCTTTTTGTCCCCCCCACCTCGCCCGAGTGTTTTAAGAAATTTTACTATATAGCACGTTTAATTTTGTTTTCCCCTCAGAGTGCATGGGAGATGTTAGAATGTAGGCCAAGGCCATTACCACCTTATCCCATATCTGGTCTCGCCTGCCTAATCTGAACATGAGCGAAACTAAACGCAAGTAGGCATGTACACATGGCTGATACGTCAATTCTGCTGTGATAACAGTTGTGAAGATTAGCACGTAGTAAGCTGCACCGACCGATGTTTACAAAATAGAGGCTTAAAAGAATTGCCCTCCTGCCTTTTCACATTTGTACGGCGTCTACGAAAATTTAACAATATTACTTAAAAATGTAGCGAGGAAGACGTGTTGTTCACGTTATTCACTCTACCTGGCACCGTCTCATATTTCGATCTTGTTGGAAAGTTGAGGGGAGGAGGAGGGGGGGGGGCAGGTCCACCGACAGCGATGTCATCCGAAGGCGATGGTAGTAGCAGGCGATATATCACTTGGTAGAAAGCTAACAGTGTTTTATAAATTCTTTGCACTTGGAATGCCTAGTTTCTATGTCACATGTTCCACTTATTAAAATACAACAAAGGTAAATTTTAAGGGATCAATTATCAATACTTTTCTACAAGACGGCCGTGTTATTTCATTTTACCTACAATTGAAGGTTTTTCTACTGATATTAAGAATATTCCTTGCAATAAAATCAAAAATTTAAAAAATCACATTCAAAAATGCACAAACAGGAATGACATCTTCGTTTTTAAAATCGCGAAACTGAAGAAGGTAATTGGCAGCGTCTTTGAAAACAAATTCCGGACCTAAAACCTTCCTGGTCCCCTTTCTCAAACAATACCAAAACCAATTATAACAACAAATTTCACTTCGCTTCAAAATCAATCAGCAAAGTTGTAAATTAAAGATCGATTAGTTTGAAATTTTCATTCGTACTGGTAAGAACCACAAACTCAAGATTCCATTAATACATTGAAATTGGTGAGAATGCTGATTAGAACAATTGCTTTGAGAATTTCGTAGACTGTTATTGGAGAAGGTAAAATTAAGGGGATGCCAGTACGAGTCTTCAGAAACGCGATTCAATGAAACGGTCTCGCACGTGTCAATATTTCTTTATAACGTGTTGGAAAATAATACTTGACTTTTGCGTTTAAAAATTTTAACTTAAAAAAATTAACTCGATGCAGTGTTATCATCTGGACTGTTTAAAGCTTATTCCTTCTTGAGAAAATGTTTTAAAACATCACGAGCTTGAGGATAAAAATTTCTGATATTTCAGTTTTCCGTTGTTACAAGGAGGACGTTAATTCTGAACGATCATTAAGACGGAGAAAGTTGGGTCGATTTAGGAAGATCGGTGAGCTCAGCTACTGTGAAATTAGTAGCTTCTTTTAACTAAACGTGGTTTTACTGTTCTTTCCTCCATGAACGGGCCAACACTCATCGGTGAAAGATATACCCGATTTCTTGGTCGAAATTGCCGCAGAGAGTATTAAGGGATGAAAATAGTATATTTTACACATACATATATGCTAGCGATTTTTTATTCGCGCACCACATAAAATCGCTCGGACAAATTTTTTTTAATCTTAGCGACAAAAAAATCTTAGACACCTATCCTAACGCTTCTTTCTTCTGCGAATTAGACAATTTATGTAACGGTATTTAGAAACCAGTAACTTGTTTATATTTCAAAAGACTTTGGGGAGGTGGGGGGGGGGAGACAAAAGTACCTTCTAAAACTACGCGTTCAAATTGTAGAATACTTGTGAACGGGAAACTAGAGCTTCGGACAGCTTGAAGAGCTAAGACTGAAAAATAAAGAATGAAAGTATGCACTGAGGATATTCTAAAGAATTGGCTTAACGGAGATAGAGAGAGAGAGAGAGGCCGATGAAGGAACGGCAGCAATCGCGGTAATATATTCACCAGTTAAGAATAAGCATCATGGTTTAATTCTTACTACAGGAATGATGGGGTAGTGTTATTGTACATTTTCTACTACCCCGGTGCCCGGCGATGATGCGAAATTCGTTTACATTAGCCCGCTACAGTATTTAATTGACAGTAATCTCGTAGTCAAGACGCGATTAAACAATCAGGGAGAGCGTCACATTATGAAAATTTAACTTTTTATGTCCGCTACTTTAGGAGTGCTGAATTTCATCATAAGCACCGCGATGACTCATTATCGTAATTGAGTCAAGAACTCTACTGCTACCTTAAATAAGCACAAACGTACAAAAATTTAAACAGAAACAAGTAAATATATTAGGAGAAGATACGTGAACCATCTCAAAGTTCTGATTATAAAAATGAAATTGAGTGCGTGCTAACCTAGTCCTTATTTTATAACGTGCCTCTTTCATTCGCACAGCTACTTGTAAAACATTAAAGATCGAAAGCTTCCCGGTGGAAAGAATTAAGAAACATTTCTCGGGTTTCCAGCCGGATAATCTCCGTCAACAGCAACGTTTGGACGGATAGCACTTCCAGCCTGGAAGATGATGGAAGTGCTATCCATCGAAACGTCGCTGTTACGGAGGTTACAAACTCAAGAAACCTTTCTTAACTCGTAAAACATATTACATATTTACTATTCAATTAAAAAGTATCTTTACTTAATAAATGCTAATAAAATGTTAGTTTAATTTAACCATTATTTCACGGTTTATAGAAATTTTTTCATCTCGTGAAATAGGCTCCGTTACAAGTTCTATGTCTTTAGAATAGGACCGTTTTTTGGCAATGAAGGAACCTAAATCTTGAAAATATCGACAGGAAAATTGTTTGGAGATGCTCCAGTAAACACAAAAATTTTACGGCAATCGGATGAATGGTATAGGAACGCGTAAGGCCACAGTGCATTCGAACGCAGTGTATTAATTATAAAAATATATGTCATAGTAACGCACGAAATAGAACGTAAGCTGCGCGAGATGACGAGGTTATCTGAAGAGCAAGGAAACCCCGCGCAGCGCAATGTGATATTAGGAAAGTTTGTGTTGGTAGTGAAGGTGGCTGATTGTTTTGAGCGCCGCAGCGACGCCGCTCCTTGCTGTGCAGTGCTATCGGGCGGGCACCCCTGCCCCTGCCCCCGCCCCTGGCCCCTTGCCTGGCCCTGCCCGGCTTCCTGTCTGGAGCCACTAACTCGTGACGAGTCGCCGCCGCCGCCGCCGCTGCCGCCCGCCGCCTTCATTATCTCGCTCGCGGCACAGCCTGCTTAGCCAGCAGCGTCCCCGTCGCCAAAATTTCCACAAACAACGGCGCAATTAGAGACTGTTTTGCTCGCGGAATTGGCCGAGTGCGCGAGCGTACGTGTGGCGCAAGGAAGGCGGCGTGCGAGTTAATCTGGGCTACGTGCGCGAACAATGCTTCGCCAGCGCGCCCTATCGCGGCTTACGTCATCGCACACGTGCCACACCTTCGTGACCGCCACTACGTATTCGTTTTCTTTATATGGTTCCGAACTTGCCGTACAAATGGTTAATACACATATTTTCAGGCGATTAAAGAAACTTTAAATATAATTCTAAATTTGGCATTACCGATCACAAGGTAATCTTTTTCGAGTGTTTCATTTTGAGCCAGGTAGTAGAATACTGAGACGATTAGATAGTATCCAAATTTGGAAAGCGAAAACTGTAAGAAGATGAACTTAGTAATTATGAGTATTCCTATCATCTAGTTTTTTAAGTTTAAAATCTTTTACGCGCCTTGTAAAAGTAACTGGCATTTTGTAAATTCGCGAGTTGTATTCGTCGGATTCGTGCAATTTATTCATCTCAGTAAAAATGTCTTTAAAGTGTTTGTACATAGTCATATCGTATTTAGGCTGATGCTAACTGTTGAAAAGGTGTATTGATGCCATCAGCAATTATTTGTCTCAGTATATGGTTACGAGAATTTGAATTAAATTTTGCTACAAGAATGGAATAAAGTGTAGCCCTACACTAGGGTGATCCAGAAACAGGCAACTCCGTTTAATAGCATAGGAAGAGAATTTAAAACGGTAGGGGAATGCGGAAGGGAGATGAAGCTAGCCAAAGATTGACTAGGGTCCACCGTCTGTAGTTTAAAGATCCTACCTGGTATTCACCTAAAAGAGATGCAGGGTAAACCCTAGAAAACCTACATCATGTAAATCGGGCTCTTGGGTACTTGTCACTTCCGAATGACAGGAGAAGAGTTTGCTGTGTGGTGCAACATTCCTCTCTCTTTGCCTCCACCAGTTTTAGCAGGCAGCTGACCGATTAATCAAATAGGATCAGTGGACGATTATTTTCGTATGCCCTAGATCTGCGACCTCAGAACAACTCCATCCGAATGAGGCAGGGTAGCGTAGGCATGGGAGAACCTTAAACCCCGGAGAGGGGATGAGGCATCCCCGAAGGTAAGACCCATCATCACTGGGAAGAAACTTGCGAGAGCTGAGATCAGCTCCGACAGGTATCATCGTCCATCAAGTGTATCAATGATTAAGAAATGTTAAATATCGTTTTGGCGAGTCTCCTGTGAGTAGAACAGGGGTTTTATGAGTGGTTCAGACGTTTCCAAGAAGGCCGTGAAGACGTTGAAGATGACAATCACAATCAGAGAAGTTTTGGAAACAGGCGATGAAACATGGGTTTACACATATGACGTTGAAGCAAAGGCTCAATTGTTCCAGTTGAAAGTATCTGGTCACCAAGTTTGGTTCTATTCGATTTCAACGGAATACTGCACCATCGCTGAAAGAGCTGAACTCTATCCCAAGATCTAGTACCGAAAGTGTTTCTGGAATAGAAAGAAGCGCGGGTGTAAGTGTATAATATCTAATTGGGACTATTTTGAAGTGGTTAACATTAATGTTAATAGATAAAATTCTTTCCAAAAAAAGAATAATTACAGTTATTCTATGAACACACCTAGTAAAAAGGTAACACTTTTATAGATTGGTTAGTATTGAAATTGTCAGAGCCTAAATTTTAAACTATTTCCTTTTTCAACCATGTTCACCTGATTATGGAACTTTTCATGTTCTCTCTTTCCACGTATTTTGCAAAAATTCGTGAGTTAATTGTCTTAAGAAACTCAACTTTTGGCTCAGAAAGAAAAATGCGATTATGATATTCTTTTTTCTCCTTAATTCAAATATATCGGATTTTGCCCATCACTCAAGATTTCAAAAAAAGTTACATTTGCTTAATAAATTAAAAGGCGGAAAATCGCCGTGATATTGTCAACATGTTATAAAATAATTGGGTTGTAATATGTTCTTAAAACTATATTTCCTGCACTTGCACGTAGATTTTTCCGGCACGTCTTGGCGCAGTGAGCGACGAGGACCGGAAACACTCTTAAGATTCCAGGCACTGAAAAGTCAGTTGAAATGCAGGCGGAATATTGTTGGACCATTAAAAGGGATGCTCTACAGGCGATATACCCGAATATCGTTATTTCCTACTATCTAAACGAGTTAGAATGTTCCAAAATATTAGTCTTTCGTGATAAAGGAAACGCAATACTACCTGAATAACACAAAGTTTCGATTTGTTCGTGAACGTTAGTACCATTAGTATTCCTATTATGGTAGAATTCACAACTTCGTTAGCGATTTCATTTTTAAAAATTAATCATTTGTCTCATCTCTAACTATTATTATATTATTATTTATAACAAATTTAACAACAATAATAGACCTCTAAAACGACCTGCATCACCAAATTTTACTGAAATGCCAGGAAAGCTACAAGATTGACAGAAACGTAGTATAGTATTCATTTTATCACTTAATTTTATGCGTTTATTGGCTGACTCAGTATCCATTCGTTAATTTTCACTTACTGCAGACGTTTTTATGCTCAAATAAGATCAAATCCATTGCTAACGGATAAAGGATTATATGGATGAAAATGTTCATAACTAAACTGCAGAAATTTCCAACGATGATAATAGACATTCCTTTGGCTATAAAATTGGAAATTATCGAAGACAGAATTCATTGTTTCAAACCAACAGTTCTGTTCATATTCAGGGACAATTTTAGGAGTAGCTGAGGCACAAAAGTAAAAAGGCTCTCACTTTAATAGACTTCAAGAACCGGGGTTTTCCTCACGCAGCCGTTCAGAGCTCTGTATTTGACAGAAGGACGAGGGTCTTGCCGCTAAATAAAAAGAACTCGGGGGAGAAAGTCGGTGGGTAAGGCAGAGGCGGCATCGTTTTTCTTATGCCGGAACGAATGAGGGATTTACTGATCTTCTGACAATTTGTACTTAGCTTGACAGCTTCTCTATGAAGGCGACTTCTTAAGGTTTGCGTCTACTGACGTAGGGTGTAGAGCCGGTAATAGACCAGTGTAAAAAACGATAGAGGCGAACTTATTCAAACCTTAAATCGAACATCAAACGACTATATTCGTATGCTGTAGTCAGTGGCGTAGTGGCAGGCATAGGATTCAGCTCCCTGTGGCGTGTGGCCAAATTCGGAGTCCCCTTATTTAGGTATTTAAACCCAAAAGACCTCAAAATTTACAGAAATTCTAAACAACTTTTCGTCAAGAATGAGTTTATTTTGTGTTGTACAGTGTACACTTCTTTAGTTATATTACAAGTTATTCTTTTCTCCAAAAAAGTGCTGGCCGTGGCGTGTCGTTTCCATCGCCCCCGCCCCCTACTCCTCTGGCTCAAGTGGAATTTGATTAGGAGATAATCTGTCAAAAGTAGTATAGGTTTTACGAACTACGCGAACCTCATCTCTGGAGAGGAATGTAAAGAAACTCGCGGTCTTTTAAAAATCACATGTAATAATTAAAAACAACAGTCGCTGAACAAATTTTGGCAAGGAATAATTCCTTAATATATCAATTAGCGCTTAAAAATATTTTTCCTCAAGGGCGTCACGATCTTCGGGATAATAAAAATTACAGCATTTTGGAAGGAATGAATTATTCTCATTTGACACAAAATTATCATCCAAGTGCAAGAGTCAGGAATGAAGCGAATGAACTATATACATAAAATTTTCGTTTAGATTTATAATCTTATAATTTCGTTCACGCTATTCATCAATTGAGAAAACTTTATTGATTTTTATTTATCATTAACCTGTCCAATTAACAAGTTTGACGAACTGAACCTGGTTTATCGTAGTTTGCCCTCAGCGCCCCGAGATTCCTAAATGACAGCGAATCATTTAAATGGCGGATCATACGGTTTGTAATTTAGGATTCGGCGTGGCAACTTTACTTCTCGATGTGCGTTTTCGACCTCTACGTGTTTCGAAGATGAAACTCCTTCAATAAAAGTTACTAACTTACTATTATTATACTGTAACCAATTTTATAGTCTTTTGGGTTGCGAGCAAGTGACGATGAAAAACTGTAGAAATACTGTAAATATAAATCAATATATAAAATTGTTAGATCGTGTAATATATCCCACTGCAGTATACTAAGAGTAGTTTCCCGCAATCCCATTCATCGCCGAGGAACGAAGGAAGGTAGAAACCAACGTTCGTGGTCATTTTCACAACTGGAGGAAATATAATGAGCTAGTTTTGTATTGATCGTAATCTGTAACCCTCCACATTTAAAGCAGCAGACGTTACGCAAAATAATTTTTTTAAAAAATTCATAAATTAAATACTCTATATTAATATTATATGTATTTTATTTTTGTCGTCCCCATCAACCGGTAAGCGAAATATTTCCCTTGCTTTCGTCAATTGGGATAAACAATTTTTACTACATTTTCAAGTTGTATTTACGAGGATTTTTTTGATGCAGAAGATAACGGTGACTCTCTTCTAGAGTGGTCATGTTTGAGATACGTATGCCTTGTTATGCTGTAAAGACCGCAAGCTGAGAAATATTGACCTTGGACTTCTGGAGCTTTCCTGACTCACAAGAGCGTGTGTTAGAACATCATTTGTTATCCTTGTCCGCTCTATTTGAGTCAATAATAGGAAAGTCGGGGAGTCTCTGCCTATTTGAACAGTAAACACTGCAAGCGTGGAATTTTGGGTACTCGGAACTTATGTAGATAGGAAGGAGTAAAATCACGTAATATTCGAAAAAATTATGTCGTTGCCATTCCGATCTAAAGTCTAAATTATTTTGTTTCCAAAGTGGTGATACCGTGGGTAATTTAACACAAATAAAATAACTTCACGTGGGGAGTTACTGGCGTAAGCTTCACCCATCGTCAGGCCCTCATCTTTCTTTCACCCTCTTTCATCTCCCCCTCCCTAAATCGCTCCCCAATTCACTTTCTCTTTCTTGAAGAAGAATCACAGAAAGCCTTAAACGTAATCGTATCACAGATTTATGTCCATTTAATTTCCACCTACTGATAAAGTGGCAATTATTTGTTTATTTACACTATATAGTGTTGATTTTAGTGTATCTTTATGTAATGAAGTGTTACATATGAAAACAAAAAGATTCGCATTTACTTAATGAAAATATGAATGGATCATTTAACCACTTCACAGAACTACTGTAACTTGTGTCGTATCGGGTTAATTATCTAATCCTTTCTCTAACGAATGTCCCTATTTCACGGACGAAATTGAACATTGTTTAAAAACAACGAAATTGTTACATCATCTAAAGTGCTCAGCATCTAATTATCTGATTATCTAATCACATTAAATTTTTAATGAAATATACTCAGCTTGTTTACGTTGTCTGACTGTTGGTTCAGTCGCTAGCAAGTCCTATACGTCCTGCCGTTCGATCGGATTTTACGATTCTCTTTGCAAGTAGCTGCTTTGGTAACAGGTGTTGACTTCCTTTCGATTCATGCGCGGACTGGTGGGTCGAATGTTTCCAGAGAGAGAGAGAGAGAGATCTCTTTCAGAGAGTTTAAAATAATAAACTGAACAACACTCATAATAAAACCGTAAAAGTCCTCAGTTTGTTCAATTTTGATTCACGAAGAAACATAATTCACAGCCTACAGGAACTTCCGACTCACTAACAGCCGTATTATTAAATCTGTAGCACTAATTTTGATGCTTTACAAAAGGTTCCGTTACAACTATTTTCCATGCTTCCAATCAGGCTTACCCTCTTGTAACTTTTAATATATCTGGTCTTTGTGCACCTAAAGTTATTGAAAGGAAGTGCGGAAAGAAACGGTAAGGACTTGAAAGATTTAGTTTTCTGCTGCTCACTTCCTTTAATTGTTGTAATAATTGCATTTCTTAAAAGACTTAAAATCACTTGTACTCATTTGTTCTGATAGTAATTAAGTCAACATTTGGTTTCGCTAGCAACGGTTTGGAAAGCTTATAATGTAGACAGTTTCGACTGATTGATTGTAATGTGTGCGTCGCCGTGACAGATTGTTTGGAAGTCGGCCAACGAGGTGAGCATGATGCTCTTCTCGCAACCTTTTCCGATACCGCATTACTAAAGCAAAATCTTAAATAAGTTTCTAATAAAAAGAAAGTACTATACAAGATCGCCTCTTCTTCAAGCAAAGTATTTAATGTATATATTAGTGGGCAGAAATCGATACACACATGCAGCAATAATAAAACATTCTCTTTGGCACGTAAATCGTACTTGAAAGGCAAGTGTTTCCTGGCGTATTTTATTTTAATTTTGATGGGAAAAGTAACAGACTCACGCTTTGTTGAAACACTTTCCAAAGTATTTACTTTTCTGTTATCAACTAATTTTACATTTCTGTATAGTTGAATTAGATTCTAATTCGTACAGTTACAAAACTCTTATTGGTGTGTGTATAGCATGAGTCTAAGCAATAAAATGCTCTATGTAATTTTTCTGACTGGCAGTGTGTTTATAATTCAGAAGCGTGAAATTTTATGAGATACATAATGAAATGGTTTGTACGGCGTGGTGATGAATGGACAGAGACGAACTGCCGGGGACAAGGCATAAGGATCGATGAGCCATTCTGAATTAGATGAAAGGAATTGACTGAGGTCATTAGTAATCGTAATACACGGTGTATTCAAAAAGGAAGCACATTTTTAAATTCCGCGGGCTTTATTAGTCCGATTCGTGCAATTTATTCGTTGTTACGTTGATAAGCATGTCTGAAAAGTATGTATACATTGTTAGCCACATAAGATATTTAGTCTGCTGTCAGCTGTTAAAATGGTGTTTTCGTACCATCAGCAATAACTGTTTAAAAACGGATCAGAGAATCACGTTGCAGTTATTAGAAGAATGGGAACAAGTAAAACAAGGGTTTATGAGAGGTATAAGAATTTCAAAACAATCGTCAATACGTTAATGACGACTAAAATTTGGGCTTCCGAGAACATAAGCAACCGATAAAAACGTGGGTAAATTGAGAGAAATGTTCGTGAATGATCACAATCAAAGAAGTCGCTGAAAATGTTAGCATATTGATTGTCTCATGCCATGAAATTTCTTCGTTTGTTTTCGTATGAAACGTCTGATAGCAAAAAGTGTTCCAAAATTATTGAATTTAGAACAAAAATAGCGGAGAATGGAATTTGCGGAGGAGCCGTTAAATGAAGTAAATAACGGTGGAGAACTACTAAAATGTGTCACTACAACTGATGAATCAGGGGTTTACGGCTATGACGTCGAGTCTAAGGCTCAATCGTACCAATTCAGGCATTCAAGTCCGAAAAAGGTCGAAAAGTGCGGTCGAATGTGAAAGTTATGCTCACGGTATTCTTCGATTTTAACAGCATACTTCATGATTAATTCTTGCCATAAGGTCAAACGATCAATAAGGAGTACTACCTACAAGTTCAATGCCATTTTCATGAAGCAATCCGAAAAACCTTTTGACTTTTGCACCAGCATAATGTTCTCATTTTTGTCGTCATTTCCTCGTTATATATTATGTACATCTTGACAAGGATGTAACAGCACATACATTTTATTAAACGTGGTTTTAGTAGCCTTTTCTACGGTAATCGATTAAGGTTGATTGTAAAACGCTATAACATTTCTCGTATTAGATTCAGAAGTAAAATACTGATATTGTTTGCGTGGGGCGTGGCCTGCAATAGTATCGGTCCGTACATTATAATAGTCTCATAAGAAATAAAAGAGGAATATAAAGAGAATTATTTTTTGTTAATAGATTACCTTAACTAATGTGAGAAACGATATGTTGCGGTACCCACTATATAATCTGCAATGTGCGAATATTATTTGGCTATATTTGTCCCAAAAGAACTTCGACATTTTCAACTATCGTGATTTTCTTTTCCCTGGAAGAGGATGGTTGCAGTTCTGGCACAATCGCAGTTGTCAAACTTGACCTTGACTCTTTAGGGGTGGGCTGGGTTTTCTCTGCTTTCACAACATCCTGCGCGCCTGTCGTCGCAGGCTCAGTTTGAAGAGTAAAACATTTAAAACCATTACCATAAGTATGATACCATCATCAGTTCTGTCATGTTTTATGAAATTTCCCTAGTTGCACTCGACTATCAATAATTTTCTCTTGGCTAGTTTAATCAAATCGGAGCTGTATATTCTAACCACTGTGTCACTATTCTTCCACTTTTCTTCGGAAACCTTTTTTATTCAGATTCCTTTTTCAGTCTCTAAGTCGCAATTTTTGTGACCCACATCTTCGCCAACAAATATTTTCTGGTTCTTATTTTCAACTATCATCATTGCGAGTTTTCAGGCATTCTTATAAGAAACTCATCAATTAAACATGTATAGATGTTTTAATAATATTATCTGAATATAAAATTCGAAGCACTTTCTCTTAATAACCTTTGAAATCACAAATTTTAATTTAAGCAATTCTAAGGTATCTTCAAGTAGCTAACAATTACTAAAAAATATTAAAATAGTATGTTAAAATATTTACAAATATAAAAACAAGTACAATTTCATATCGGGAATACTCATGCTGCATTAAAAAAAATATTCTCGGTTTATTAACCGGGTCAACTGAGAGAAGTATAAAAAAATCATTTCAACTGCTATTCATTAGAACTCTTGATAACAGTACATTAGAAACAACTAATACTTGCTAGTTTCAATTATACCTGTCTAGTTAAGCGATGATATCTGAAAAAACTATTCTCCGCTGTTTTTATAGTCATCAGATGAACATTCTGATCTATTACTTGTTTTACCCCTCAATAATTTATATTCCCTATACATTCCTAAAATAAATGCTTCGATTTTCTGTAAAGCGAACAAATAGATAAAATCAGGATTTGAAACGTTCACCGTTCACTTTAAACATGGAGGATTGAAATTCTTACCGATAAGAACCGCCTGACTGTCTATAAATGTGATATAGAGTTCTCTGAAGTCCATCCAACCATTTTATTTTCAAAAGCGAACAATGTCAGTTTGATAACCAGTCACAAGACATCCGTTCCGAATCCCCTGGCCCATAATGTAAAGGAATGGTAATATCACTCGATTCTAACCAATGTACTAATTTATTTATACCGAAGCTGATTGTAAACTGAGTATATGGAAATACCGTCATGTACGGATGAAAACTTTGATAACATTATGTAGTAATTGCTGCTTTGGTGTCTCAAACCCTTAGTTTTGGCTATGTTGAGCTTATGGCGCTCGCTCTCTGAAAAAAAATAGCATTATGTAATTCGGAGAGCAACCGCAGATTAAAAAAAGTTGTTAACTTCAGCAGACAAATAGGTACTGTGTACAGAAAATACAATAATGAGCTACGCGAGTATCATGTCCAACTAAATGATTTTGCGAAAGAAATAACACCATGATTTCAGTAGATATTAGACGTAAGGCAACAACTTACCTAATTTCAAACGGTATGTGATTTATAAATATTTTCAACAGGTTAATTTCGTTGGCTATAACAGACGTTTCATTTAGACGAATATTTCTGTTCAATCTGTTAGAAGATTATTTATCTTTTTTTAATTTCCATGCTTTGTGATATCCATTGACGGACTCTCCCATTCGTGTTGATTTATCGTATAATACGCGTGACCAAATTTTTAGAAGATGATTGCAGTGATTATCTATCTAATTCTACTTGCTTTATATCGCAGAGCTTGCTACGTACGAAATCTAAATGAATAATCTGACATTATCATCAATTACAATCAGCCAATTTGTCAGCAAGCAATATTCATATTTATTTAGGATCACTTCAACGTTTCGTCCATATTGTTGAACGTCTTCAGATAATTAGATTTAAGTTTTTAAAAACAATTATAAATTTTTAGATAAATTAATCTGATTTAATATTACAAATAAAGTACAAAGAACGGCCAATAGTCAGAAGTATTTACTTACCGTCCCCCAACTTTAATGAACTGAAGATATTCTGAACATTTGAGACAAAACGTTTTAATTCAAAGAGAATCCTTCTAAATATTTCAGACTTTTGGCCATTCTTTGTATTTTAATTATAAATTCGAATACAAAATATTCGTTAAATATAAAAGTATTGTCTCCAAATAAATTATGAATGTGAATTAATTTTTTATTGGTATAATTTAATTGTGTGGTGTTAAAGGGGAGCGAAACGTTGACGGTAGTAGTTGCAGAAAGGAAAAGAATAGAAGCCTTTGAAATGTGGTGCTAAATGAGAATGTTGAAACCTATATTGGTGGATAGAATCACTGACGAGGAAGTTATACACAGAATGGGAGAAGAGCGAAAAATATGGAGGACGTTGACCAAGAGAAGGGATAGGTTAATAGGCTAGATTTTGAGACATAGGGGTCTTGTAAAATTAGCATTTGAGAGAGGTGTGTGGGGTAAGAACAGAAGAGGGTGTCCAATTTGTGGAATGCGCTAAGTAGATTTGAGCGGATGTGAATGCGGTAGTTATGCGGAAATGAAAAGGGTTGCGCTTCATAGGTTACCATGGAAGTTTACATCAGACCAGTCTTAGGACTGAATACCACAACAATTTAAAGCATTACTTATTAGTTTTTAATGAAATATTCTGTATTCAAAATTTAAATGTACATGTAAATGTGACCTTTACCCTTATATTCCTTCCTTCTAGTTATTCTCTTATATCACGGTTTCATAAATAGATAATGGAGATTCACTAGTTTGTATAATTTTATTTAACCATGTTAATGTTTTGATTTGTGAAGGAACGGTTATTTATTTCATTTTAATTTAGAACACATTCAATTGCATAATAGAATTTACTGTATTATTTCGTGCTAGGTTACATGTTTCATTTGAAATACAAACTTATACAGTCGGCCTTAAGGATCAAATTATACACGCAGTGGGATTAACGAGCCTCTGCGGTTTTTGTGTGCCACTGTTGGAGGCGTGAGGACGCGCTGCAATGCTGGCTGGTGTGGAAGACGATGGATGACAGGCGACAATACGACTGCAAGCTACTAGACGCGCAAAACATCACTAATGGATCGTTAACACGAATGCTCTCATTCGTCCCCCGTCGCGAACATTTCTTTTCGTTCAATAATTTTTCAACAAGTCGTCCCATCGGATAAATTATTCGGAAATAACGTGACGTATCAACGAACCAAAGTAACAACTTCAACCTCACACCACGCATCGCATCAAACAAAACTATTTACATCACGTTCATTAAACGTTGTATAAAACAGCCTTTTTACAGCCAGTAAAGAAAGGCATAATACAATCACCTATACAAAAACATTAATACTTTAATTTCTTGACACAAACTAGTCAGCCTTAAGAGTATGTGGTTTTTCCGGTCTGAGGTATTAAAGATATATAGGGGAAGTCGGGACCGAACGGGACACTTATTGTTTAACAGTTTTTGTAAAATTATGAAAAAAGAAAAATGACTACAAAAGTATAATACATTAGTTTATTCTATGACTTACTTAACCTAATATCAATAAAACTTAAAACCACGGAATTAGATTTTTGATTTTGATTAATTTTTAGGACGGGATATAATGATTAGTGTATACAATTCTCGTTCTTCTTCTTTGGCTCTACAACCCATTTAGAGGACCTGGGCCTACCGGGGCGACTGCAGACTACCTTGCGTGACACATGGAGTATATACAATTAGTGCAATAAAATAAAATTTAATTTAAGAAAACTCTTAACACCTTTTGTGTTTTATTTCTTATACTTATTTAGCGTCGGTTGATCGCATTATCAATTTTTCCTTTCGCAAAACAATTTTTTTTGCAACTGCACAGTCTTTGCTAACATTTTCCCACCTTTTTACGTTCATTTTCTTTCTTAATCTATTCTTTTCGGGTACAGCATCCTGTAACTCATTCTTATAAGTTGTGTCTGCCAGTTTTTCCTCTTTTCTTGAGGAACACAACGTTTTGCCTTATGCAGTAGTATCCCGTTCCGCCCGGCACGCTAGTATCACCAAGCCTTAATACAAGTAAATTTAAACGGTATACGTATCTTAAATGCAGCTAAAAGACACATAGTTGACGAATATATACCATTAAAGTGTTAAAAGCGAGGAGTTTCGCGAATAACTTCTGTTGAAACGATGCAAAAATTATAAAGTCACAGATGGAAGACGCCAAAGCAAGAGTTGATTGACAAGATGGAGTCAAAACGTGATCAGGTCAGCTGACAGGATTTCTTCCTTGGTCAGTTACAATGTTCCACCCTTATATACTAACCTCCAGCACTATCCGGTACATTCCGTTCCGCCCCTAATTCCCCAGCAGTTAATGGAAAATTGAAGACCATTAACAAAAATAAACAGTAGATATAAAATCCTGTCTGCTATAACATACCTTAATTTAAGCGAAAGAAAAAGTATACAGGGTATAACAATCTCGACGCGCAAAATTTCAGTAGTAGGTCAACATATTGAGTAAAGAAAAAAAAAGATTAATATAACATGGGCCTGGAAATGCATAATTACGGAGTTATCCAAAATTTTATAAATGTTAGTTCGTGTCTTTGTATCTGTTTTAAAATGCGAGACTCTAATTACAACTGTTACAAATCATATCCAAGTTAGCCCTATGCGATAGGGTTGTAGGAAATTCAGCTGATCAGTTGGAGCGCTCCGTTCACATATCTGAAGAAATGTTCAAAATAATTTTGACGAATTACAGGTAGCTGCTCTTCTTCACATTGAGTTTCGAACACGATGAAAAATGCCTGGTGTAGAACAAACTGTGTGCCACAACGCTTGCACGGAGGCGTAGTACATAATGGGTATTTATTTGCGAGTGTTAATAAGTATTCAGGTCAACTTCAATATTATTCGCAACAGTTCTATCCAGAGTCTCACATTTTATTCCAGATAACAAGGTATGTCGTCATTGCACATTTTGGGTATTATATTTTCTGGTTTGGCTTTGAAACGCGATTATATTTAACTGATTACCCACGGCAACTGAATTGATGAATTTAATTGTACCTCTATCACAGCATAATACGCAATTAAAGGTCGAACTTAGTAATGGTGCGCAATCGTGTGCATTGGACAGAAAGGAATTACGAAGTCACAACACCAGTACCGTTATAATTTTAGTATGACATCGTATTTCTTATCTTTATTATACGACTGTTTGCTAAGAAACACTCCAATCATAAAGGAAAATAAATTCCTGTGGCAAATTAAAGAAAGACAAAAGCTTTAATTTTTTCACGCTAGGCTATTCGTTTGAGACCAATAATCCAACGTCTCTAGGAAAAATGGAGGTTAGTAGTGGTCTCAAATAAATAATTGTGCTACGGATGGATTGGATATAGAACACCAAACAAGATGAAAATAACTTCCAATTTGAGCAACGCGACATGAAAGACGAGGTAAAATGCCGTCGGAGGATACAGTCAGATGAATGACTATGTATTTGTAATAGAATGGCAGGACAGTATAAGAAAAATAAATAAATGTTCCGTTGGAGTGTTACGGTAATGATTTAAGTTTGAGTTGGCAAAAACAATTGGAATCAAGTTAGTTGACTGGAATAAATTAGAAAAGACATTCCAAACCATTTCTTTTTATGTTTAAGAGTATCATATATTACTTTTCAGTGTTTAAAATTATCTGTAATCAGAGTTATAGTGAAATTGGACATGAATGGGGTACAAAATATTCGAGGTGAAACCACTGCTAGAACGTTTGTCCACATCGGGCGGAGAGAATAAATCGTCACCATCAGCTAGGAACAAATTTGCTGCCAATAGCGTCTGGAGTGTTGATAGATTTTCGGGGAACTTACAGAACCTCCGCTTCTGGAAGAATACCAGTCTTTTATATAGATAGAAAAAAAAAACATGTCGCTTGTTCGACCGCTTGCGATTTTTATGTCCAGCATTCACTGAAGTTTTTGAATGTAATAAGAGTTTGTATTAGCCATTAACATTATTTCATCAATCCTATTTCCAGATACTGAAGTATTCCCAACTGATACGAATGCTGAGATATCTATTTTTTCTAAAGCTGGAGTGAATAAAGTAAGTTCATAACCGTAAGACTAGATTTTCTAGTCAAAGGGAGTACAGTTGTTTTAATTGAAGGTCAGGTAAAGAGCGTATAGCCAATTTTGAAGAAATACAGGAGTGGAAAAATGTAGACCTGGTCCAGGACTAGAACCCGGTATCTTCCGATTTTTGGATTTTCTGTCAATCCATTCAGTGTTCCACTAGAAAACGATCATCGTTTTTTTTTCATTTTTACAAACGTGGTTTTCTTCTTCCTTTGCTTCAGTCCTTGGATTCTTTACTTTTTTACATATTTATTTTGCAGATTGTTGTTCCCTTGCTTCACTATTTTTCATATTACTTTGCAATTTCAACTTCTTAATAAATGAAAATAATTGCGAAAAATCAAATATTATATTTAGAGGATAGTTCATATTGTAAACACTAAAACCAGAAATTTATCGATATAGATTGTTCCTGCTAAGAGGCCGACTATTTTTCCCGTTTAGTTAGCAAAATTTCCACCATATCTGACCCCGAATGTTGCGGTAGCAACAAGATATTTAAACTTTTTAAAATCTGAAGATCTTCTATTTCTTACTTTATAATATTAAGGGAGATTAATTTAATTATTTTATTTGTATTTCTATCTTAAACTGAAGTAAACGCTACCTGAGGAAAATTTGAGGTTTCAAGTACACCGCTGGTTGACAAAAGCGCTATTCGCTAAAGTCATTTACCGTTTCAATTATTACTTGAGAAATGTCATAATTTAATATTATTACATTACCTACGTTTTTTTATCAAAACTAATTGTCCGCTATTAAAGCCTTTTAGAAGATTTGCGCGGAAAGTTGAC
Organism: Eucriotettix oculatus; assembly: GCA_034510155.1. Lineage (NCBI taxonomy): Eukaryota > Metazoa > Arthropoda > Insecta > Orthoptera > Tetrigidae > Eucriotettix > Eucriotettix oculatus. The sequence continues at coordinate 99,762,560 of CM067376.1, forward strand.
ACAGTTATTTATCTTACGCAGGATTTTGATGCTGTCAATTTACTATTCTACAGATTTGTTTTCTGGAACTTTTCAATCCATCGAAAACATTTACAAACGAAAAAATGAACATTTATCAATAATTATAAAATGAAACCTCTCTCTTTGACTTAACGCTTCTTACAATACATGAAAGAACATATCCAAAATTTCTTTTCCTTTACGAAGGAATGAAGAAGGAATCTTGTCTGTACTTAAATACTTGAAGAAAAATAATTGTATCCCTATTTATTCAAATTGTGCATATGGAGTAGT